>CAJNDS010002108.1:316908-496908 GCA_905221605.1 Symbiodinium natans
GTTGCACAGCGAGGCGCCCAAACAGAATGCCCTGACTAGTTTTGCATCCCTTGCAGAAGCCTTGCTTTGGGAGTCTGGTTCATCGGGCGGCGGGCGCGGTCTGCAACTTTGGAAGGGGAGAAGGTGGAACATCTGCCTAAGCCTTAAGCACAGGAAGCATACCTAAGGGCGGATGTCTGTATCCCTATATCGTAAGATCCCAAATCCCACTAAATACAGTTCTGTCTCGAAACCCGATCGTGATTAAAAGGCCGTATGCCACATCCGAAACAGGCCCTGCGAGCCGCTCACACTCCATCTTCACGATCACGGCCGGCGCAGCATCAGCGTGCTCTAGGGCATTTGGGTGGGGGGGGGTGGCGGGGGTAGTTGGATTTTGAGCAGTGGTTTTGGCATCAGGATTTTCTGATTCTGAATTGGTTAGTGACTCCATTTGCAACACGTGCTGGGTGCCGGCGAATCAGCGGAACGTGCAATAAATCACCAGGTAGGCCCGAGGGACATTTCATGTTTTCCCTTATTGGGTTTAAGAGGATCAGATTCAGGAGTTTTAGGGGGCATCCTAGATCATGAAACAAGTGGGAGTTGACCAACTTCCCTAAGTGAAGCATGTGGAGAAACATGATGCCCAGTATGTTGGCAAATAGTCTTATATGGTTTCACATGATGAGTCGTTGAGAATCCACATTACTTGGATGAACGGCCTGTGCGTGATTTCTTGAAATTGCGAAGTTTTCTGCTGACACTGCCACTATTCTTCTTATCTCATGCTCTTCGGAGCTCTAACTCAGCAACCAGCCTGAGCGCCTCAAAACCTCTGGCCCTCTTTCATGCGACCTGGCTGCCGCAGTCGGCAGCATCCGCTGAACCCAGCACCTGCATGGAGGTGAAGCATTCCCCTCGATGGGCATGGGATTGCGCGCCCGGTGCTTGGTTGAAGCCGCATGGTGACACGTCGCAGCTTCACCCCATAAACCATATTACCCGCATGAACCCGCCAAACACCACCGGAAACCAGTGGCAAGCGGCACTTGCTATCTAGCGTCTTCGATTGCGGTCCACTCTTTGATTTGATTTTGGAGATTTAAAGGCTTGGGACTTGTTGCCGCTCTTGGGGGCTTCAGGATAGGCTGTGAGTTCGCTTAGCAGTTTAGAAGATGCCCAGGTTCAAAAACTTCTGAAAATAGGGCAACACAATGTGTGGCGATGCAGGCTTATGGCTCTTTACACACGGCCCTGTGCCTTGATGATGCCCTAGCAGTCGCACCCTACACCACCCTGGACCCCACGCTGCAAATAGGATCTATGACCAATGAAGTGCATGACAAGACCCGAGTTGAAGTTCCGTTCAAGCTCCGATCCTGCGCGGAAGTCGACATAAAGGCAAGCAGCGTGAATCGAACAGAACATCGAAAGCTTGGGAGCTCGATGCCCTATGCCTGAGGCTTGAACTTATGCCGCCCACGTAAGCCTGTAATTCCTCTGAGCAAAACTCCATCTGATGCCGGAGAGCCCGGGCGAGGACAAGTCCCGAGCCTCGGAGCAAAGATTGGGTTTCTGCGTGGGCTGCAACATGTCGGATGTATAGGTAGCTCAGGGACTGCTAAGGGTACGGGGCTACAGGGAACGACTGAAATTGGTGCCGAAGCTATAGACGGCCGGCTAGAGCTGCTTATCGGTGTACTTCGTAGTGGACAAAACTAGTGAGCTACTGCTCAATCGCCCCTGCGAGCCGGTTCGCGCTGACTAGAATTTGTTGTAGGAACCTAAGTGTTCCGTCACAGAGAGCCTGAGCAGCAACCGTCCCAGCATCTCAAATGCATCACTCTACGCCACAATGCCCTCTGAAGAGGAGACACGCACGAACGGTTTGGAGGGGATGGGTGGCTGCAGGGGACGGGCGGGTGGGTTGGGATGCCAACCAAATAGTTAGGAGCCTGACATCAGGATATCGCTTCGAGTGCTACTGCAGCCGGCCTCCGCGATGGACCTATGATGCGATCCCGTGCCTTGGCAGTCGGAAAAACTGGCTTCAGCGTTTAGGGATCTGTACGGTGTCAGGGAATCGAACATGGAAGTTTGGAGAGATCCTGCGGCTTGGGGAGCATGGCTTCACATGCTTCATGCTTAAGCAAGCTGCTTGTGTGGCTTGGTGCCTTTGTTGGAGTCGGGTCCTTGGCCAGGACCTGTGCACATGATCTTCTCGTCCGTTTTTACGATCGGTGGACAGTGGAAGACAGTGGAAACAGCATCTCGAGCAGTAACAGAACAGAGAGACAATGACTGGTACCTGAAATTGCTCTGCTGTGGTGGTAGGGTATTCCTGTGGTATTCCTTCTCAGACATTGCCGCTGAACTGGCACGTGCTACCCTGAAAAACACAACTGAACACCAACCTCTGTTTAGTTCAATCATGTCCACCCTGTCGCGGGACTTTCCGCGGAGTTCTCTGAGGGTGAGCACTTCAGGGATTCTCGGGGGGACTCTGTGCGGGCGCATCCGCAGGTTTGCTGCACCTCGTCCCAGCCAGGCCTAAGGAAACCGGGCGGGTCACCGGGCGAGAGGCAAGGAGGCGAGGAGCATGGTTGATTTGACGTCTATAGTCTATAGGATCGAGGGTGGATCAAGGTAGCCATTCTCCTCCCACGCATATGGTGCCAAGGCCACAGCTGACACAAACCCAGGCTTCACAACATCAAGCCCCACTTTGCCACTTTGTGCTCAGTCCGCGTTCCCAGGATGTTCCAGTTCTGCACTCGTCGCGCTTGCCCGAACCCATGGCCTGGCCCTCTAGGACTACAGCCCACATCTTTTCGAGCCGAGCTTCCACAGTTTGTACGCCTCCATGAAGTTCACGAAGTACTAATCCCTTAACCCCCCAAACCCCCCCAAAGCCCCAAGCTCCGTATCATTCCGTATCCCAAAGCCGATGCCCGCGTGGCGACTCCTCGTCTGCCCTTTGAAGGCAGCTAAGGTTCAGCGGGGCCTATGGCGCAACTCTCGCGGTGTTGGCCGCAGTTGTGGCGAAGCTTGGTTGAGAACCAGCATGGGCTCCGGGGGGGCTTAGGTGGCCCGGAATTGGGGCTAGGCTGAGAAGTATCTACGGGGGCGGATGCAATCTGATGCCTCATGAAACTTTTCTTCATTCTTAGGATGTTGGGGGTCTGTACTCCTTTCCCACTTAGTTTTCCGACTTGAAGATCACTGCGGGGCAGTTTATGCACGATTTGGAGACCAAGAGCTTCAGAAACTGTCAGTTCCAGTTTCAGACTGTAACAGAATCATACCTGTGGATATGTGTGGATAATGCTCACTTTCGGCGTGACTTTGGTCTCTTTGCTGTTGACCCGCTTTCGGCTGGCAGCCGCCCAGGGTCGGCGGCAATTTTTTTGTTTCCCGATCCGCCTGCCTGTTCCCCTGGGTTTTCATCTAATTCTAATTGCATCGTCGTATCGCGCAGAACGCTGTCTTGCTTGTTAGCTGTTGCAAATCACTTCTGGCAAGGCAACTTTAGCGTTAAGGAAAACCCTGCAGAAAAGACACCCTGCAGCTGGCGCCAAGCTTGAGGAATCGAGGTGAAGTGGTGGCAGACCACTTCCTCCTCTTCCTGCTCCCGCTCGCGCTGCACCTCATGCCTTCTGGCATCAGGGATTCTCCAGGGCGGAGCAACTTTTTTGACCTCAGGGCCATACGATCTCAGCACTATTCAACATCCCAGCCCCCTTTTTGTTTAAAACCTCCGAGCTTTAGGAGTTCAAGGCTTTGTGTGTTAAGCTTAGCGGCTTTTGAGGTTGTAGGGGTTCTGGATGTGCTTGAGTCTGGTCTCTTGACGTCCATGGCCTGGGAAGCTTTGCAGCCGACGTCTTTGACCAGTGCCGTAAAGCCGAATTCGGAGCATCTCCACTTCCGGTGCAATCCCTTCCCCCTAGTAGTAAACGGGGGGGGGGGGGGGGGGGCACCCCCCAATAGAAACTCGAAATGCGTTTGTATTGTGAGGGGGATGTTTTTATCCAAATGTCATGTTTGGGGTCCAAAGGGTTTGGGGTCTAGGCATCAGGGTTTGGAGGGTTTAAGTAATTACTTAAACCCTGAGAGCGTGGTAGAGAGAGCGCTCTACTCAGGCAGCACAGCAAGGCTCAGACAGAGGCTTTGCAGCCACTCACTCACCCACTCACTCACTCACTCACACACACACACACTCACTCGCTCACTCACTCACTCACTGAGGGCTGGGAGGGAAGAGAGGGAAGGGAGCTTCAGGATGTTGGTTGGTACAAGGGGGAAGCGATTAGTTTATGTAGCTGCCATGTGTTGGTGGGCCGGCTAGCCTTCTGGTTTTGAGCCGCAAGGGGCCATGCACTCTCCAATCTCTAGTCCACTGGAAGCACCGGCTCAGACCACACCGAAGTCGAAATCAGCTAAGATCTTAAGCCACAGACCTAAATCTTAGCAAGCCATGCACCCTCGAGCTTCCTAGTCAGGCTTTTCCTGGCCACTCAATGGTCTGTAGAGGTGCGCTGCTGGGTCCGCCACATGGCCGGAAGGGTGTGCTTGATGGAGATTCGCACCCCCGTGTTCGGTTGTTTGAGGCTTCACGAGCTTTCAGGAATTGAGCAGCCCAAGGCAAGGTAATCGCACGAGGTTCCTCCTCAAATGCCGCGCTTCAAAGAATGATCAGTGAGCACAAAACGTCAGCACCTCCATCCCCCGCAGCCCCTGCCGCCCGAACAGGAGTGAGTTGGATTCACGAAGTTCACTCACTAAACTCATGCACAAGTTTATAATTTAGTTTATTCACTTCGTTCTCTCTTTATGTTATCACGAGCCTGTGGATGGGGGACGTGTGTTTACTAGCCCGTATCATTCTATTCTCGCGGATTGTAAATATAATATTGTTAAGGGCCAAATATAAAGATACTAAGGGCCCCTATACTTGTATTAAAAGCATGACATGTGGGGCGCATTATAATAACATAGTTGTAGCGCCCATACAATTCCCCTAATAAATAAATAAATAAATAAATAAATAATATGGTCTAAGGTTTTCCTGCTTGTTTCGCGAAAGGGTCAGTCAACATTGAAGCCCAGGCTCTGTCTGATTGACATGCCGGGCCATTTTTGGCTCAAGTCCCCATCCGAGCCAGCATGCATTTAGAGAAGACGCATGCAACGGTGATTTTGGTCGCTCTTTCCTATCTCTTTCATTTGATTCACACGATACTGGGGGCCGTCGGTCTTGCTGCCCAACATCTCTGGACTGGGATAATTGGTGCATGCGCTACGCTGAAAGGGTCTGTGGGCAGTGTCGCTGGATCAGTGGCTTCCTCCTTTCATTGGGTCTGTTGCTATACACTGGTGATCACACTCGTCACGTGTGCAGTGGGGCATTGCTGGCTCACCTGGGGGAGGGATCGAGTTGTTTGGACAACAACTCCTTTCAAGAAGGGAAAGTGGCGCGAACCCTGGGTGATACCAGGAACCGCTCAAACATCATCACATCGGAGTCGACGCACCGCTACAGCAATGGCGGCAGCTGGAGCGGCAGGAGCAGGCGCAATGGTGCCTGCTGGTGTGGCGCCCAATGTCGTTGGACAGTTCGTGCTCTTGGCTCGAGGCGCGGAGTACGACGAGATCCTGATTTGTGCCAGCGTGCCACAGCACGCCGAGCATGTTGGGCTGACCACTACGGCCGATGGAAGCAGCTGGGCGTGGGTCGTGGTCAGGTTGGCGGCTGGCAACCATGTCATCCCTGTAGCCAGCCCGGCACATGTCCGCGTACCGCCAGCCGGCGTGCCAGATCATACGGTCAATTGGATGTGTGTACCTCCCGCGGCACATGTCAAGTGGACGTGTGGACTGGCCGAGTTTCCTGGCTTGATGGAAGAGGCCAGGCAAATTGCGGCTCGAGTTGTGCAAGATGGCTTGGCGCCGGGGCACATCGCTGCAGGTCAGCCAGCGGCAGCTCTCCCCACTTTGATGTATCCGGTGACTTCCATGGGAGCAGGGGCCGGCTTGCTGCCTGTGGGCGGCAACGCTGGAGTGGTCGCAGGGGGGGTGGCAAACCCCGGGGCTGCAGGGGCTCTCGGCTTCAACGCTCAGGAGCCGCAGACCACGCCAGACGAGCTGGCACGGCTGATGGAGGGCATCAAGTTGGAGATCGGCCGAGCAAAAGGGGAGACGGACAAGAAAGCCAAGAAGAAGAAAAAGAAGGACAAGAGCAAGAAGAGCAAGAAGAAGAAACGAGGGAGCTCCAGCAGCAGCTCTGGGCGAAGCCGGTCTGGAAGCAGCAGCTCGTCAGCAAGCGAGGACTTCCTTCGGTGGCGCCAGGAAGGCAAGACCAAGCGCGTGAAGCCGGAGGAGCTTCGCCGATTGGAAGCACAAAGGTTCAAGGCGCGTGGAGAGCTCCTGACCTTCGCTGCCAAGCATCCGGGCGCTCTGAGCGCGTACTTTTTGTCCATGGTGCATCAGAAGTTGCTACACGGAAGTGTCACCAAGACCTCTCAGCTCCGCAAAGTCAATGTGTCCCAATGGGCCGCCGGCTCAACGGGACTCACAGAGACCCGAGACCTCAGGGAGGTGGCGACTTTGAGCTACATCATGGACATGATCAACGTGGGGGACTTAGAGACGGCGATGGACGTGATTGCGCAGCGCATCATGGCGATTCAGAAGGCCAAGAGTGCAGGTTCCGACTGGAAGAAGGCCGAGGCGTTGGAGCTCGTTGTGGGCAACAGCTTCGGCCTCCCAGGTGGTATGCTTCGCCTGACTCAGTAAAACGGATGGCTGCGATTTTCAGGCAGGAAGTGTCGTCTTGGTCGGCAAAGCCGGCGTGGGGTGCAGTCCTGCAAGTAGTCATCAAAGCTGTTGAGTTAGGTCGTAGTGAACTTGCAAGACCTTTGCAAACTAGCAGGAACCGTAACCGCATTAAGCTTCGTAATCATAGGTCCCCGAAGTCTGTTTTCCCGATTCCTTTCATCCAACGGCATCAAAGCACTGTTAGTGCACCCGGCCTGCGGATCACCGCTCTCATGCTGGACTACTGTAACCTTTTGATCTCTTGCTATAACTTCCTTTACTTCGGCTCTTCGCGTGTTTCTCTGAGTGAGCCGTCAAAAGCTCAGCAGCGCGTACATGCCCTGTTGGTCAAACGCGTTGGCCGCTATGTCAATGCCTCCGTGGAGCCGTTGAGTAGCGAGGACATGAAATCGTACCTGAAGAGTGGAGATGGCGAGTACTCTGCCTTCTCTGCTGTGCTGCCTTTGGGTGTGGACGCTGGCGTGCCGGAGTCCGCTGGACAAGTTGATTTGTCTGGGGCGTTGCAAGGCTTCTTTCCTGAGTTGGCAGCGCAAGTTCGAGAGCCGAGGCGTCTCCTTTTGAAACCGGGAGCACGTCCGCGGCGTTTGAAGCGCCCTTTCATCAAGTTACATCCTACCTACCAGCAGTTGGTAGCACGCATGGTCAGAGTTGGGCTGCAGAAGCTGCGATCTGGCAAACATGTCTGGAAACACCATGGCAAGCCGTTGGTGTCAGGAGCCTTCGCGGTGCCGAAAGACGGTGCAGAGACGCGCCTTATCTCGGCGCTGTGTCCGCTTAACGACCTCATCGATGATGCCAACCTCTTTCGGCCGCAGTTTGCATACATGCCTAAGTTGAGGGCTGTTCGGACTTGTCCAGGCAAGCGGCTGGTTGTCTTCAAGCGTGATGCACGACACTACTATCACAACTTGCGCTTGGGCCCTAAGTGGCACAAGTTTTTGGCACACCCTCCCATTGTTGAAGCAGGTCGCACGCTGTATCCGCTTCAGCTCACGGCTCCGATGGGATTCCGGCCTTCTGCTGGTTGGGCTCAGGCGCTGACTGACGTCGCCACCAAAACGGCTCAGCTGCCGGATGACCGTCGAGTAAGGTTTGATTGGCCTGTGCCTGTTGCGCTTCCGGTTTGGGGCTCCATCCAGGATGATATTTGGGCTGTTGACGAAGTTGGGCCCGAAACTAGCCCAGAAACTAGCCCTGCAGGAGCTTGGGTCCGCAGCGTTGAGAGTAGTTGGGAGGACTTGGGAGTCGCCGTCAATGCAAAGAAGAGTGTTAATGCTGATGATCCCCTTTGTGAGTTGCAGGGGGCGTTCCTCCATCAAGACGAGCATTGGTTGGGCACCTCCTTGCAGCGCCGTTGCAGTCTTGTGTGTGCAACTTTGTACGTGCTGGGACGAGTTCGTGTTTGCGTTCAATTTGTGGAGCGGTTGGTTGGCAAGCATGGTTATTGTCAAAGCTTTAACTCTTGCACGCGGAGCACCTTTCAACAAGTTTACCGGTGGATTCAGGACCATTGTCCGGGAACGGGGGCTGAAGTGGGGACTCCTTCTCGTGAATATATATATATATATATACATATATGTGCGCGTGTGTGTGTGTGTGTGTGTGTGTGTGTGTGTGTGTGTGTGTGTGTGTGTGTGTGTGTGTGTGTGTGTGTGTGTGTGTGTGTGTGTGTGTGTGTGTGTGTGTGTGTGTGTGTGTGTGTGTGTGTGTGTGTGTGTGTGTGTGTGTGTGTGTGTGTGTGTGTGTGTGTGTGTGTGTGTGTGTGTGTGTGTGTGTGTGTGTGTGTGTGTGTGTGTGTGTGTGTGTGTGTGTGTGTGTGTGTGTGTGTGTGTGTGTGTGTGTGTGTGTGTGTGTGTGTGTGTGTGTGTGTGTGTGTGTGTGTGTGTGTGTGTGTGTGTGTGTGCGTGTGTGTGTGTGTGTGTGTGTGTGTGTGTGTATATGTGTGTGTGTGTGTGTGTGTGTGTTGTGTGTGTGTGTGTGTGTGTATATATATATATGTGTGTGTGTGTGTGTGTGTGTGTGGTGTGTGTGGTGTGTGTTGTGTGTGTGTGTGTGTGTGTGTGTGTGTGTGTGTGTGTGTGTGTGTGTGTGTGTGTGTGTGTGTGTGTGTGTGTGTGTTTTTGTTTGTTTTTTCCAAAATTGACAAGTCAGGAGGTAGTCTGTCCCGCCTTTTCCAGGTTACAAGCAAGAGCCGGCCGTTGACAAGGCCACTCACGTCAAGGCAGGTCTGAAAGCCAGACGCTGTTGTGGGTGGCCCAAAAGCATGTGGTGGTTGTTCCTCGCCGTTTGTAGAGTTTAGCGCCTGAAACAAGCAGCAAGCAACAAGCAAGCAGCAACCAGCAATTGCTAGTTTGCTTCGTCTTGGGTTTTCTTTTTGCTGCTGCCCTTGTTCACAAACCTGTGCAACGTCGTTCCAGTCCATGCGGGGATCGGAGCAGTTCTGTTAGCTATCAGCAGCTCTGGCGCCATTAATGTTGGATCATTGTCAGGACTTACTACAATCGAAGCAGCATTTGGTTTCGAACCAACATTTGACCGATGCAAGTTTCGGAATTAGGAGTTGGGAAATGCAAGTCTTACAGTCCTGTTTCGAAACCCCTCTACTCTTTTGTTTTTCAGAGCTCTTGGGACTTGGCCCAGCGCCGGACTGACAGTGGCGGAAATGATAACTGCATGTTTGGCTACCGAACAATCTGCAATCTTTGCTCTGCAGGTCCGCAAGAAGCGTGCGCGTGTTTGAGCGGCTACACAAACGCACACATTGGGGGTAGGGCAGTCGAGAAGACTGCAAGTAAAAGGATATGTCGCAAAAATGGACTCAACTGTTGAAGCTTCGAGGAAGCAGTCACAAGATCGCATCTCAGAAGCTTCTGCCACTCACCCATCGTCACCTTAAACCTTCCACACTACTAGCTACCCCCGAAGCCTAAACTTCCCTAGCATGGCGGCGAAGCTGGCCCCTGCGAGGTGGTCCCTCTCCCACACGATGGGCATGGCCACGATGCGCGGGTGGCCTTGGTACCGCTTGTGCAGGTGGCCCGGAAGGTGTTTATTGGTTTTGGTGCTTTGTGTACATGCAGCAGACTTACTTCGACAAGAGGTTGGAGTGCACTATGTCGCAAGGCATGCAGGTGAGGGAGCATGCAAATTTATATGTGGCAGAGCGCAGCGCAGCAGTAGCGTCAGCAGAGTTCTCGTCGTCCTGGCAGCGGTAGTGGCAGTGAAACTGGTTCTCGTAGTACGTGATAATGCAATAGGAACTGGTAGTCGTCGTGGTGGTGGTGTTGGGGGAGGGGAGGGGCGGGAAGGGGGGGCGGGGACGGGAAGGGGGGGCGGGGAGCGGGGCGGGGAGGGGGGGCGGGGAGGGGGGGGGGGGGGTGGGGTGGGCCAGAGATTTGTCGGGTCACACACACATATGAATTTGACACAAACACAGAGTGCTTCTCGTTCCAGAAACGTCAAACATCCTGGTGCAGCATGTTGTAGAATGGAGCAGCAAAACGCTGTAAAAACCGGTGTTTTGGGGCATGGTTAGAGTAACATGGTCGTAACCAACCCCGTATAGTAGGAAGGAGTAGTAGGAGTAGTAGGAGTAGTCGGAGTCGTAGGAGTAGTAGGAGTAGTAGGAGTAGTAGGAGTAGTAGGAGTAGTAGGAGTAGTAGGAGTAGTAGGAGTAACAGGAGTAGTAGGAGTAGTAGGAGTAGTAGGAGTAGTAGGAGTAGTAGGAGTAGTAGGAGTAGTAGGAGTAGTAGGAGTAGTAGGAGTAGTAGGAGTAGTAGGGGTAGTAGGAGTAGTAGGAGTAGGAGCAGGAGTAGGAGGAGTAGTAGGAGGAGTAGTAGGAGCAGTAGTAGGAGGAGTGGTAGGAGTAGGAGTTTGGAGTTAGGAGTTCGGAGGAGTTTGGAGTTCCGAGTTCGGAGTTCGGAGTTCGGGAGTAGTGAGGCGTCGTCGTCGTACCCGTAGCCGTAGTCGCAGTCGGAGTCCTAGTAGTCGTCGGCCTAATCTTCGTTCTTCCGGGATGCGTGGTTCAGGAGGATGGTCAAAAGTCCCTCCTTTACCTGAAGAAGAAGTTTGTCTACAATGCAGCCGCGGGGAAGTTTGAACGGCCACTGAGACGGCACTTTTGGCATCTGTGGTGCATTGCTAGGAAGACGCTGTGCCGAATCGGAGACGTAGGTTTCACCTTGAACATCATCAATCTATCTCAGCGCCAGGGTCTCCTTTGATCTTTGCCTTCACCAACCTAGGCCCCAAGCCTTCTGACTTAAGAAGGCTTGTGCCGTCCAAGATCTCCCCTACCTCATCTGTCTAACAGACCTATGAGAGAAACCATTGATCCTGCTAGTGCAGCCCTATACGTCCTAGGGCATGTTGGTCTGTCCCCAGCTTCTGCAGGCTTCGTTTTGATATTTCTCTGCCCTTGGAGCACTACCTCAGCTCAACCGGACTCACAGCAAAGGAGGCGGGAACTTTTAGGTTGCAGGTCTTACATATGGTCGTATGGTCTGTTGAAGATGTCGTGGTTGTGGGCATTTGGGGCCGGTACTGGACATCGCAAGGATGTCTGTGAGAAACGGCTTCCGGTTCAAGAATGCGTCTTAGCCCCGATATCACTGCACTCTTCATACCCGAAACAAGGGTGCGCAGCAACCTCGATACATCAGAAATCAGCTGAAAGTGGCTCAGAACTTCCTGGTTCCAATTTTGAGGTCAGATAACTGCAGGCCATTGTAGCCAGAATCTTGCGAATCGAAGCGAGTTTTGAGGTGTTCACAGCAAAGTTGTAGATCCAAGTTTGGGCCGGCTTGTCCGCAGCATTTTGCTTCAGAAACGGTCTGCTGGAGCTGCAACTATCGTCCTCATCATGTCTTCGCCAATGACCGTGAAGAACACCTTTGTCGAACTGATCGAGGATGGGCCATGTATGCCAGCGACCCGTGGTAACTTGTCCACTGGTGCTGCAGACGTGCCCCATGTGCCACGGTGCCGGCAGGATGTTCAGACAAAGTGGACACTTCGTCGAGTGTGCTCCGAGCCGGCGCTGCAGGCAAGCCAAGGAAAAGTGCCAAAGACTTTTGCGCAAGCTTGGGTGCACCAAGGTGACCCCCTCGAATCCCTGCCATCAGCCCTGTGCAGCAAGGCTCCGTCTGCGGAGGCGTCCCAGAAGGCGGGGCGGGGGCCGTCGGGCACGTCGGCAGGAAAGATTGGCGAGCTTAAGCGGCTTACCGCGCTTTGGGGTTGTTTTGCTAAGCCCCTGCCCAGGCCGACAATCCAGGACGCAGGCCCGGACAGAAGCATAGAAGATGCATAGGGAGGTTCAGCAGTCAGCACTGTTCAGCACAAGTTCCGAGTGTTTCAGAGGCCAGATGGACGCACGACCTTGTGTGTTTTCGGCTGGGGCCAAGATTGCAGCGTGGACTTCGTGGCGAGGACGTTGCAGGCACCGAGGGGGGGAAGTCTCAAGTAAGTTCGGGTCCGCAGTCGGAGCTCCGTTGCCCGAGGCCAGAGCGCTGTTGCACAAGGTGAACTTTCTATACATGCCGATGGACTTCCAGCGCCAGGTCTCATTCGGTGAGGTCTTTGTGAATGCGACCTCACCGCAGGCGGCTTTGGATCTTTGGGAGAACCTCAATGAAGAGAATGAAGAGTACCAGGTGTGCTGGGCCACCAAAGTTCAAGGCCTAAGAGCACTGATCCAGAAGTACCGGAACTTTTCAATAATGCGAAGTGACGTTTCCGACGAGGCCAAGCCTCGCCTTTACATCTCCGGTGCCCGCACCCCCTTCCCGGCGCCCACGAAGGTGCTGGCCAGGCCCCGCACAAAGGCTCGCGCAAATTGAGCCGGGCCGGCGGCCTCATTTCTCATGTGCTGCGCAACACTTAGAGACTTCGAGACTTAGGGGTTTTAGGAGCAGCAAGCCTCTGCTTGCCTCGCTGGGCCGCTGCGTTCGATGAGAAACTCACAGCCCGAAGCAAACACACCAGAAGCATCAGAATCCAAAATCATCTGGAATCCCACACCCCCAAACCTCTGAGTGTGGGGCTGAGGAGATTCAGCATACCCTTGGAACCCCAAAAGGCGTATCTGGAAGCCCCAAGCCCCAAAAAGGATAGGGTGGAAGCCCACCCTAAGCATGGAATGTAGAGGTGCAATTCCCAACAGTTGGTGCTGTCGGCCTTGCAGCTTTTCTACATCAAGGATGGAAGAGGAGTGGAAGGGGGACGAGGAGAGAACGAGAAAGAGCAAGGCCAAAGAATGGACAGTGGAAAGCCCGGGAGACTGTAGATACTTGTTGAAGTTTTCTGTACGGTTTGGGTGTGGAGAAGACAACGGGAGACAAGAGGAAGCATACAAAGGCCAGAATAAAGTTTGGAGCGTACTTGTTTTCTGTGTTTTTCACTTTTTTCCTTTAGAGAAAGAGTGGAGAATGACAACTACGCAGAACTTGAGGGAGGCAACCAGTTTCGGACAAGACCGCTTCTTCTCATGATCTATCTTTCCCGCTTCTTGACCTGAACGGCAACAGGAAAAGAGAAAAAGAAGGCGGGAAAAAGGCGCAGTCAGTCTTTCCAAGATGTTTCAGGAAGGATCAGGGAGGCGCCAGAACAGGAGTGTAACTAAGAGGAGAGGATGAGGATCCGGGGATGGACGGGAGCTTAAGACTTTAGAGGACTTCTTTTCATGAAGCCAGGCTTCAAGCTCTGCCCGCCCGCAAGCCACTAGCGCTCCACCTCGGTGCCAGTCAAATCCCTGATGGAGCGAGTGTGGGCGTGGGGTACGTACCCCAGCAGTTTCCCTAAACCCTGAACCCCTAATCCCTAAGCCCACGTTCAATATTGCAACAAAATTTATCAAAGTTAATGCAACAAAAACCAAAAGAAAAAACACTGGAAAAATAATACATTCACAAAGTATTATGAGATCATCAAGAACACGAGCAAATTTGAATAATATACCATTAAGTTCATATAAACGTCGTCGTCGTTATTTTACCCTAACCCCTAAACCCTAAACCCGAAACCCTAAACCCTAAACCTGTACCCCGGCAGTTCATGGCGGAACGTGAACGAGGGAGGGACCATGGGCCTGTGCCGAGCGATATGGGCATGAGAAGGGGTCCTCAAGAAGGTTCCCAAAGTAGTGCCATTCTCAAAATCTTTTTTCTTGAAAGGGAAGGTGGCAGAGGAGATGAAGGATGCCCATGTTCCTCGTCACTGCCCCACTCTTTTTTCATTCCTTCCCTCTCCTCACATGCCACTATTGCCCGGAAAGAAGCCGCAATAGATGATGAGGGGAGAGGCGGAGGAAGCGGCAACAGGACAAACCTCCCTTTCCTTGATCATTTTGCCTTCCGCCTTCAAAATCTTTGGGAGAATGGATGTAGAAGGGAAGGTGTAGAGCAACACCCTTTCATTCCGTTGCCATCTAGAATGACAGGGTAACCTGTCTCATCAATATTTGATGCTATCGGCCCGGGCCTTTAAATTCAAATCGAGGCAGGGCGATAGCGCTTGAAGTTTCCTTTTCTGGTGTTTTTTCTTATCAACGACCAACAGCAGCCACAACCAACAACAGCCACAACTAACAACAGCAGCAACAACCGCAGCAAGTACATGAACTGAGAACAAACCACGAACAAACAGGACACGAACCCACTAGCAACGATCAACACACGAGCAACAAACCAACGACAAACATCGAACGACAAAGATTGATCAGCGCGGTCATCAGGCATAGCATGAATCTGAAATAGAACAATGAAACCAACAAACTGGATATCAATGCTTACTGCAGGTTTTAGGCTAAATTTGGTTGATGCCACGAGTTCACGATGCAAAGGGACAGTGTCGCTGCAATAGCCAAGAGATGTCAAGATTTGGACTTTAGACCCGTTCTTTGCTGTTGTTGCATTCAGCTTTCTTTGCCTTCACGCGCTGTAATGACAACGCAAAGCTAGAACTCGATGTGGTCGCCCGGCCTATGTCTGCCTTGGTCATGATCTCCGCAGCCGAGGGGACTGTATTCTTGGAGGTTTATCCTCCAAACAATCTGGACAAGATCCGGTAGCTTGGAGATTCCCAGAGGGAATCTCGGCAGTTCAAAGCAGTCCTCTTCGGGGGACTCAGTTCCTCGATGGTTGTTATCTCCCTCCGATCGTTCCGATTCGTGCAATACTATGTGTTGCACCGGTGTTCCATTAGCCAACATTCGGCTTTTACTTGGATCGTCGGGGTTTGCTAACACTAGGTTGATCGCATGCCATCTGGTTCATGGTTAAGATGAGATGACTTAGTAGCACTTGCACTATGTAAGGTGAGTAGACTAAGGACACTTCATTAAATTTGTCACCTCGGTCCGGAAAGTTTATGGAAACAAAGCTTGGGCCACTCGCAAGTTTATGGAAACAGAAGTTTCCACGCGCAAGTTTACGGCAACACAAGGGCTCCATGCACAAGTTTATGGAAACATGGACGGGCGCCCCAGTCCGCCATGTGGGCTGTAAGTTGACTTAGCAGACTTAGCCCATCTCTGCCAGGTGGTTTAGGACGCAACTTACACAACTTAGCTAACTGGCGGACTATGTCATCTATGTGGACTTGTCCGCTTACAGGATAAGTAGTCTATCTTCTTACCAAACTGGCTAACAGGATAGCCCCCAACTCAGCCAAGCCGTATGTACTTAACAAGTTCACAACACACTTGTAACCACACGAGACTTAAGCTGTTACACATCACTTATAAACTAACTTCAACAGCTAAAGAAGTCGCATACGAACCACGGTATCTGCCCTGTGTGATTATGCCCCAGAGCGATGATCCAAGTAGCTGCTGACACAGGAGGAAGAAGCTACTAACCTTCCACGGTCAGCGGTTATAGCTAAAGCATGCGAAAGTTGCTGCAGGCCATAGTGGTGGCGGGAAGCGTGGCTTCACTTCTGTACGTAAACGAACGCAGTGGTTTTAGTCTGCGCTGCAGCTGAGCGCCAACAGCTAGGGCACTGCAGTCTCAGAACAGTTTCCGCAGCTTACAGTCGTGTCGAAGCACTGCCAGTAAAAAAAGGGGTAATCGTAGGTCATTGAGGCTTTGCTGGTAGTATCAGCACGTTTCTTAGCTGAGCTTGATCATGTGTAGTTTTTTCTGGTGTGAGTACCGCTGTGACACTTGGTACTGCTCTTACTACTATTCTTACTATTCTTGTTACTCTTAGTCTTCTTATTACTGTTACTCTTCTTATTATTTGCTTGTTGCGTTAAAACTTACAGAGACTTTGTTTGATGGCTCACTTGTCCGGGCAGGCGCTTAGCATGTCTAGATTCTACGACCAGCTGAGCAGATTGGTTCAGCTCAGTGACTCAGTGACTGATTGGAGAAGAGCTGACGGACAAAGAGGCGACGGGATGCATTTGAGGTCGGCAGCTCTGAAACAGATTGCTGTATTTCTTTGCCTGACCCTACTCTATACTGCCCGTATTGTTTGCTATGGGTTGAGGCATTTAGTCGTGTTTGCATAAGTCAGTGCTGTAGCTTCTTGACTTGCCCAGGCTCTTGTTGCTTCGGAGGATGTTCTCAGCGTAAACAAAGGTTGAACACAAGCCTTCTAGCTAGCAAACATGAGAAGAAAGGGCAGTTTGGACTGGACTCGCCCGTAGCGCATAAAGCTTGCACATGGCATCCGTATGGTAGGTGCTATGCGCTGCTTTGATTTATAGGGCAGAGGTGCCAGCTTTGCCTCGTTAACCCTCCAAGTCATGACAGGCATTTAGAGAGCTCTTACCCATTGCAGGTGGCTGAACGCAGGAGAAAGTATGGAGAGAACATCTACGACATCCCTCTGCCGGACTTCTGGGAACTTTTTCAGGACACGTGACTCGGGCTCGAGTGCGCAGGGTTGCATGAAGCTTACGGCGTTCGACTGTGCTTCGAAGGGATTCTTGTCAGTATCATGACAACTGGTGGAGGAGCACGCAGTGGCTCCCTTCTTTGTCTTCCAACTCTTCTGTGTGCTCCTGTGGCTCATGGATGAGTACTGGTACTACTCCTTGCTTACGCTGCCGCCTGCCTGCTAATTACATGCAATGGGATTCCGGAAATTCGGGATGATGGGCCAGGATCCAAGCTGGCCGCGGGCCCCGAATTCGATTGTTGGCGAAAGCTCCGCACATGGAGCTCGTCCGAGAGGCACAAGCGCTGAAGACACGACGAGTATGTATACATGGGAGAGAACCACCTCGGGCATGCAGCCGCGACACGCGGGTCCTCAAATGTCCTGAAGCTGGTTGCCATGACGTTTGGCATGCAACCACGACGCACAGGCGACAACGGTCCGGATCTCCAAAGTCGCTGAAAATGTCGAGAAGCGTCGCGCAACACGCATGGTTCTCGAGTCAGCTTGGCATGTTTGACGCATTGCCGACATCAAGTGCCTGGCGTCGCACCAAATGTGGCACGCGCTGCTTTGCAGATGCCTTGCCGATGCTGGTTTTCGTGTTTTTGCGAAGCGTTCGCCGGTGAATGCACAGCTGACCAAGACTGATCTAGTTTGACTCTCAAACATGCTGGCGCCTGCCTCCTACGCAAAGTGCTCTTGGCAGTGCCGGCAGTTGTTGACTCAGGTTCTTGCTAGTCGTGCTTGAGGCCGGGACAGCGCGGCAGGAACATGCACGCGCACGCGCGCGCGCGCGCGCACATTCATTTGTGTAAACTTTTGTGAGCCCCTCTGAGCAGTGAAGTATGATAGGTTGGTCAGCATCTGCACATGGCCCTGAGTTGCAGGCGCAAATGGTTCATCGCCGGCGCCACGACCTGTCCGAGTGACCTGCCTTCAGCACAATGTGAGGGTTTACGAAAATTAGGGGGACCCCCAAAATAGTAGGATCCCCTGATAATGAGGACCCCAATAAGGCCGTAGTTGTTCAACGAGCTCGAATGGGCCCTAAACCCTAGACCCTGAACCCTGAACCCTCAACCCTCAACCCTCAACCCTCAACCCTCAACCCTCAACCCTCAACCCTCAACCCTCAACCCTCAAACCCTAAACCGCAGCTCCAAGCTGCTTCGTCGTTCAGAGGCTCCGGGCTATGCGCATCCCGCCAATGCCCACGCTGGCCCTGCGGGCCGCTTTGCCGCGGAGATGTGCTGCCGTGCTTTGCTGCCCTTGGGGTCCGTTCGCAGGCCCCTAAACCCTAAACCCTAAACCCTAAACCCTAAGCCCTAAGCCCTACACCCTAAACCCTAAGCCCTAAACCCTAAACCCTAAACCCTAAACCCTAAGCCCTAAGCCCTAAACCCTAAACTATAAACCCTAAACCCTAAACCCTAAACCCGAAGCCCTAAGCCCTAAGCCCTAAACCCTAAACCCTAAACCCTAAACCCTAAACCCTAAACCCTAAACCCTAAACCCTAAACCCTATAAACCCTAAACCCTAAACCCTCGGAGTTCGGGAATTTCAGACTCCGAGGATGGCCAGTGGCAGGAGATCCAAAGCAACGAGCTTCTGCCTGGCGACGTCATCGGCATCCAGCGGAATCCTGAGGTGAGCCCGTGTGATGGTAGGGTTTGGGGTTTAGGGTTTAGGGTTTAGGGTTTAGGGTTTAGGGTTTAAGGGTTAGGGTTTAGGGTTTAGGGTTTAGGAAGTTTAGGGTTTAAGGTTTAGGGTTTAGGGGAGTTCTTCAAGACAAGGGCCAGGGACAAGGGCCAGGAGTCCCCGAGTTTTCAGAATTTGCGAGTGAGATCACCGCAGCTGCATAGTCCGTTCATGGTGAGGGCCTCGATCTGCGGCAATTCTCGAGTACTTTAAGCGCAACTTGCACAACACCGAACACTGCGCAAGGCGAGCGGTTAGAGAAGAAGCTATCACAAACCATTCGCCATATTTGCCAAATGCTTCACATGCTGGGAGGGCGAGTTCATGCACAGCACTCCAAGCTCAAACCCTTTTCATACACCCACGCGGGGGCTATTAGGGTATGGGCGGTGGGGGGGGGAAAAAGGGGAAGTGCACACATGTAGATCGGGACCCGGACCTGGCAGGCTTCCTTTCCTTGTGATGTGCTGCTGTTGCAAGGAGACCTGGCTCTATTGGATCAGCAAGCCCCAATACACGACCTTGGGGGGGCATAATGGGCACATGCATGACAGGGGACTGAAGCTCGGCCTGACAATGAGTCTGAAGTCCTGCGTGCTTCCGCGGTGTGGTGACCGAGGAAATGTCCTGGCAAATGAGGCGATGCTCACAGGGGAGAGCGTCCCACAGATGAAGGCATCTCAGCTGATACTGTACCTCATGCAGGTTCCCGCCTTTACAAATAGGTCCGTTACTGTAACGAGAAGTTGTGCAGGTTTCCATGGTCTACGGGTCTTGCACGATCTTAGCCACAAAAATGCGAGCCGGCCTCGAGAAAAGACCATGGTCCGGGCCGCGGGCGCGGCGTGTGCGCACCGATCCTAGCCCCTCCGACTCTGGGCGTTGGAACTCCCTAACTCCAAATCCTGTGAACGCGCGGTTTGGGGGAAACCAGCCCTTGACACCGACTTAAGCGCAAGGTCCATGCTGCTGCATCTGGCAACGCAGCAGGCACCAGTGGTACGGTCTGGTGCGCTTGGGTTGGGGGTTTTTACGGTTTTTGTGGGAAGTCGGGTTTGCAACTCATCAGCGAAGCGAACCTGAAACACTTATCAGGCGGGTATAAGGGGGTATAAAGGGGGTATATAGAGGGGGGCATAAAGGGGGGGTACAAAGGGGGACGTTCAACCATCATCTGAACTTAGATGGCTCCCTGCTGCAGACGGCTTGACCCTGATGTGGGAGATCTGATACCTGTTCGATCCTGCCTGTACACCTGAAAACACGATACTGTACCCCGCAGAAAGTCAAGAGTCATGCTCATCAACTCGCTCTTCACCCAGCTTCCACTGGGCATTTGCATTCGGGTTCTCCCATAGCCAACTCAGAGATTTGAAATTCGCCGTTTTCGGGGGTTCCATGTCTCATGATGCATTCGAGAAGGCCTGGCCCACCTAGACCCGGCTCCTTCCCCAAGCAACAACAAAACACAGCAAAAAAAACAAAAAAGAGCCAGTTCAACGTGATGTCGCAGGTTGCTCAGTCGTGCAGCCGAGTTTGAGATCGCTTCGGAACTCCTGCTCAAGACATGCTCGCCTTATAGTCTTATGAAAGCCAAGAGGTCGATTTTCGGTCTGCTTCCTTCATGCACAGCTTGCCGCCAACTCATCCCGTGCCGCCCTTGCCCTGGAACTCTCACCCTGCACGGCCCCCCCCCCCCCCCCCCCCAAAGCCCCACCCAAACCCCACCCAAACCCCACGACCCGTACCGATCCGACATCGCGATCCTCGCGCTTCGCTGGCTTGGGACGCCAAACGAGAACCCAAACCCGAGAGTGTTTTTGTGAAACAAATCTGAAGGAAAACCCTCAACCCTCAACCCTCAACCCTAAACCCTGAACCCTAAACCCTAAACCCTAAACCCTTCTGGATGCAGGCCAGATGTTGGAAATGATGGGCCGGCACAAGCAGCACATCGTCTCTGCCGGGACGTGCCCTGGCTCTGCTTGATTTTTTCTGGGGATATTCCCATTTTACACTAACAGTCCTTAGTAGGGAGTATAATCGGGGGTACTATAATCCCTACTAAGGACTGTTAGTATAAGGGGGAACATCCCAATCTTTCCCTCAGGTTTGACTTCGTTGTCGGATTTTGCTTGGCCTCTGGTGCTCCGCCAGTCCCCTGTGCAATGCCTCAATACCCCAACCTGCTGAAATCATCATCTTGGTAGCCCAGTGGTACCCTCTACTTTTTTTTGTTATGGGTTCCCTTATCAAGTAACCAACCCCAAAGAAGGGTGTCTTGATCAAAATATGGTTTCTGGGCTACCAAGTCATGGTTCTATGTTTTCAGGTAACCAGTGGACAAGGTTAAGTTCATGAACGTTTGCTTGGGGCAGCTGCTGCTTGAGCGATCTGGGCTGTCTGAACGCCCCCCGAAACCCAAAGCACGTGGCAAGTGTGCGTGCGCCAAGGAACATCATGATGCATCAGAACTCGGAGAGTCTTGGCGCGACTGACAGCCGGTGAGTTTGGGGTCCTGCAGTACGGGAGTGTGGGGACCGGAATGGCGGTGAGGGACTTGGCGACTTTGAGTTCAGGGGCTGCTTGAATAAGTCATCTTTCAAAGCTAAGGGATCATGGCTAGGAGCTGAAACAGTGCGAGTCCTAAACACCCTGTGCAGTCAAACTGTGCGAGAGAACTCCCGGTCGCATCTGAGGAAAGGCCGGAACCAGTGGAAGAAGGTCCCAGCCACACGCACCTCGACCCTGGCAGTGGGCTATGTGCCTCGGATGCCAAGGATCAGGGGAATTCTCATGTTTTGTTCTTGGTCATGTGGGACCTGTACTCCTTCGCGACGTCGCTCCGTGTGTGCGCGCATGCGGCGCTTCCTCCACAAACGCGGTCTCATGTTTGGCCTCGGCGCATGCTGGTGCCGAGCTGGTGCCAAGCTGTTGCTGCTGCTGGTGCTTATCGCCCATCATTCCCTGTGGGTTTTATCTGGTTCTTCGTGCTGTCACTCAAGTGAAAGTTTTGTTTTTGTTGGGGAAAGCCGGTTCATCCGCTCATGAATTTGACGAGCGCATCGAAGCTCTCCTGCGTAGCCACGGTGGACTTTCCGGAGCACACGCGCGTCCATGAACGCGCGCGCACGGGCGCCTGTCCTGCATGTGAGCTGTCGTCAATTGCCTCAGGGCTTTGTCTGAAGACTCTGGCCCTTCGCGTTGCTTGGTTCCATGGTTCTCTTTTGCTTGTTGGGGCTATTGGCCCTTTTCAACTGCTGCATTCCTCTTTTATGCCCCCGCTTCTTCTCATGGTCATGTTTTCCGCACCTTATCTAGTGCAGGTCGGCCACCCTAACGTCTGTGCTTCTTCCTCCTCTTTTGTCAATTGTGACCTTTCGCGCCTTCTGGTGGCCAGCTTCCCCAACACTAAGCGCTACACTTCAAACCCCATAGCCCTGAAGTTTTACTAGGACGTCCGTGCCCTGATGAGCCGACCTTCCACGACAAGTGCCACAGTAGAAGCGCAGGCAACCAAACGAAGCAGTTGCTAGTGGACGAGAGATTCCGGTAGAAAGGCGAGGTGTTAAACACCCGACGCCACACGTCGCTGCCTCTAAACCCAGGTCCTGCGGACTGGTTTCGACACGACGCAGGGGAAGCTGTGCCGGACAATCCTCTTCAGTGCGGACCGCGTCACCGTGTCAAGCAAGGCCCGCGGCCTTTCGTGGTCTTGACACCCACCAACTCCGAAGCCGGAACCCACAAAATGCTGCTGATGGAGTACGGTTCTTCGCCACCAGAGCTCGTTGTGCTTGTTGAACCCTGATTTCCCGAAGAGTCCGGGGAAAGATACATACATCTCGGGAGAGCCTCGGCAACCGCAGACCTCATGCAACACAACAACCCTCGACACTTGGACCTTAGCCAGGTTGACCTCTGAGACCCAGATCCAAGATGCCCTAAAATCTGTCAGCCCCAAAGCTCAAGAAGGTCTCGACATGTCTCGACTTTGGCCAATGCAGCGCAAAATTGGGCAGCTAGTGCTGGGGGGAAGCCGCAAGCCTGTTCTCGCATCACGTGAAAACTGTGCGAGCCGCACTTGAGACGAAGGTTGCTTCCAACGTTGAAGGCCGTTGCCATTCCTAGTTCTCATTTCGTTCCGTAAAGCATCACAATGTCTAAGTCTCGCAACAGCAGCTTCAATTCTTGCATGCAGGACCAGGTCGATGCAGAAACATTTGTGAAACAACGGGTGCATCGACAGAGTGAGAGCTCTGTAGGAGGGAGCTTGGGGAACCCTTAACATTGTAACATGTACCAAGAGCAGGATTCCCTTGATAATAAGGACCCCAAAAAGGTACCCCTAATATCGTAAACCACCACATCTGCACCCGGAGGAGGCATACTTCTTCATTGCCATCCTCCTGCTCTTTGCGGTTCTGGCATGCACCTTTGCGGACACGTCCGAACCTGCCGTAGCGTTGTCGTTGGTTCTCTTCATTTCGCAGGTCAGGAGGCCTTCTGCGTAGGTGTATTCTTAAGGTCCGAAGAGAGGTTAAGAGGAAAAGATTGGAATATGGCTCAGCCAATGGCTGCCAGTGGCAGCCAATGGGAGGTGTAGTTGAACCACTGGAAGCTGACGGCTTAAAGGCTTTGGAAAGAGCCCTTTGTAGTGCACTGCAAATCCACGCAACAACGGAAGAGAGAGAGGGGAGATTGGGTATAGACAATGCATAATATCCATGCAGGAAATGCTGGGAGATGTAACTCCAGCTCAGGAGCTGTTACGGGCTCTTCGGGACTAGACGGCCCCAGGCATTTACGTGCTCTATGACGGCCTCGTGCTGGTTCCAGCCCGTGGGGAGACACCACGCTCCACATTCAAGCTTTTGCTGCCTGTCAGCTTGCAGGGTTGCAGACGGGGCTCGGTCGGAATCGGGCGGGTTCAATGACAGGTTCAGGAGGGAGTTCAGGAGGTCCATCCAGCATCATGAGGCCAGCACGTTGCAAAAAGCAGAATTTTCCCCCTCTCAAGCGGACATTCTGGCAGTGGCCCGCAACTGACTTTCCAAAGAGCGCGTCCTGTACGCATGAGGTTGGCTGTAAGCCATATCATCACGATGCTCGGGCGGCATTTTGTTCTCGGGATTTCTCGGGGCTGCCAGGGTATTCGGGTCTCGGGTGAGGACAATACTGGACCCTAAACCCTAAACCCTGTTTGAGGATGCCACACCTTGTGATAGGCATGCATGCACGAAGTCTCGGAGCACGTGCATTTCTCGCGAGGTCCGTGGTTCCACCAGAGTTTCCGATCATGCTCCTCAGCTGTCACATGCTCCACAGACACGATCACCAAATCGGTGCATACCCCAACATCCCTAAACCCTAAACCCTAAACCCTAGACCCTAAACCCTAAACCATGCTACCGTGCTGTTGTTTGTGGTTTCGGGGCTTGGAGTCAGCGAGTTGGGGGCACGTTATTGTTCACCAGGTGTGCACCACATGGGTCGAAGAGTTTTGAGTTGAGACAGCATCACCTTCGGGTAGGCCATGCATTGCACGGGCCTAATTCAGTTCCTGCTACCTCGCTGGTCCTGCACTACAAACCTCACACGAAACCTCCGTGCAGCTGTTCGCATAGAGAACTGGTGCGTGGAGTTTCGTGTCTCTGTCTGTGTGTGGGCGTGTGTGTGCGAGTGTGCGAGAAGGCCCGAGGATGCCCTCCATCACAACCCGACACGTGGAACTGACTCCCCCTAGCACAGGAGGAGACCTGCAGCCCCAGCGGCTCTGATCTGTCGGAATGCAGACCGCAAGCACTAACAAGCACGCCTCAACGTCCCTCCTCCCCCGCCCCCCCATATGTTTTGCGTTGCTGTGTTTGGGTACGTTCGGCCATTTGGGGTCAATAGGATCTTAAAGCTTCGGCGCGGTTCGGAGATGCCAGGGTCCCTAGAACTAGACCGTCCTAGACCGTCCTAGACCGCAAGGCTGTCGCTGGCTGTCAACCTGAGCTTGGTCGCGCTGGTCTCGAAGAGGATTTTCTGTACGGAACCTTTCAGGACGGGTCTAGGGCTCTTTGGGTTTTGAGTTGGAATCTTGTGGCAAGTTGGAGGTTTGTGACATTCATTGTTGCGCACCTTGGCCAGGGTGCCGCTGGCCGGACAGCGCCCTGACTGCACAAACCGAACATCGCACGCGGCTGAAAGAGTGGGAGCCTGTTGAACTCCGACCTGCATGCTCTGCTCTCTTTGCGCAACGAGCTTGCATGTAGCAAAGTAGTTGCAGCAACATGGGTTTGTGCCTAGGTCTTTGAGAGACTGCAAAGCAAGCAAGTGCAAAGTGCGACAGGGGTGAAGCCAAGATTAAGGCTGGCATGGGAAGCTTGATGTCGGTGTAGCGCTCAGTGCCTTTCGAAAACTTTGCGCCGCCCAGGATTCAAACTTGCTGCTTCGACAAGACCGGAACGCTCACCAGTGACTCCATGGAGGTCGGAAGCAGCTTCCTTGGGACTTTGGACTTGGGGGCTTGAGCCCCTGCAGGTCGGATCCTATCGTGATCACATGACTGTGATTCGAACGGTGCGGGTGACGGTGTGAGCACAAACTACAAAGAGGCACTCAACCCCAAAGGATCGTTTTCTTCGGGAAGCGCTTTCCGCCTACTGGCTTGTCGCATCTCTTGCCAACTAGCGCTTGGCGACTGAAGGTTGAAGTCACAAACTTAACATCAAACATGTGGATCCCAAGCCGCAATGGCTGGAAAACACACTGATCGCTGCAGATGATTTGAGTGAACAGCATCAGGACCAAATCCAGAAACAGTGCCTCCCGAGGGCCTCCAGATGGGGGCGCGGGGCTAGAAAACGGAACGGAGGCGGTGCTTAAAAACAATAAGAGGGATCACCCAACAACGGCCACAAACCGCCCAAGTCGTGTGGAGTTTAGGGCTAGGGGTGTGCGGGGGTGTAGGGGGCTGTGTGTGGCAGTTCGGGGGGCTGCCGCCCCTACAAGTAGGTCACTGCTGGAGGGGGGGGGGGTAAAGGGAAGGGAGGGGAGGGGGGGGAAGGGAGGGGGGAAGGGAGGGGGGGGAAGGGAGGGGGGGAAGGGAGGGGGGGAAGGGAGTGGGAACGAAAGGGAGGGGGAAGGGGGAAGAGAGGGGGAAGGGAGGGAGAGGGAAGGAGGGAGCAGGTGGGTGTTGCTTATGCTCGCAGGAAGGCAGGAAGAAGTTGTTGCCGAATTAGAGCCACTTTTGGCTGAAACCTTCGTTGGGCTCTCAAACTCAAATTCCAGGGCCTAAACTTTCGCATGCCGCCCGGGCTACGGCGAAACTGTGCATGACAGGTTGGTGGCGTCCATGGCTTGGAGTATCCCGCCCCGCCGCTTGCGGAAGCCGTGGACGAGAAGGAGGTGGCCCGAATCCACAAGCCCCGGAGCTTGATTGTAATTTTACAAGCTATGTTCCCTATGCCGCCACCTGTCTTGCGCAGATCCAGATCGGTGAATGTGTTCATGGGTTTTGGCTGAGACTAGGTTATAGGTTGGAGCAGATGGTCTTTCAAAATATCTGCCCAGCACCAATCCAAGATGTAGAGTGTAGAGTTTGACCATGGGCGGACCATCTTTTGACCAAGTCCGGAGCAGCGTCGCGTTCCCTGATTTTTTAGATCTTGGTACAGCCTCGAAGCCCCTGCAGTGGCGCTACGGTAGCTTGGGGTTTAGGGTTTAGGGTTTAGGGTTAGGGTTTAGGGTTTAGGGTTTAGGGTTTAGGGTTTAGGGTTTAGGGTTTAGGGTTTAGGGTTTAGGGTTTAGGGTTTAGGGTTTAGGGTTTAGGGTTTAGGGCCTTAAACATGGCAGGTGCGGGAGGCGGCACCTCCCCTGCAGCAGACGCTGCCGGCCTTGTGTTCGGAGCCGTACGGAAGTTGGGGAGACTGGGAGTAGGCTTGTGGGTGTAGGCTCGTGCTGTGCGGCGGGTTGGGATGGTGGAAGTATTCACTACCCAATTTTTTCGATGGCTGTGTGTTTGAGGAAGTTGACGGGAGCTCAACTCAACCTTCAAGGTGAAAGGGTGTATGCATTAGTTGGAAAGGAGGCTCTGCTTGTTTTCGCAAGAAGAGCTTGTAACTAGCTCACGCGCACGCGCGCTAGGCAGCTGGTGGTTTCGTGGCTCTTGAACGTGCTTATTTCCTAAGTAAAACCTACTTCAAAAGCAACTTTTGCTTTCTTTAGAGAAGTTGGTTGTTTTTCTGGTTGGTGAGTGGTTTTATTGCATGCTCACAAAAGACGTGAATGCTTGTGACAGCACAAACAACCCTGTGCAGTATGTTGCGGGAAGAAGGAAAAAAGCCGTAAATGCCAGCGTTTTTGGCATGTTCGCGTTCGCGACAGTCCCGAATGCTCGTGACAGCTCGTCTTGTTCCAGACACGCCGAACATCGCGCTGAAGGAGGCAAGAACTCGATGGGCCATGTCGCAGGGGAACCTAGTTTGTAATTTGTAGGGTTTACACAGGGCTCCCCACAGAATGTCGCACAGAGAGTAGCGTGTGGGTGGTAAGCGACCCACACACTGCAGGTTCAGCACTCTGTAAGCACAGGTTCAGCACTCTGATGTCCGATACGTCCGATGCGCAAACAGCACTGCAACGCTCAGAGGCTTCCCTTTCTCTGCACGGCCGTGATGGCCGCCTGCAATGGCCTCACCGTCGTGGAGGGAGAGGCGGCTCCAAGATTTGAAGGGGGGCTTGGGGGGCAGGCCACAGGTCGATGAGAGGTGGAACTGAAAGCTTCTTGTGAATGTCGGCCTTCATATTGACATGTACCACCTGTACCATCTAGCTTATCTAGCTTACATAGACTGAAAGCCTGCGCCATAGAAGCTGAACTCGCACACTACACCCAAACAGCCGCAACCCGACACACCACCTTTACGCATGGGCAAGAACAGCTCGAAAACCACACTTGCGCTGTCCTAAACCCTAAACCCTAAACTACCCTAAACTACCCTAAACTACCCTAAACTACCCTAAACTACCCTAAACTACCCTAAACTACCCTAAACTACCCTAAACTACCCTAAACTACCCTAAACTACCCTAAACTACCCAAAACTACCCTAAACTACAGCCGAGATGAACCTACCGTCCTGAGCCTACACTGCAAACACCAAAGGTGGTGGGCGACCCTTTGGAGAAAGCGTCCCTGCAGGCGTGTTCTCTGGTAGGGTTGGGCGTGTGAAGCACAATCAGGTGTTCGGGATGTAGCGTTCTGGAATCTGAGCTTGAGGTAGGGGGGTTGTTCGGATCCCGGCGCTATCGTCTGACCTCTTTCACGAGGCCATGTTGGTTTTTGTGGACGTGACAAAGCTTGCAATTTGTTCCACATCTCTTGAAGCAGCCGCAACCCCCACGTCGCCCAAGTGGTAGATCCCACGTTGCATGCCGCCCATGCCCTTCCTTTACTGTACCCTTCCTCAGTCCTTGATGGCTTGGGCTCAGTTTTGAGGTGCAAGTAATGAACCAATCCCCTACCTTCGGGGCATAAAGCCCGACATCTCGAGCTCAGCACCCTACGTTCCTTAGTTCTCCATGTCTGCAAGTCCGAAACCCGAAACTTCCCGGGGACCACTCGACTGCTCGACGCTGCAAGACACTGATTTTTGGGAGCACAGGGAATGTCGGTAGACTCGGCCACCTGGTCTTCGGGAGGCGATGGCGGCCGAACAGTTTAAAGGACCCTGTGCTTTCAACCCGCTACTGGTACAAAGGGGGTTTCCGAAAATCAGGGACCCCTAATATCGACCCCCCAAAAGTAAGGGTTCCCTTGTAATAAGGATTAAGAAGCCCCTAGTTTCGGAAACAACCATATAGGTTGCATTGAGTTGACGGATCCCGAGATCCCTAAAACACCGCAAGTCCCTGACGCGGCGAGGCCATCCGCTGGCTCATGAAGGCCCCAGACCTGGTCACCTCGAAGACAGGCCCCCGTGCCCACGTAGAAGTTTTAGAGCCGCGGTCGGGCGTAGGCTGGGCAGTTTTTGTGTTGAGGCTTCAGCTTAAGTGGTCTTTTGCGCTCTGCGAGCTGGTATCGGAGTATGCTGGCATGCTGAATACAGCTCTTCATGGTGGTTTGAACGAAATCTTTGGGATGTAGTTTGGTGTGATTGTCTGGGCTGATGTTAAAGATTGATCACAGGTGTTTAGGGTTTAGGGTTTAGGGTTTAGGGTTTAGGGTTTAGGGTTTAGTATAATAAGTACCCATGCCGCAGGCAAGGGTGGCGATCTGCTCCACGTCCTCCGCCGCTGGCCCTTTGTGTCCGAGCTGAGGAGGCCTCAACTAACCTGATTTAGGGTTGAGGGTTTCGGATTTAGGGTTAGAGTTCAGGGTGTGGGGTTTAGGGTTTAGGGTTTCGGGTTTAGGGTTTAGGGTTTAGAGTTCAGGGTTTGGGGTTTAGGCCGGTTTAGGGTTTAGGGTTTAGGGCATGTTCGGTTGCGAGCTATCCTTCATGGCTCGCATTGCGGATTGTGCTGGTACGTGCTTGGTGGGATCGATCCAAACCTTGAACCGACCAGCAGCCCAAGATCCTTCAAGCCCAAATCCCTTCAATCCCCCAAGCTCTGAACCTCTAAGCATGCTTTAGGGCATAGTAAATCGCCAGTTCTTGAAATGTCCGGAATTCACACCCCAAGCGCCAAATCTTAGAGCCTGCAGGATGTAAGATCCTAATCCCCAACCCCCCAAACAGAACGACCATCCACCCTTAACCACCCCGAACATCATCGAACCCCTCCATACCTCGCAATGAAAGCCGGGAGGATGGCAGTCGTCGTGCGCCATCGGGGGCCCGGCCAAGGCTACCAGGAAACAAAAGGCCGGAAGAGTCTTTTTTTGAACTATTCTTATTCTCATTCTCATTCTTATTCTTATTCTTATTCTTACTCTTATTCGTATTCTTATTCTCATTCTTATTCTTATTCGTATTCTTCGTCTTCTTTGGGGAGGGGGGGGGAGGGGGAGGGCGAGGGGGAGGGGGGTGTGCGTTGAAAGGT
Source organism: Symbiodinium natans (assembly GCA_905221605.1). Taxonomy (NCBI): domain Eukaryota; class Dinophyceae; order Suessiales; family Symbiodiniaceae; genus Symbiodinium; species Symbiodinium natans. The sequence continues at coordinate 346,340 of CAJNDS010002108.1, forward strand.
GTCTGTTGTGGGGCTTTGTGTGACGCTTTGGGATCTGGTAGCCTGAGCGTAAGCGCTGAGGGTAGTGTTGCAGCTCTGATTCTCGGTGCTTCTTTGCCGTTTCCGAGTTCAGACCAGCAGCTGCGCAACTGCTGGTCAGCGTGCTCGCTTGGGCTTATTCTCTACTCAGCTTGTGCGCAGACGACAAAGCGACTATCCATGTCTTAAGTTTATGGTAGTTTGTGCCTGTGCCCGTTTATACCTCAACTTTAATAGAATCCCCTTAAAGAGGGTACCTCTATTTTCGGAAGCCCCCCATAGACGAGTTTAGTACAGAAGCCTCGGCTCTCTGTGTAGCTGCCAGTGCGCAGGTGGCCAAAAGGATCTTGACCGAGTGCTCGCTCTTGTGACGCTGGGGCCTGTTCAGGAAACTCCACAACCTCAAACCAACTCCCAAACTGCTCGCACTCAACCTCCAGCTCCGGCGCAACCTGCCCTGAACTGAGCCAGTTTGTGTCCAGGATTGTATAGGTTGGTCTCGGGAATGGTCCAGTTTCATGGGGGGGCTGGCGAGGAGTTGATTGGCTCATGGGTACGGCTTCGAAGCCAAAAACTTCGAAGCCACTCACCTTCAGCGGTTGACAGGTCTGCTAGGTTCACAGCCCAGCTGACCCTCACACCCTTCAGAACGAACCGACTGTTGCCAAGGAAGGGCTCGTGCGACGTCCTGAAGCCTCGTTGCCTAGCGGCATTTCCTGGTTCTAGTGCCGAGCCCTGAACCTTTAAATGGGCCCCCAAACCCTACCCTAAACCCTACAACCCCCAAACCCTGCACCCTACCCCTGTTCTCTTCAGTCTTAGGCATGCCATGATCCGCTGTGCCCTGCTGAAAGTTGCTTCAGCAGCTTAAACACCACGCCTCAGTGAATCCCAGAAATGTTCACCCCCCCCCCCCCCCCCAAAAAAAAAAAAAAACAACTGACAAAAAGGACATCAAAGCCTCAAGCCCAGGCATGGTTCAGGTGCCACCAAACCTGGACGAGATGCAGGACAGGGTTCGGGTCGATGATCCTTGATGAGGTTGTTGGGCATGTAAGCTTCTCATGGCCCCTCGCACACCTCATTTCAGCGCAACTTCCAACTTCGGAACCGGAGCTGAGGTGCTCTGACATGTTGAGGTCTGGGGCTTCTGGAATTCAGATGTTACGCAGGGGCTTTGTCAGAGTCATTCAGACTCTGCGGACATTCTCCAGGGACGTGTGGAGGGCTGATTCAGCTCAGGTTACGGCCTGTGCCTGGATCTCTGCTTTGGCCGTGGAAAGCTTGAGACACCACTTCGGCTGATGGCTTGTGGCATGCGGATGGGGCTTATTCAAATTCGAAGGCACCAATGATCTAGGACATGTTAATGCCTGGCGTTTAGGGCTAAACCAGCAATTGCCAGACTGCGAGGATCAGCTCACCAAATTTGGCTTCCGCGTGCTCTGCCTGGCAGCAAAGGATGACGGGGCAGGGACCGTAGGCACCTCTAGATTTCTCTTGGATTCGGTGTTGGGCACGTGGGACAATCTCTATCCCTATTTCCATCCAGCCTCCTGGTTCTGTGCAGGAGCTGTCTGCCGGCACAAGCATGGATGCCGAAGCCTTGGCCCCCCGGACGATACGGGCAGGCCTCAACATGTCAGAGCACCAAGACTTCTCACAGCACTTCTCGCAGAGAAAGCATACAACCCGTCACGCATACACTGAAGCATCTCGGAAGCCGACGAAGCATCCTCTGCCCTAGCACCAGACTCTAAGCCCCTATGTTCCTGAATCTCCATTGGACTCAATCTTGACTCCTTAAGTCGCAGCTAAGGAGCGAGAGGACGTGGAGGCACGTGTTCGGAACTGTCCATTCACAGGGGTTGGGAGGAGGGGGAAATCACATCCTGATGGATTTCCTAAACCCTAAACCCTAAACCCTAAACCCTAAACCCTAAACCCTAAACCCTTAACCCTTAACCCTTAACCCTTAAACCCTAAACCCTAAACCCTTAAACCCTAAACCTTATTCTTGCCAAGCATGGAGTCGAGCAGCGAAGTCTCTCTCTGCTCTGCAAGGCTGGCCTCCAGTTCTGTGGGCTCTTGGTCCTGCGGAACTCTGCCACTCTGCCCATGCAACACCCCGAGGGCCTCTAAAAAGCCCAGAAAGCCACACGAAGTGGGTGCATGCATAGTGTAGTGCAGAAGTGTCGATCCCCAAGCTGATTCACGTACATCAGAGTGACTACAGTTGCCTGTTTGTTGCATCTTGGCATGCTCCAAGGTGAAGCCCAACACGTCGAACACCATCCGCCAGCTGCGGCAAAGTGGCCTGGCCCTGGTTGTGACATTGTCTTCTCGGTTTTGCGGTTTTGTTTTTGGTTCTGGTCGCGGCGGCGGCGGCTGCTGCTGCTGCTGCTGCTGCTGCTATTGTGGTGCAGGAGTGTAGGCACACAGGCCGCTAAACCTGCAGAGGCTACCACAGAGTCATCATGATCACCGGAGACCATCCGTTGACTGCCTGCCAAGTGGCGAAGAACGTGAGTCGCTTTGCTCGCAGCAAGCTTGTGCGCAGGACTGCGTCTGCGGAACCTTTAGGATCTAGTTTGCTTTTATGACGTTTGAGGTTTTCCAAATCTTGCAGGAATAAGCTCTGGCTTCTAGTTTACAGGACCCGGCCCAGGTCAGTAATTGACCCTCGCGAAAACACAGCGAAAAGCACGCTTCAGCTTGTTCAGCCATTGATTTCTCGGTCTATGTTTACCTGCCATTTTCCAAGATAGACAGCATGATGAGCAAAGACCATTCTCGACAGGTTCTTGGACAGACTAGGTACGCAGGAAAGGCCAAAAGGTCCCAGCCATGGGATGATGTGGGGCCACAAAACTGCACATCCCGTTCCACAACATGCCAGTGCATGTGGGAAGGGCCATATTTCGCAGCGACGTGTTTCTCTGAGAGAGACATTCGTTTGCTTTGAGTCAACCCCAACCGTTGCAGTTTCTGGGCCAGATCTTCTCTAAGGCATGGCAGAAAACCGTTTCCTCGTGCTGGATGATGCATCTTGCTTGAGATGCCATTGCCGAGTAATTCGGGTTCAGGGTTCATGACAGTAGTTCGGGGATGAAGGACAGCTGCCGGGCTGTCTAGGGTTGAAACCCGGAAGCCATGACATCCCTGACATGCACTCCTCTTTGACTTGCAGACTTCTGAGCCCATATTGCATGACGGTAGAGTTCGGGTTGGGGGAAATCAGGGGAAGCATGTGTGCAGCTCAAGAGGCACTGTTGTAACATGCTTGCAACATTCTTGCCATACTTGCCTGAAACGAGGTGGACCCCTCCGCAGCACTGGAGTGGAAGTATTGGGACCACCAGGCAAAGCAGTTGAAATCACAGCATCTGTAAGCTGTTCCTATTGTGAAGGGGTGGGTTCCTCCACAACTTGCACCCGCACGGCGTGGCTGCAGACTTGGGCAGGTCGTTTGTTTGCGCAAGTTCCCCTTTAGCCTACCTTGCTGCGGCCGCTGCTTGCACACAGCGGCTTCATGGGTTTCAAGCCAGCACGACTAGGAGCTGCCAGTAGAGAGTGTTCATTTCAGCACAATTAGGGTTTTGGGTTTAGGGTTTAGGGTTTTCATGGTTGCGTGCAGGTCCACGACCAGATCCCCTTCACGCTGGGGCCGCAGCTGCAAAAGCTGGCACGGAGCCACACACTCTGCGTCACGGGAAGTGCCCTTGCAAGAATGAGCAAGGCCTGGCACTGACATACTATGACTTTGCGAACTTTGTGAGTCCAGTCATGTCCAGTCTGTCGGGCCCCCGTTCTTTCGCCAGTGTCGCAGGGCAGTTGAGCCTAAGCCTGATTCACCTTCATTCACGGAGGCTGTGTGTTTTTGCATGCAGGCTGAAGTCACTTGCGTGGTCGAACTGGCCACCGTCTTTGCGCGGGTGTCGCCGCAGCAGAAGGAGCAGGTGGTCCTTGCGCTGAACGCCAAATCCCATACAGTCATGGTGGGAGATGGTACCAATGATGTGGGGGCCCTCAAGCACGCGCACGTGGGAATCTCGCTGATGACCACCAGCATTATTCCTCGCCTGTCTATGGCAAGGTGGGAACGTCTTCAAAATATTTCAAAACACTGGGGCCTGTCCGTCTTCACCGCGTTTAACTGCAACCAACCTCCAAAGCTTTCTGGGGGTTTCCCAAAAAAAAGCGACCCCGAATATAGACCCGCCAATAGAAAAGATTCCCTTATAAGAAGCACTCCCATAACGTACCCCTGGTGATTAGCCCTAACTTCGGAAGCACCCTTCTAGGTCGCAAAAGTCGGTCAACGAGCTGCTGGCCGACAACGGTCAGGTTCCCCTTGTGCGGCTTGGCGACGCGAGCATCGCCAGCCCCTTCACCTACAAGGGCGACTCCATCAAGTGCAGCATCCAGGTGCTGCGCAGTGGCCGTGCCACACTCTGTTCCGTCCTCATGATGTACAAGACCTTCTGGCTGTTCTTGGCACAAGCTGTCTTTTGGGAGTAGCTCTAGGAAGTCTACTAAGCCATGACAGGCCCAACCCACCGCAAGACCCGCAGCAAAGGATCATGGGTCTGAACAGTATCCTCTCGGCATTTGCCATGCAACTTGGCCCATGGTGGATGAAGTTTCAATTCACCTGAATTCACCTGCTTTGTTAGTATGTTTAAGCGGACGCGACTGGGCTGAGCATGGTCGGCAGCATGGGGAGAAGTTTTGGGCAACAGCTCAGGTCTGCGCTGACGTTGGATGGTGTCAAGCTCGGCGATGGGCAAACTGCAATGGAATCCCTTCTCACGTCCATGTGCACCTTGACTTCATCGGATGACAGAGGACAGACTCCAGGAACGTGATTTTGAGCGCGATGTTCGCGAGTGCTTCCCAATTTTGACACAAAGTCCTGAACGACTTGCATGATCACTACGTATGGAATGACTCGACAAGCGTGTCTTTGCTTCAGATCCCTCGGCTTTAGCTCGAAGTTCTGAGGCTTTTTCCTCGTCTCTCGGAGCACGCCCGCCAAACAGTTGGCGAGACAGCAGCTCTGCCAAAGTGTGGGTGCTGTGCGGTCTGGAGCGACGTGGTTGTAGTCCTGCAGTTGGGGTCGTGTCTTCGTCGCATCTGCTGGGACATCTAGACAGATTTTAACCAAAGTCTCTGGTCCTCTCACAACGAGTCAGTCCCCGTCCAGTCAAGGCCCGCAAAAGGAATCTGTTACAATCAGCTGGTGCGCAACAGGTTCATGCACTCAGGACCACAGAGAGAAGAGATAAGATTTGGCTTTTTGTCCCTGCAACAGCTTCGATGAAAGGGTCCTTCTTTCGTCCGGAAGGTTGAGGCCTCTCTTGATCTCCGTCTCTGTTCCTTGTCAACATCCTTCCGATTACCGGCCTTCTTCGGCCCGAACCCCGACCAGGCGTCTTATCGAGCGCCTTTGACTGTGCCCTCTTTAGGGGTCTTAGTTTTCAAGTTTTCATGTTCAGGCACCTTTTGAACCGCGGGTCCGTCCTGAAGGCATCTGGGGTCCCAGAAAGCATCGGTTTCTTCAGGCCTGCAAAATCCCAGGGAAGCTCACCTCAGCCTGTGGGCTGAGGCAGCCGATCAGCTCCGTCTTCGCCTGGCCGGTAGTGGCAACTTGAGCTGCTGAAGTGCTGCAAAAATTAGTTTTCCCTCATCCGTTAGGGTTTAGGGTTTAGTTTTCAGTTTTTCAAATTGTGGAGATGTGTAAAGTTGATGATAACGAGTAGTTTGGGAGCAGATGTACAAGCGACGGCGGGGCCTCAGGAGCAGCCAAGGCAACCCTGGCCTGTCAGCTGGTCATCCACATGGTCATCTTGCTCCCCGGCGGCGAGTGGACAGGGAGCTCGTCATGGCCGTAGGGAGTTGTAGTTATGGTTTTCAGTGCCAATGGAATGCGATGTTATGGACAGTCTCTCATGTTAGGTACTTTCACGGGAAGGGCAAGGCCCTGCTACGCCTGGCCTTGGGTCATTCAGAGATGCCAAGCAGATGCTTCAGACCTCCAGAGCCAAGGTTCTTTGGCTGGCAGATGGCCAACCAATGGCGGGCGAAAGATTTCAAGAGACGCTCGGAGAGAAGGGAGCCTATAGGAGCCTAGTATGCCGTTCGCCTGAGCTCAGTACGCTTTGAGTGGGGTTTAGGGTTTAGGGTTTAGGGTTTAGGGTTTAGGGTTTAGGATTTAGGGTTTAGGGTTTAGGGTTTAAGGTTTAGGGTTTAGGGTTTAGGGTTTCTTTGCAAGGAGACCTGGAGGGCGAGTTCGCACCCAATCTGACAAATACCGCGGCTCGGCCGCATGCCTGCCCTCTTCGCAACATGCGGCACTGTCTCTGCAGCACCGTCATCTGCCAATTCCACGCTTCCATGCTGTCTGTGCTAGGTGGGCCCCCGAGACATCTTATATTTTCCCGTTTTGGGTTTGAGAGGATCATCTTCAGGAAGAATTTTCACACGGTTTTCAGGGCTTCACACGGTTTTAAGGGCCATGCTAGTGTGCCTTCTCCTGCCGTGTTCGTTCCAAGGTGGTCTTCGAGCTTATGGCCGCCATGCCACTCGGCTCTCATCCGAGTCGACACACCCCAAGAGCAAAGCGATCTGATCAGTCATTTCAGAGTCACACTTCGGGTCTATAGGGTTTAGGGTTTAGGGTTTAGGGTTTAGGGTTTAGGGTTTAGGGTCAGATGCTGCAGGAACTCAAAACCGCGAAAGACCAAACTGTCCCAATGCCTGCCCTTACATTCACTTCCTGGCTCACACACGGCAGACCCCATCTTCAAGGGGCAGTGTCTCGGGTATTTAGGGTTTAGGGTTTAGGGCTTAGGGCTTAGGGTTTAGGGTTTGAGACTACGAGCCTGCTGACATCCCTGGACGCAATCTCTGCCACCCTTCAGGTGGTCCTGGAACCCTAAGCTTCCAAACGTAAAAGTGCTCTGGGACTCTCAGGCACGCAGCTTCTTTCCTTGCGAACTACGATGGCCACCCCTTCATGCAGCCGTTGTCCACGAACCGGCCGTTGATGCCCCTTGGCTTGAGATTCTAAGAAATTTGGGGTCAGGTTAAGGTTTCTGTTTACTATCACGAGTACTAGGTACTGGCTCTTGTGCCAGTGCCAGTGCGGGTTCATGCGGGTCCTATTACTATTGCGAGGTGCCACGCCCATCCTTGTGGCGTGGAAGATGTTGGACATCCACAATCGAAAAGCGTTTTGCCAGTTGCGAACGCGCACGTGATTTTTCTTACATCTTTCGCGCACTTGTAAAAGGTTTGCACCGAGTGGATACCGCATTGATATGTTATTCTACATATGCCTGTGCCTTTTTGGGGTAGGGTGTAAAGATAAATCATCAAATCGAGGACTCCTGCCGTCTGTTTGACTTTGTTTGCAGCGGACGTTTTGAGGCTTCGTACTTGCTTGGGTTTTTGGATTTCTGAAGCATCCTCTGAGAGCTTGGGGTATATTTGCAGCCCTCGCCCTCAATTGATCAGCATTGTATGGGGGTTTACGAAAATAGGGGACTCCCCCCGCACCCCCCCCTCCCGAAGAGTAGGATTCCCTTTTTGTAAGGATCCCAATATCGGAAACCCTAAACCCTACACCCTAAACCCTAAACCCCTAAACCCCCCCCCCCAAGCAAGGTATAGCCTGGTCCTCTTCGTGACGGCCATCATCGCCTGTGCCTCCGAAGTGGTCCCGGATTTAAACCACTCTCTATCCCTGGTGCTGAGCCCTAACGAGGACAGACTTGTGCTGGTGAGGTTTTGGGTGTGCGATTTTTTCGGTCCTGCTGCTGCATGTTGCCACTTAAGATTCTGCAAGGGATCTGGATCTTGAATCTCGGGGTTTCCGAGCGGTGAGCAAGGCTCTGTCTGGGCCATCAGATCATGTTTGGGCGTGGCAGGAGTTCAGGCGGACGCTGCTGATGTGACTTTGTTAAATGGTATGCACCAAACTGACATGGGCTTTCGTAGCTGGTCATGGCTAGGATCATCCCAGGTTCTGCCATTCTGTCTCGGCCACTAGCCGATGTTGCATCTGAGGCTTGTGATTGCCGACATTGGGCTCTCGGTGTTCATCTCGCGGCTGATCAGCAGCTGCACGGCTTCAACTTGTGGAATGCGTCGGGCGAGCAGTGCCGTACCATACCCTCTCTCCAATTTCCCAATCACAGGCATCCTTAAGTATGTTCTGCTTGTATAGACTGCGACTGCAAACAGTGAACAGCCTCCCATGTTCTGGCGGTCAACCAGCATGCTTCGCGACAACGAAACAGTGATGAACGCACACGGAGACACACAGAGACAAACAGAGACACACAGAGACACACAGAGGAACCATGAAGAATGATCGATATTCTATATATTGTATGTATATATGTATATATTACAAATATATATATATATATATATATATATATTATATTGTTTATGTCAATAGAGGTAGGGTCTTATGTGGTTTCCAGGGGCTTCAAGCCGGAGCCCTTCAAAAGGCCTCGCCGTTCGGCTCCGCGGGCACCTGGCGGAGCGCCGTGCCGCAGAGCTGGGACTCGGCAGCCCGGCGAGAAGCAGTGGGAAGCAATGAGAAAGAGTAGGGTTTAGGGTTTAGGGTTTAGGGTTTAGGGTTAGGGTTTAGGGTTTAGGGCAGAGGAGCTCGAGGGCCTCTGAGGCTTTAGACCCTTGCAGGGTGTATAAGTCTCAGAGGGCTTTTGGGTTTTGGGGTTGGCAAGCCAAACAAGACGCCGAAGAGGGCCATGCTCATCAGTTTTAACCGGGAATTCATTCTTCAGGGTGTTCGGGCTTCTTGGTTTGGGAAGTCGGGCTACACTCGAATGATGAATGCGGAGCAGCTTGAGGTGACCCCTGGGCTCCCCGGCCTTAAACTTAAACCCTAGCCTGCAGCCTGTGGACATAAGCAGCTTTCAGCTCTTCAGGGGATGGTGGGATGCAGGGCTCGTGCTCCGTCCGTCTTTGCGGGTTTTGCGGCGGCTCGAGTCAGGCAGGCCCTTGCGCAGTCCAGGCCGCCTAGGGTCGCGCAGGACGACGATTCTCTAAGTTCTCGAAGGCCTACCGAGCCCATGAAACCCCACACCGTATGTTTTGAAAAAAGGCAACGGAAAGGTACTGTGCCGTTCAGCAATCCTCAAAGAGTTTAGTTTGGGCTGTCCCAACAAGCCTGCGGAGTTCGACTGGCTGCTATACTCTGATTAAATCTCATTCGAAAGCTTCAATCGAAACTTGCAACACGCAAAGGCTTTGCTGATCTAGGTCGTCCTGTTGAAGACACGAAGGTCATACAGCGCACTGCATAAGAGCTTTGCAGCCCGCCATGTGAGCATCCCATTCTGTATCCTCCCAAATCCACGCACAGTCCGAGATCCCAGCTTGTAGACCGCAAGTGGGAACCGCATACCCAAAACAACCAATTCCTTGGCCCAACCACAATCCAAGGTTTGCCGATGGCCGAGTCATCGAAAACTCGGGCAAGTGGTAAACAAAAGCTGTGGCATTCGCGAAGAGGGCTTGCGACGGTTTCGGCACGAATCCCTGCCCTCCATTACAAAGGGTCTTCCCAACGTTGAGTATCATACCCTGGAGTCTCGAATTTTGCCAGGGCCAGAAGGGGGTGGTTTGTGGTTGATCAAAGTTCCTTGTGATTCTAGTATGGCCCAAAAACTCAAACTCTGCCTAAGCCCCGAACCTTCAAACTCCATCAACTCTCGGCCGTCATGAAACCCAACGCCACGCGCGAGCCCTTTACGCCAATCAACAAACCGAATCCGAAGCCCTCCCATCCTCAAGAGTTTCACCGAGTCCATAAACCCCAAGGCCTTTTCGGGGGCTTTTTTGATTGGGTTTCCGAGGTTGGGAGACTCAACATGTGGACTCCGAGCAACAGAGGTCAGAGCGTCACAACGCTCGTCCATGTTCCCTGGCGCCTCTTAGTAAAGCCTTCGGCAACCCTGCATCTGTGGGGCATTGTCTGATTTCAAGGTTTCCGCCTGAACGTCTCATCATGGGATGGTCTCTGAGCAAAATCAGGTTGAACCTTTGGTGAAACCCAGCGCGGCTTTGCAAAGCTGAGGCTCTTGGTTCTACGTTCTGGCCTGATGGGGCAGCGTTTGAGTCATGCAGGTTTGGTACTGCAGGGCTTGTGCAAAGAATGCCTGAGAAAAAAGCGTAGCTGGTTTGTTTCACCACGCTGTTACCCTAAACCCTAAACCCGAAACCCTAAACCCTAAACCCAGATGCATCACGTCTTCCAGGAGCTGATGGAAGAGTTTCTGCAAGAGGTTTCTGCTAGTCACCGCATGGTTCCCTGAGTCCGACCAAACCCACAACCCAAAATCACTAATGATTAGGGTTTAGGGTTTAGGGTTGAGGGTTTAGGGTTGAGGGATTTGCCTTAAATACTAAGTCCAAAAGCCGTCTCTTTCTTGCTTGGTTGCTGGGGGGACCTAGTTTTGGGGTTCTGAGATTCGGGGCATGGGGATGATAATAGTATCATCGGCAGCGGGCTTCCAGCGACAAGTGGGCAGAGTAGCAACGTCCGGGCCTGACATCTCTCTCCCGACACCAGAATGATGCGCGCTGGGCCCCCAGTGTGGATGCAATTCTGAAGTCTTGCCTGTGTTACCATGAGCCCTACACCCTCACCCTAACCATCCCCCTCCCCCCCCCCTCCCCCCCCCCCCCTCCCCCCCCCCCCCCTTCCCCCCCCCCTCCCCCGCCCCCCCCCCCGCCCCCAAAGAATGGAACATCTTGGATAGGGCAGCCGGGCAGGACTTGAGGAACAGGAGTTTAGGAGCTGAAATTCAACAAGGGCACTGGTCTTGTTTGCTATAGAACCTATTTTAAGCTCCTTGGAAAGAACCCAGATTTGGAGTTCAGGTATGAAGGCTTTAGGGCTTCTTGATTCGAGAGTTTGAGCTTAGGGTTTGTAGGTCCAGGGTTTTAGGGTTTAACGTTCTGGGTTTGGAGGGTTTTCAGGGCTTGAATGGTCGAGGCTTCAGGGTCAATGAACCTCAGCCGTGGCGCAGAAGCCCTCAACCCGCAACCTCAATCGTCAACTCAGCCCGAAACCCCAAACCCTAAACCCGAAACCCTAAACGCGAGAAGAACCAGGCATTGATCTTCGTGGCTTCCTGCTCCGCCGTGGGAGCCTCGCTTTTCTGATGGGAGTTGCAGATCCTCTTACTCTGGGTGATTTTGGGGGTTGTTTAGGTTTAGATCCCCCTTATCTCCACCCTGTGCATCCTGGTCTGCGCTTTTCGGGTCAAGGTTTCGGGTTCAGGGTTAGGCACTTAAGGTTTCGGATTCCCCCCTGTGGTTCGCGGCTGTTTTACGGTTGATGGTCACGGTTTGGGGGGGGGGGGGGCGGAGGACAATGGGGGGGGGGGGGTCGACAACGAGGAGCACGGTAAGGTTTGGGGGTGTTTAGAAGGTTTAGGTTTTGCAATCAGCGTCCATGATTCAACTTGCAACCATCTAATAGTATCACCGGGAGGGTGGGAGGGGGATGCGGCGGGGGCGGGGGGGTCTCCACGCAAAAGCTGGTGTTGGAGGCCCTGGCATTCATTCCTCCAGCGCAGCAGATGAACTCGAAGCCTCAGGCCCGGGGATGAAGGTGTTTGGAGGCTTTGGAGGTTTTGGGGTTGTTTTGGGTGTTTTTGGAGCCTCTAAACCTTTGGACCACCCGCCTGCCAGGCCCCGGTCAGCTACTCCGCGCAGGAACAGGGCAGCCAGGCAAGTTTTCAGCGTCTAAGGCTTTGAGGGCTCAGGGCCTAGGATTTCCAGTGTATGGTTTAGGAAGTTTATGAATCAATCAAGCGTTTCGGGCACATGCTGCGCAGGGGTTTTGGCTGCTGTGGGCATGCTCTTTGGCGCTGGGGGGTTGAAGCTGTAGAGGGTTTGGGGCCAGTTTGGGGTTCAGGGCTTCGGGTTTCGGGTTACAGTATGAAGGGTTGGCAGGGAGTTTTGGGAGCACTTCGACCCTCAACGCGCGCGACTTTTCTCAGGTTGCCCAAAGCTAAGACCATTGGGAGGGTACAAGCTTGTGTAAGAGTCTTCGGATATGCTTGGTTCAAGCCTAACCCGAAGGTTGAATCTAACGGGGCTGTCAGGTATGGGTCAAGGGTGGAGGGTTGTAGAAGAAGAAGCAGAAGAAGAAGAAGAACAAGAAGAAGAAGAAGAAGAAGAAGAAGAAGAAGAAGAAGAAGAAGAAGAAGAAGAAGAAGAAGAAAAAGAAGAATATGAATAATAATAATAATAAGAAGACGACGAAGACGAAGAAGAAGAAGAAGAAGAAGAAGAAGAAGAAGAAGAAGAAGAAGAAGAAGAAGAAGAAGAAGAAGAAGAAGAAGAAGAAGACGAAGACGAAGACGAAGACGAAGACGAAGACGAAGACGAAGACGAAGACGAAGACGAAGCGGAAGAGCAACAATACGGCAACACGAAGAACAACTGGAACGACCAGCAACAATAGCAATCACAAGAACAAGACAAGTAACGGCAGCAACAACAAGTACCAGTACAAACACACAAAGAAAGCAGTATATGCAAATACACAACACGAACACAAACATTTTTCTTTTCCTTGCATGTTTTGTTAGGTGGAAGCAAAGGAAAATATGCAACAGAGAAGCCACAACGACAGCAAATACAAATTTTGACAGTGGAAATCCCTTTGCGTAAGCGCGCGTGTTGCCCGTGCCCGTACCGGACCCGGTTTCCCCCGCCCCTGCCCCCCCTTCCCCAGCTGCTGCTGATGCTGAAGAGGGGTTGGCTCCAACGACTCCACCATGGTACCCAAACAACGCACCGACACTGAAAAAATCTTGGTATGCTGCCCAAAGCTGCGCATCATCGACGCCCCTGGCTTCTTGATGCTTGCCTCCGTGATCCCGAGGAAAAAGCCAAGCGTGGCTTTAGCGTACCAGCGTCTCCGGTCCGGGGGTCTGGGTGGCGCTGTTGGGGCCTCGAACAAGGAGCACCCACAAGCACGCGAAAGCACACAGATTCGGAGTTTCTAGCCCCCACGCAGATTCGGAGTTTCCAGGTTCGCCCCAAAAAAGAAAAATAGGGTCGACAATGCGCATGTAGGAGCAATAAACTCTAGACCCTGAGTCCCAAAGCCCTATAACACTGACTACAAAGCTGCAGCCATACTGCCCGCTTGGCCAGGGGCGTGTTGGCTGGGGTTTAGGAGGTGCAAACCTTCCGTTTTCCCTCGTTGCTCGGTCCAGTCCCATTTGACATTCGAACATTCTGATGGACCCTTGCAAACAAACAAGTCCGGCCAGTAGTTCGTTCGTTTTCTGCAGGGCCACACCCTAACGAAATCCTTGGGATCCCCCTCCCTCAGGGCTCGGGGATTGAGGGTACACCCCAACCCTGAAGCCCTACACCACACGACCCCACACCATGTTCGCAGGCCTCGAGCCCGTCTTGGCCTTGGTGGACAGGGGGTTCTGTGGAGCACCGACCATGGAACCCCTGAAGTACGAACCGTACATACCGCTCAGAGCACATGCGCATAAACCATGCAACCTTATGTAAACCCATAAACTCATGAACCCATACACCCCAAAACCTCTGACTCAGGGTGTGAAAATATTCAGGTCTTCGGGTGTGGCAGTGCGGATTTAGGGTTACGGCTTCCGGACATATACCTCTGGGTACGGATGTTGCTGTAAAGCTTAGGGTCCAGGGTATAGGTTCCGGTGTTCTGGTTTTGTCCTGGCTCTTGCGCAGAAGTCGTCCTGATGGGTTTAGGGTTTGGTGTTTTGTGGAGGTCTGTAGGGAATGAGGCTGCATGTGCCAAAGCAACCCAAAACGCTGAACCCGCTTAATCCCTCAGCCCTAAACACAAGGCCAAGAGGGAACCACAATTTCGAAGGGGGGGCGGCCCGCATGTTCTTCTGTCCTTTCGCAGATTAAGTTTTGGGGGCTGACAGTTCAGTTCAGCGATGTCTCTGAAGGTAGCAACTCCCAAACCCGAAGCCCTAAAACCCCAACCTTCGAAAACCACCAAGCCTAAAACCTCCCCAAATCTCCGGCACGTTATTCTACCGTAGTAAGTGAGTTCGGGGCTGTTTAGGGGGCGTATCAACCTCATGAGGCCTCAAGCCCTTAACCCTTGTAGGGCCCCTCTTCGGAGTATGTGCGGCTGATTCTGCTCGGAGCCTCCATGCTGTGGGGCTGGCATGGGTTTAGGGTTTAGGGTTTAGGGTTTAGGGTTTAGGGTTTAGGGTTTAGGGTTTAGGGTTTAGGGTTTAGGGTTTAGGGTTTAGGGTTTAGGGTTTAGGGTTTAGGGTTTAGGGTTTAGGGTTTAGGGTTTAGGTTTAGGGTTTAGGGTTTAGGGTTTAGGGTTTAGGGTTTAGGGTTTAGGGTTTAGGGTTTAGGGTTTAGGGTTTAGGGTTTAGGGTTTAGGGTTTAGGGTTTAGGGTTTAGGGTTTAGGGTGAAGGTGAGCACATGTTCAGGCACTGACATTGATGATCCGACCTCGATGTTGCCTCGCGATCACAACGACAAGCTTCCCAGACGTCAGGGACACGATGGGCTCTTTCAGTCCTCATCAAGCTCGCCTAAACCCTAAACCCTAAACCCTAAACCCTAAACCCTAAACCCTAAAGCTTAAACCCTAAACCCTAAACCCTAAACCCTAAACCCTAAACCCTAAACCCTAAACCCGCTTAGGCTGCCCGATGCCCCAACAAGCCTTAACACCCCCATGAGGCTCTCCTCGGTGGTCTTCGGTGCCAGTGTCGGCTACGCCGCTGCGGCCGTCGGAGCAGCAGCACGCCAGGTCCAGCTCAATTCTAGGGCTTAGGCTTTGTCAGGGTTTAGGGATTCACAAAGTTTCATGATGTAGATCTGTCGCAAGGTTTTGGCTTTGGGCCTGGGTCGAGGCTTTTCTAGAGTCCATGGGTGTTGTTGTGAAGCATAGAATTGTAGAGTGCAAAGGCGCAGGGATCGGCGGCCTGAAGGTTGGGTTTTGGCGATCCAGAAGCGTGGAACAGAGTGCAGAGAGCCGCAACTTGGGGGGGTTCGAGGCCTTTCGAACCCCTAAACCCTAAACCCGAAACTCGTGGGCTTGGGAGGCTTCTGGCCCTTGCTAGAATCCTCACTCCGGAATCCCTACGCCCCTAAGCTTCTAAACTTCTAAACACCAGAGTCCTGTCCCCCTGAGCCTTCAGCCCTGACCCCTTGTGGTCTCGGGTGTAGGGTTTAGGGTTTAGGCTTAGGGTTTCGGGTTTAGCGTCTGAGGTCTAGTGTTTGGGATGCAGCGCTTCTTCCCAGGGCCGCGTGACGCGCTTTGCTGAAGATGCGCCTGCTGTGGCCAGGCGAAGCTTTGTTTGCTTTCTCGGGTTGCAAGGCATGTACGGATAATAAAGGGTAGGGTTTGGTTGTAGCCCGATACTCAAAAGCCCGATACTCAAAAGGAACTAGACAGTGCGAACTGAACTCCGGCAAGCATGCCATTGAAGTGCAGATGTAGCCATTACAGAATCCCCTGGTGGGGCTTCCCACTAAATATGAAGGTCTTTCTGTTTTTGTTGTCCTTGAAGGTCTTTGTTTTTGTGTCAGCGTTTCGGGCTGAAGGGGTCCAGCTGTAGGTTCAAACCCTAAACCCTAAACGCCTGGCTTGCCAGAGTTGGTGTTCTTTGGTTCGGTGCCAGCGGGCTTTGTGCCAAGGCTTGTGCCTTTGCCTGAACCATGAACTTCTAAACCTGAAAGGGAGTGGGGGGAAGGGGGAGGGAGAGTTGAGTTTGCCGCCAGGACTCCGGTCGCCTACCCGATCTTTACTTTCCGCTGGCTTGCCATCCACGCCTTGGTGGTGACCTGGCCCCAAACCCCGAAACCAACCTCAAAACCACTGAAGAACATCTGCCCCAAAACCCAAAATCCAGAGTAGGATGGACACCTGTGTTTCCTGTTGCACTTAAGATATATGTAGTTCAGGGCTGAGGTTTGTTTGGATGTTGGCCTGCAAAGCCCCTCAAGACCCGGAAGGCCCCTCAACACCCGGCAAGCACGAACCCAAAACCCCCAAAGCATCTTCAAGGCCCCTAAGCCCCTTGAATCATAATGTCTAGGCATATATTCATGGAATTTTATGTCACTATGTGGAAATATCTATTTTGCAAATTCGCAGCACACAAACAGCAAGGGACTTCGAAGCCTCCAAAGTTGCTAAGGCCGTTTTCCACCCTACCTGAACACCCTGTACATCAGAAACCCGTAAGAACGCCATAAACTCAAAAGCCTTTCAATCCCAAGCAAGCCCCGCCTTGACATCCGAAACCCAAAAGCGCTAAATCCCTATCAGTTCCCCGCGAAAGACCCTGAGCCCTCCAAGCCCGGCGAAGCATTCGTTGAAGCGATCTGCTTTACCTTGCTGAAGTCTTTCTGGTACATCCTCCAAAGCCCTTGACGCTCTTACACCCTGAAGCCCCCACAGACCCTACAGACCAAAAAGCTCCAAACAAACCCCAAGCAACCTCCAGACTGAAACCCCCAAACCCCTAAAGACCCTAAACCCTAAGCCCTAAACCCCTGAAGACCCTGGACCCTAAACCCCTGGAGCTTTTTTGAGCCCTAAACCTGGCTGGTTCATAGTAGGGAATGAGGGAATGAGTACCCTACACAATCCCTTAGAGGGTATATATAAACCTTAAACCCTAAACCCTAAACCCTAAACCCTACACCCTAAACCCTAAACCCTAAACCCGAAACCCTAAACCCTAAACCCTAAACCCTAAACCCTAAACATGCCGTTTTCAGATTCCCACCGTCTTCTTCCTCGGCGCGATCAGCTCCATGCAGCACCGGGGCCGGCAAGTGGGACAAGAAAACTTACCCCAAACCCTGAACCCTAAACCCTGAACCCTAAACCCTAAACCCCGAACCAAAAATCTGAGGTTCATCCAGCGCTGAGTGAAGGAGCGGCAGCTTGTGCGGGTGGCAGCGTAAGACACGACCATGCCCTCACACCATGCGCTCGCAACCCTGCCCAAGAGGAAGCACCCTAGTTCCCTAAACCCTAAACCCTAAACCCTAAACCCTAAACCCTAAACCCTAAACCCTAAACCCTAGTTACCCCAAACCCTAGTTACCCCAAACCCGAATTCTTCAGCCTTCAGAGAAGCAAAGCACCCTGGAGCAACCCGAAACCTTGAAAACCGTAGGCCCTAAAGATTTCCTCGCTTCATATTATTTGTCATGTCTTGAAATACATGTTCCATTGATGTCTCTGGCGTTCTTAGATGTGCAGTTCGCCTTTTGACCTGGTCATTTCAATGACATAGTTTGCTTTCATTTGACTTCAACACTCGTCGTTTCATTGCCAGAATCACGACACTTGCTTCTCGTGCTTCAAGTTTCCTTTTTCTTTTCTAGATCGGCTAAATTCATAGCCAATGTTAGTTTTAAGGTATTTTGTGCTCTTTCGCCGCATGGAGCCTGTAGGCTTCTAAGGTTTAGAGGAATCAGGGTTTCGGGATTAGAACTATAGGGTTATGGCCCGTGTTCAGTCAAGAAAGCTGCCTGGCCCAAAGCCGCCGAACGGACTTGGGCGTGGAATTCTTGGTCGTTAGAGATCAAAGGAAGCCTTCTGCTTCGCGTGAAGCAGGTCAAGAAGGCTCCTGTCGTGCAGACGACGGCTTTTTGAAAACAGAAAAGAAGAGTTCGGGGCTTCGGTTGTAGATGTAGCCCGTACCAAGCCCAGTTTTTGACCCTAAGCTTTTAAACTCTGAATCCTGAATCCTGAACCCCACACCCCCTAGCCCGCAACCCTGTTGGGTAGGCTTTGGGTTCGGGTAAGGCCTTACAGCGCAAGGTAGAAAAGAGCCAACTCGTAGCGCTGAGGGTGTGAAAGTAGTACACAGACCTGCGCGTGCGTTTTGCAGGGGATTGGGTTCCTTTTTCATCTCCATAAGAGCGTTTGAAGGGCACCCTGTCTCTTCTTAGGTTCTTAAGGATTGTCAAACCGTAAACCCTAAACCCTAAACCCTAAACCCTTTAGTATGGGGGAACATCCCAACGTGCGCCCATCTGCAGCGTTTTTGGAAGCTCGAGATCGCCAAAGAAGCCCATCGCACCTCTCATCTTCGACAATGGCCATGCGCGTGCTTCCGGCTGAATAGAATGCCTAGGTAGGCCCCTAAACCCTAAACCCTAAACCCTAAACCACTATGGACCCTGTGGCTATGCTACGAATCGTGTGGGGGTCCTTGTTCAAGCTGGTTGGGTACAAGTGCTAAACCCTTCAGCCCTAAGTCCTAGAGCCTTTCAGATCCTAAGCCCTTGAGGTTTAGGGTTTAGGGTTTAGGGTTTAGGGTAGATCCTAAGCCCTACCCCAAGTTCTCAAAACCTAAACCATTCGAACCCTGAGCGCAATGCCCAATGCCCACAGTCCGAAGGCCTCCGACCTCAGACATGGAGTTTCGGGTTTAGAGTTTCGGCCTGAGGCTTTAGGGTACCGGGAGCCTTACGTCCTTAGAACTCCCACGAAAGGGACCAGAAGGGCAGAGCCGGAAGTTCGAACGCCATACATCATTCAACCTCTCCTTCGGGTTTGGGGTGCTTCGAGTTGTCTAACAGCCAAAGTTTCAACCGACTGCGAAAATTGGGATGTTCCCCCTGATACTAACAGCTCCTCAATAGTGGATTTAGTCCCCCCACCCCCCCCCCCCCCCCCCCCCCCCCAAAAAAAAAAAAAAAAAAAAAAAGCCCTATTCTGAACTGTTCGTAGGGGGGAACCCCTAAACCCTAAACCCTAACCCTAAACCCTAAACCCTAAACCCTAAACCCTAAACCCTAAACCCTAAACCCTAAACCCTAAACCCTAAACCCTAAACCCTAAACCCTAAACCCTAAACCCTAAACCCTAAACCCTAAACCCTAAACCTAAACCTCTCCCCAATTTGCCTGAAAAGGTGCTGTCCTTCCTTGCCACTCTGGGTGCCGCACCGGGCCTCAGAGGGGATTCAGGGCCTAGGAAAAGACACCTTTAAGGGTTTAGGGTTTAGGGTTTAGGGTTTAGGGTTTAGGGCTACGAAACCCTAAACCCTGATTCGCCCTAAAGTTCCTTCCCTGTACGCCCTCTGAACGGAGCAGCCTGCTGTTGATTTTGAGCTGAGAACCTAGGGTTTCTTGTATCATAACCCTTAAACATGATAGACCCCCCCCCCTACCGTTCTAATAAAAAGAAGTGCACCCCAAAACACTCGACCCTAAACCCCAAACCCTGCTGAACCTAAAGCCCCGACCCCAAACCCTAAACCCTAAACCCTAAACCCTAAACCCTAAACCCTAAACCCTAAACCCTAAACCCTAAACCCTAAACCCTAAACCCTAAACCCTAAACCCTAAACCCTAAACCCTAAACCCTAAACCCGCCCTAAACCTTAAACCCTCTGAAAGGACCCCTCCTGCCCCCCCCCCCCAAGTATCATCCCAGGTGTCGGCCTTCGTGCCCCCTGCGCAGAGCAACGCCCGAGTGCAGGCAGCTGCTTGAGGGCGTCAGGGGTGGGGGTGGAGGATGTTTTAGGTTTAGGGCTTAGGGGTAAGGGATGTTTTAGGGTTAAGGGGTTGAGGATGTTTTTAGGTTTAGGGCTTTAGGGGTAAGGGATGTTGAGGGGTTGCGCTAGGGGTTGAGGGATTGTGAAGGTCCTAAAAGTGTAGGGTTTTAGGGCTTCTGAGGTCCTTAACTCTTCGGGTGACGGCAAAAGTAACGAGACTCAGGATGCCCTGAACTCAGAAACCAATTTCCCACCGTTCAACTCCTGCCCTAAACCTAAAGCTTGCAAGCTCGCTGCCCTGCTTACATCCCCCCAGCCCAAGACAGGCTCTGAGTCCCACTTATTGGGCCAAGGGACCACGACGACCATTGCAACCCCCAAGAGGACCAACCCTAAACCCTGCCTTACCCCAAACCCCAAACCCCCAAACCCCCAAACCCCCAAACCCCCAAACCCCCAAACCCCCAAACCCCCAAACCCCCAAACCCCCAAACCCCCAAACCCCCAAACCCCAAACCCCAAACTCTAAACCCCAAACCCCAAACCCTAAACCCTAAACCCTAAACCCTACCCATCTGCCCCGAAACCCGCAAGCCTCTTACCTGGCAAGGCTCCTCACTCCGTGGCAGCGCAGGCTCCGGAGGCCACAACGGAGGCCGCCTTTTGGGTTGAGGGTTCGCGGGTTATCGGTTTTGGGCCTGTGGGAGATGTGATATATATATATATATATATATACATATATGTGTATAATCTGTATGATCAGGTGGGGCTGCCGGTAGCGCTCTGGCATTTTAGGGCTTTTCGAGGTTTAGGGTTTGGCGCGCCAGATGCATGACCATATACACAGTTCGGCTTGGGGTTTGAGGGTGTTGTGGTTTAAGGTTTGCTAGCTTCGGGGTTTGGTGTTTGGAGTGTCTGGTTTGAGTGCTAAAAGGTTTCTGGGTTTGAGGCTGGAAGGCTTTAGACCCCCTTGCAGAAGTACCCGAAGGGTTGTGGGCACGGCAGAGGGGGGGGGTAGACAAGGCTTAGAAGCTTCAGACCCTAAAAGCCTAAAAACCTCAAGTTTAGGCTTCAGTGTTTAGGGAGGCCCGAAGGCCCCACAACCTCCCAACACCGAAACCAGGGCTCAGCAGGTCAATGCTTTCGGTATCCAGGGGTGTGTCTAAAGCCTCGCGACAACAACCTGAAGCCGACACCTTTGTGGCCCCAAACCTTAAATTCTTCTAACTTTTGCGTGCCCTGAACACCCTCAGTACCCCCCCCCCCCCCCCCACACACAAGATTTACCAAAAGCCCCAATCTGAGTTTTGGTAGTTTTTGTGCACCGTGCGCCATGCTGTCAACGCAGGCGACACCGCCGGGGGCCCGTGGTCAGATTGGGGGGCTGGGTGGGGAGAGGCCAACCTGGAACCGCATGATAACGTGTAGAATATTACTGTGTCTGAATCCTGGGATGTTCCCCCTGATGCCAACACCTCCTTAAATGGGCAGTTTCATAGGGGGTACAATCATCCCGATGAAGGAGCTGTGAGTAGAGGGGGGAACATCCCAATCTGAACCCCAGCATCCCCGAAATCCAGCAAGCTGTCGGCTTTGTGTCCGGTTCAACAGTCAGGGCCTGGAAGCTTAGACTTGGGAGCCCTTGCTTGCTTTCGGTCTTCAGGAATGTTGAGGTTTAGGGTTTAGGATTTAGGGTTTCGGGGTTAGAGTTGAGGGTTTAGGATCTCAGGGTCTCAAGCTCCCCAAGCCCTCGCATTCCGAGATTCTGCTCAAGGCCCTCTAAGCCGTATAGGCAGCCCTACATCATGAACCCTAAGCCCTAAACTACTCGCACAATCCCCAGGTTCGCATCTCTTCTGGCCGGTGTCGGGGTCGGCTACGCAGCGGCCGCGGTGGGTGTTGTAGGGCGCAAGGCGGCCTCTCCTCCGTCTCTGTTTTTTGGGGCGGTTTAGGGTGCAGGGTTCAGTGCTTAAGTGTGTTCTTGTTGTTGTGGCGGGGTTTAGGGTTGAGTTCCTTGCGGTTTAGAGTTCCAGGACTTGGTGGTTGCCTCAACCGCAAGAGACCAAAATCCGACCTTGCTGGGGCTTCTCTACGTGTCGTGAAAGGAGTCTCAAAACCGAACCAAAGCCTGTAACCCTGAACCCCCTAGGACCCAGGGCAAGTTTTTGCGGGTTCTTGAGGTAGTTCCGAAGCCCGACAGACTATGCAACTCGAGCTAGGGGGCAAGGTGTATTGAAACCTTGAGCCTGAAACCCTACACCCTGACTGAACCCTGACTTTTAGAATAAGGGCTCAAGGGCGAAAACCAACAGAATTTCGTGGGCCATCAGATGCCTTATGTTTACAAGGGCCCATTTTCTTCTTTCAAGACAGGCAAATCGCCCTCGTACTAACTGCCCCCCCAATTCTCTGATTAAATCTTCGTATCTTTGGGCCGCTTCATCGCAGACCATGTGTTTCGTCGCCAGCAGACCCTTGCCAACGCCCGAACCCTGAGCCGCTACATCCTAAAACCTCTTCGGGCCACGGAAAGAGCCGCTGGGCCAGGGCCGCACAGCCTGCGCCGCCGAGGGGGATGCGCCGGCCGTGGCTAGGATCCGTGATTTTGAGGGTTGTGGGGTGTAGGGGTTGAGGGGTTTAGGGGTTGGGCGGTTTAGGGTTGAGGGTTGGGAAGCACATGTTGTCGGGTGTCAGGTTGTGTAGGCATAGGTAGTACCAGGATGATCATCAGCAGGGTTCGTTCTCCGAACTCTATCAAAGCTTCCGTACCAAATTTGATAAGCCCGCAAACGCTGAAGCCAAACCATTTTTGTTTGAGTGCAACTTGCCCCATAACAAGCACCACCTGGACCTGCTAAAAGGTCGATGCAGAAAGCTGTGCAAAACGTGAAGGGAGGGACTTGGCAAACTCAGCCCCGAGCCCCGTCATGTCTTTTGTTGTTTTGTTGAGAGCAAAGGCCTCGGGTAGGGTTTCCATCCTTTATTGGGTAGCCTGGAATCTTCGATTCTTGAGTTGCTTCTGGGGAACCCCCCCACCTCATACCTAGACCCTCTAATCCCTTCCCTATTATGAAACCCGCCGCCCCCCCCCCCCCCCCCCCCCCCCCCCCGCCCCCCCCCCCCCCACCCCCACCATAGAAACTTGAAATGTGTTTTCAATATGATTAGGGGGGTGTTTTTGTCCATATGCCATCTTTTGGGATAGGGTTTGGATTGGCTTGGTTTTTGAGGCCCTGAACCCCCGACCCCCCTGTTTCGGAATAGGGTTTAAATGGCGGGGTCGGTTTCGGCAGGATGTTCCAGATTAGGGGTGTGTTTCAATACAGGGGGAAGCGATGCAGCCCCACACCACGCCCTACAAAACACTGAGACCTAAATTACAAACCTGAAGAAGCAGGACGCCAGTGGCCTACCCCATCTTCACCTTCCGCTGGCTTGCCATCCATGCCCTGGTGGTCCGCAGCTCAAGTGAGGTTGGAAGAGAGTTTAGGCCTGAAGTTGCGAAGACCCTGAACCCTAAACCCTAAACCCTAAACCCTAAACCCTAAACCCTAAACCCTAAACCCTAAACCCTAAACCCTAAACCCTAAACCCTAAACCCTAAACCCTAAACCCTAAACCCTAAACCCTAAACCCTGATCGGCCGACCTTGCTGGCTTCTTGCCTGTCCACCCCGGGCCCTATACACCCTGGATTTTTATGCTGGCGGTCCCTGATCCTCGCAACCCTTCCCGACACGCTAAACAGTCTAAAACCCTAAACCCTAAACCCTAAACCCTAAACCCTAAACCCTAAACCCTAAACCCTAAACCCTAAACCCTAAACCCTAAACCCTAAACCCTAAACCCTAAACCCTAAACCCTAAACCCTAAGCCTTAGACCAATATTTCCCTTATATCTTCCCTTATTGGGAATTCCAGGGGATCTGAGTTAGGACCTTGTTCAAAGAGTGGGTTTGACCCACTTTGTGGTTGTAGGCAACTATCGGGTGTGTTTTTTGGGGGCTCCAGGTAAGTCTTCAACCCCCAAATCCCCCTCCTTGCCAGATACTCGACGGTGGAATTGTGCCACTGGAGGTTTCTTGTGAACTCTTTTGTTCGTCCCCGTGCCCCAAACCCTAAACGTGCCAAAAACCACCCCCCCACAAAGCAAGAACGCTCCTTGAGATTCCCACCGTCTTCTTCCTCGGTGCCATCAGCTCCATGCAGTTCATCCAGCGCTGAGGGCGCAGGGTACTGAGCGGAGTCGGGTGCTGGGCCCCTCGCGGGACGGCTTAGGGCTTACAGTATTTTCATGGTTAAACACTAAACCCTATCAAAACTCCAAGCCCTTATATACGTAGTCACGTAGAGGAAAGGCACAAGCCTGCATCTAATTAGGGTCACTAGAGCTGAGAGAAGGTAGAAGGTTGGAGGTTCAGGTTTGCTGGGTTTTCTGGCTGTTCTATAGAAGGGTGTAATGTGCAGGGCATTCCCTAGACAGTAAGCCCTACACCAGGCCTGTGGGCCATCCTAGAAAATCCTTTGTGGGAGCCAAGAGTCTAGAGTTTCGATGTTATGGGGTTTCAGTTCTTACACTCCAGCGCTCCACCCTATTGACACAGTTTCCACACAAACGTCGTCCGCAAGATGGGGGGGACCAGACCCCCAATAAAGAGCGAAGTCGCAAACACAACGCCTGTGGCGGCATTTTCCACTCGAGCACCCGCCCAGAAAAGCTGAAAGTCACTGAAATCCCAAATCCAGACTCGCAGTAGCACGCAACACCTAAACCCATAACCCTAAACCCTAAACCCTAAACCCTAAACCCTAAACCCTAAACCCTAAACCCTAAACCCTAAACCCTAAACCCTAAACCCTAAACCCTAAACCCTAAACCCTAAAACATAAACCCTAAACCCTAAACCCTAAACCCTAAACCCTAAACCCTAAACCCTAAACCCTAAACCCTAAACCCTAAACCCTAAACCCTAAACCCTAAACCCTAAACCCTAAACCCTAAACCCTAAACCCTAAACCCTAAACCCATCCAGAGTCCTGAGCCCTAGAGGCGCCTTACTCCCCAGGTCCGCCCGTAGCCAGCAAACCAAAGCCTCCTAAGCCCCATCCGCAGCTCCTGGAGTCGAATTCATTAGGGCTTAGGGTTTAGGGTTTAGGGTTTAGGGTTTAGGGTTTAGGGTTTAGGGTTTAGGGGAATTCCTGAGAAGCCTGAGCCCAGAAAACCTCGAACCCCCTGCAGCCCAAAGGGCTTTTTCCGGTTCTTAGGCAAGCCCCCAAGGCCCAAATTGCCAAAGGGCCACTGAACCCCCTTGACCTGAAAATCCTCATCCCGAGACCCCGCAAAGCCTGCCTTAAGGTGGGGTTTCAGGGTTTAGGGCTTGGGGTTTAGGGTGTAGGGCTTTTTTGAACTTTGGGGGCTTTGGTCGCTTGGGGGCCCCTGAAATCCTGGACCTCTATGAACCCAATAAACCCTACTCAAGTTTCCCCCAACTACACCCCCCACCCCCCCCTCTCCGCCAACCCAAAGGAAAAGCCGTGGTGGGTCTTGGTTTGTGGTCGGGCTTATACTAGGACCGGGAGCAGGCCCTTTTTCCATTTTTAGGGTTGGGGTTCCCTTACAATCCCCAAAGCGGGTACCCTCTTTTTTGCCTAGCTTACTCCCAGGTCTCGTATGGGATTATGATCAAGCTTCCAAACCCTGGCGAGAAAACAAGCCTTGTCAAGATTTTGGGGCTCAAGCTCAAGTGAAGACTCAGAGTTCGTGCGATCCTTTCGTGCCTGTGCGACATGATGCGAGCGGGGGGGCTCAGTGATCTCAAGCCCCACGGTTTAGGGCTTAAGCGGCTTAAGCTTAGGCCCAAAGACCACTAAGATTCCTGGAGCCCGAAGCCCTTGTGCCCCAAGCTCTAAGGACTTTTCCCTTAAGCCTCAGACCCTAAGACCCTGCGGGGCGCGTCTTTTGGAGCTTAGGGCTTGGAGGGTTGAGACTGAGGCTGCAAGGTTTGGAGTTTCGGGTGAGGGTTTATTGTTTAGGGCTAGGGGCCAGAATGTTCGGCATAGTCTGGACTGTGTAGAGCGGCAACTCCAACATGCGCAACCATGGAGCCCGCTCTCGCTCTCGCTCTCGCTCTCGCTCTCTCTCTCTCTCTCTTTCTGTGTGACCGGTTTGGGCCAAACCTGATTCTCGAACCCTGACCCCGAAACAACATTGGTTAGGTTTCCGAAACAGAAACCCAATCTCAGGCATTGCAACCAGCATCGTTCAGCCCCTAAAACCGTAAGAACCCGAAGCCGCGAAACCTAAACCCGAAAGCCATGCTTGACCAGGCACTGCTCTTCGTTGCCACTTGCGGCTTCGCGCCGGCCCCAACGGTCGGGGACGTTTGGGGATCGCCGTTTCGCACATCAGGAAGAACTGGTTCAGTCAAGAACTGATTCTGAATAATTTTGCTTTGGGGGGGGGGGTGGAATGGGATGGCATGCCCACCTTCTGGGCGAAATACTGCTCTCCACTGTTCGTCGAGCCTTGTCGAGACGCCCCTACACACGGAGGCAGACATGGTCATTTTGCAGCTTCCCAGGGGCATGTATGCAGACATGGACCTTTGTGGCTGATAATTCTGAAGTGCAGTTTCCCCGCCTCACTGCTGAGCTTGCGAAGATGTGCCGCCTAGAATCAGAAGTGCGAGGCCTTCTCTTCCCAGAAACCCTGTAGTCACTATTGTCATATAGTAGAGCCAAATCGTCATCATAAGCCCGTTTAGAACCCGATGCCTAGAAGCCCAGGCCGCGGCCTTCGTCCCCCCGGCCCAGACCGGAACCAAGGCCTCCCTGCCCGAGGCCGGCAGGCTTTAGGAGTGTTGTTTTTGGTTTCAGGGTTCAGGGTTTAGGGTTTAGGGCTAGGGTTTAGGGTTTAGGGCTAGGGTTCATCGAGACTGATTAGATCGCTGGGAAGACCTGGCGAGCCTAGGGGCGAGGTTTCGAGAATTTGGAGAGGCCACCCCCCCCATCCCCTGTACCGAACCATCCTATAGGCCACCCAGAGACCCTAAACCCTAAGCCCCAAGCCCTGGAAACCCTCTAAGCCCAATCATTGTGAGGTCCTTGCCACCTGCGCCCTGTTCTTTTTGCGAGGCTCTGGTCCTCACTGTGCCCGAGCCAGCTCAGGAGGCCCTCCTTCTTGGCAGGGTCTAGGGGTGGGGGGCGGGGGGGTAATAATGTCCGTTCATGTATGGCGACCCTGCCCAAAAACATCAGTAGAAACAGCGTTTTTGCTAAGGATGTTTGACGTTTATGAAACAGGACACGCAGCTGCCAGCGTTCATGCGCCCCAAACACTGGTATTTGCAGCCTTTTTCCTTCTCTATACAACATATTATGGAACAACACACGCGGTCACAAGTGTTTTCGTGCCTTTGGCGAAGATACCACAACACTGGTATTTCCAGCATTTTCGCCTCTCTGTACACATTTTTGCCTCTTTGTACAACATAAGCTGTGCGCAGTGTTGTCGCCCGAAAACAGCGTTCAAAAAGCAAGCACTTTTTTGGGTGCGACTCGCGCGTCTCGAAAACATCGCTGTGCGCAGTGTTTCCGCGCGAGAGAACACCGCCATCCCATGGCCGCAGTGGTGATTTTTGAGGATAGACAAAACACGTCCAGCGAATGCGACGTGCAAAAGTCCTCGAGTTTTTCACGTTTTGCGGTGTTCAACGCCAATGACACGCGCAAACACGCGGGGCCGCAATGAAGGGCGTTACCTTTTGGGGTTTAGGCCTAAGAGAATGGCAACACTGGAGCAAAGAATAAAGAAGGCCGTCTGCGAACCTCGAAAGCCTTGAGCATCCTTAACCTCCCTAAGATTCCCTGGACCCTAGAAGCCCCAGAAGCACCTAACCGGAGAGGCCCGCAACACCCTAAACCCCAAGCCTTGGGAACTTCCCCGAAGTATCCATAAGTTCCGAAAGCCTGGAAGCTCTGCAAGCCCTTAGACAAAATCTAGAAAGCCAAAAGAAGCCCTAGAAGCCTACCCCCAAATCCCAAAACTTGAGCCCTAAACCCTAAGCCCTAAACCCTAAGCCCTCAAACCCTTACACCCTTAACCCCTTCAACCCCTTAAACCCCTTAAACCCCTCAAACCCTCAAACCCTTAAAACCCTGAAAACCGTTTACCCCTAAACCCTAAACCCAACCCATAAACCCTAAAACCCCTGACTTTGTCATGGTTGGGTAACATTTTGCATTTTTAAAGGGTACTTTAACCCAATAAGGAAAAAACAAGTAGTTTTTTAATATTGAAACCCAATAAGGAATAACCAATTGTTTTTTTTTTTATATTCGCCCAACAATGAACTAGTGAAGCCTTCATCCCCAGAAAGCCAGCCGAGGCATCCTCCGGATCGCCGCGGCCTTGGCCTGCGCAGAGGATGCCCACCAGCCCCAAACCCTAAACCCTAAACCCTAAACCCTAAACCCTAAACCCTAAACCCTAAACCCTAAACCCTAAACCCTGAACCCTAAACCTCTAAACCCTAAACCTCTAAACCCCTAAACCCCTAAACCCTAAACCCTAAACCCTAAACCTCATTCCCTCTGTTTGGGCGTGTGGGGGGAATGTAGGTTTGAGGGTTTGGGGCTTGCGGTTTAGGAGTTGGTTGGCTGAGGCTTCAGGGTTTAGAAGGGGCACCCTTCTAACGTGAACCTAGAAGAAACCAGCAGCTTTGCTTGCTGCATATGCAGTATGAGCCCTATCTCAAGCCCCCATAAAATTCCTTAGAAGCCCTAAACCCTAAACGACCCTAACCCCTAAACCCCTGGCCCCCAAACCCTGAACCCTAAACCCTGAACCCGAAAAAGCCCTAGGTTCTCCTCATTGGCCTTCGGCGCCAGCGTCGGCTACGCGGCCGCCGCCCTGGGAGCCGTGGCACGTCAGGCCATGGGCCGGCGAGCGTGTTTGGGGGTTTAGGGTTTAGGGTTTGGGGTTTAGGGTTGGGGGTTTGGGGTTTGGGTTTGGGGTTTAGGGTTTAGGGTTTAGGGTTTGGGGGTTCAAAGTTAGGGGGTGCCTCATTGGAGGGTTCGGGTTTAGGGTTTATAGGGTTTATATGCACGTTTGTTTGAATCTGTTCGCTAATGCTCATGTAGAAGAAGAGTAGACGAATTACGATAGCTTCTCGCACCAACCTGAATGCAAACACGTCAAGCAGCTATATACCTAGGGCTACCCCTGGATTTCCATCAACCCCTAAACCCTAAACCCTAAACCCTAAAACCTACAGCCCAAAACAACCCTAAACCCTAGCTCTTGACCAAGATGGAATCGAAGGTGGAGTCCAAGAGTTTTCTGAGACATTTCACTAAAGCCGGCAAATCGAAGACAGAGCCCAAGACGTTCCAGGGAGGGAGCCGAGGAACGGGAGTCGGCCCTGTTTTTTCTTTCTTTTGGGGTTGGGGTTCCCTTATAATCCCCTCAAAACCAAACAGGGTACCCTCTTTCTTCCTAGTTTGCTCCCGGGTCTAGGAGCTGTCGGAAAATGGAACGCGACGACAGCTACGAAGGCAACGAACCCCGAACAAGACCATGAGATGTTAAAGCGTGCGAAAACACCGCGTGCGTTCGAGGCCAACGCAATCCCCCCAAGTGCAAGGTCTTGAGCAGTACCACAACATGCATGATCATGATATGTCTGGTCTGGGGTGGCTGGTGCTTCTGTCCTGGACAGTTATTTAATTGCACGAGCTCCCTGACCCATCGCTTCCGCGATTCTAAGCCGCAGAACGTAGGCAGAAATCCGCGCAAGCTCCGCGCAAGGCATGCGCCAGTGCATGCGCCCATGACCAAGGGTCACGCAACAGCAACATTTTGGATGGGACCGTGCGCGCACCAGCTCGCCCAAGGTCTGTTCAAGCACCCCCGAAAGGGCTGAACCTGGGCAAAATAATGTATACAAATTATTTGCCTTTAGTCAATTTTCATTTTGATGGGCCTGTAAATCCTCAAAACAAACTCACTTCTCCGTACGTTATCTAAGCAGCTTATACCAACCCTACACGTAGCAACCTGAGCGAGATAAGTAGGTTCGCGGCTGTTAAGGTAGGATTGTTGCAACAAGCCAAGAGACTTCCGGCTCAGAATTCAGAGTGAAAAGTGTCAATTAGAGTGTAAAGATTAGGGTTGAGGGAGTGTTTAAGGGTTTTTTCTGGTGAATCAGGGGGTCAAGGTTTGAGCATTGGTGGCTACCCCCCGCCCTCGTTTATCTGCTTTTGGGTTATGAGGCCTAAGCCTATAGACCTTAATAAAGCATGGAAGCCAAAAGCCCTTAACCCTTCAACAACCATAAGCAGAATTTGTTTACCGTGGAAAGCTAGCGAGAAGCTGCCAGGAGCACAATTCCTACGCAAGGGTTCTTTAATGAAAGTAACCCGCAGGAAGGAAGGGTACCCTCATTACAATATGGTTCCTTGGCTGCCTAGAGATGGAGGTTTATGATTTTAGCGGTACCTTATTGGGGTCCTTTTTTTATAAGGGGATCCTACTACTTGAAATTCTATATCAGTAAAGGGTTTAGGGCTTAGGGTTTAGGGTTTAGGGTTTTATAGGTTTTTAGGGTTTAGGGTTTGGGGGTTTAGGGGCGTCCCTTATTATCGTAAACCCCATATAGGGAGCGTGCAGCAACTCTGCCAGCCAGGGCCGGATTGCCCGAAAGGCCGAGGATGCGCCAGCAGTCGCCAGGAGCGGGGATTGGGGATGCAGCGCTTATAGGGTTTAGGGTTTAGGGTTATTTAGGGTTATTTACTGGTAGAGTTATTTAGGGTTATTTAGGGTTTAGGGTTTAGGGTTTAGGGTTTAGGGTTTAGGGCTTCTTGGGTTTAGGGCTTCTTGGGTTTAGGGCTTCTTGGGTTTAGGGTGTACAAGGTTTAAGAAAACTTGAAAAGGGCTTCAATGCCTGAGGGTTGTTGGTTCAGGGTGGGCGCCAGCTGGCTCCATTAACTTTTGTCACCCACTTGCCCCACTTTTACATCCGGAAGAGCTGTTTCGTTAATTGCCCCACTTGCCCCTCGCGTTGTCCGTAGGAGCTAATTCGTACTCCCCCGCCCCCGGCAAGTGAGGCCAGTGGGGCAAGTGCCCCTTCCACCCCTTCTCCTGACCTGGCTTGGCTTCCGAAGTACAAACTTGACATTTCTCGACTTCTTGGGGCTTTGTTTGCAGGACTCCCCTGCTCCCCCGCAGGGGCCTATGAAGACTTCGGATTCTTTTGGCCGCAGAGCGGTTTTCACGTCCAGACTAGAGGAAAAACGCAGCCCCACGGGAAAGTTAACGGCTCTACTGCTTTAGGTTTTGGGGCGTGTGGGGCTTTAGTTTGGGGTTTAGGGTTCTGGTGTCGTTTGGGCAATGTGCTCCTTTGCTGCTTCGGTGGCTCAGTGAGCTGGTCGAATCTGTAGCGAAACATGCAAGTTCCACTAACAAGCTCAGTAGAGGCCGAAGAAGGAACAACAAACGGCAACAACAGCAGCAGCAAACCAACCGAGCCCGCAAAGCAACCAGAACGGTGGAGCGGGTGAAGCCAGATACAAGGCGTGAAGACTTTCGCGGCATCAGACAACTTGCAGTCTACAAGCTAAGCCGCCGGGCTCGCGCTCGGCAGGAGACTGCTAGGAAATAGCAACAGGCCCACCACCCGGCGAATATCGACGAATGACAGTGGGGTTCCAGAGCTCGTATTTGCACGTGCTTGCAGTATGGAAGGTGCTTGAACGATTTTGGGGCTTAGGGATTTAGCATGAGAGGGTAAAAATAAGAGGAGCTCATGGTTTTAACGGTTACGCTTGAGGGTTTAGAAGTTTAGGCCCTTTGGGTGTTAGTGCTGTTATTGCCGGTCGGGTTGAGGACATACCAAGGGCATCTAATTCACCAGGGTTCATATGTAGGGCTGTCGTAGTTCCTATCATTTGCTGCGGGGACTTTGCACGTTTCAGATTTTCAGGTAGGACTGGGGAGTTGCCGTGTGCTTCCGGTGGAGAGAGAAGGGGTTTTTATTGTGCCAGACTTAGGCGTTTTAAGGTTTAGGGTTCTAGGATATTTAAGGGCCCTCAAGGCCTTAACGCTTGAGGCTTACGGATTCAGGGATTTGTGCTTCAAGGCCTTGGGGTTTTGCGTGCTAGAGAGGAGGTTTAGGGTTCTTTTGAACTCAGTGGCTTAGGGATTTTAGCTGACCCTAAATCCTAAACCCTAAACCCCAAACCCTAAACCCTAAACCCTAAACCCCAAACCCTAAACCCTAACCCTAAACCCTAAACCCTAAACCCTAAACCCTAAACCCTAACATCAAAAGCAGGACCCCAGTGGCCTACCCGATCTTCACCTTCCGCTGGCTGGCCATCCATGCCCTGGTGGTACAGGGCCCAGCTTTCTCTCCATCAGGGTTTAGGGTTTAGGGTTTAGGGTTTAGGGTTTAGGGTTTAGGGTTTAGGGTTTAGGGTTTAGCCCTAAACCCCGTACTCATCCGTAGCCCTTAGCCCCTAAAGCCCGCTAAACGTCTATTAAACGTCATCTAGAAGCCTTGAACCCCAAAGCAACCCTAAACCCTAAGCCCTAAGCCCCAAGCTCATGGGCACTACAGCTCCAGGGGGTCGAGGAAACTTCGCTTGTCAGGATTTGTTGCGGTCTAGGGGCGTAGGCAACCGGGCTGTGACCTGAGCCCCATCTCTTACAGCTCCTTCTCCTTTAGTGCCGAGATTTATTACTAATTCATACAGCATAAGGCACCCGCCCCTCAAAAAAAAAAATCCAAAAAACGAATTGCAATGAATTGTAAGGGTACAGGTAGTAGGAATACATGTCATTGGAGTCCATGTCTCCTGGTATTGGGGGGGGGGGGGGGGCGTCATAAGGTTGTGAGGGTTTTGGCATTCAGGATTAGGCCCTTATTCCCCTACATATGATTATATATATATATATATATACATATATAATTATATAAATATATATATATATATCTTATACAGTCCCTATATACCTAAGTAGCCCCTAAGCAATGCCCAAATTACCTCTTAGGTTCCTTATAAGGGTCCCTCCTTTAGTCCCTTGAGCCTAGGGGTGGGGCTGTGGGGCTTCAGAGTTCAGATTTTTCTGCTCATGGGGCGTGAGACTTGGAATTTGGACTGCAATTCGCAACCCTCATCCGCAGGCACCACTGCACCACATCCCTTTTTTGGTCATGGGATCCGAAAGTTGTTTTCTTTCCCTTATTGATTTTAAGCGGATATATGTTTCAGACGGTTTTAAGGGCCATCCTCGTTTTCGACCGCGTTTTGCGGTGAGGGCCAGTGCTGGGGCTCCAGCCCCGGCAGGTCAGCAGAAACTTCTACCAACAGTGCTTAGTAGGGATTCTACTGTACTAGAGTTACTATTCCTCGAATCCCTATTAAGGACAGTCTAACGGGGGAACGTCCCAACCTGCCCCTCCATCAGTGGTCAGAGGGTTCGCGTCCGCGCTGTCATGTCAGGCTTCGGCCTTGGTATCGGCCTTTTGCAGATGTGGGGGTTGATCGAATTCAGGGCTCAGGGCTCCCTTTCTGGCACCTTTGATGGTGTAGGGCTCCACCTAAACCCTAAACCCTAAACCCTACACCCTAAACCCTAAACCCTAAACCCTAAACCATAAACCCTAAACCCGAAACCCTAAACTGTGTCGAAGCATCCAGTGGATGACATGACCCTGCTTAGCCCCCGAAGGCGAGATGGTTCAGAACACGGGCTCGGGGTTTAGGAACCTCAAACCCTAAATATGGGTTCAAAGCCTTTAGGGCTTATGGCTGAGGAACAAACCTAGATTTTAGGTTCAGGGTCCAAGCTCTCCAGATTCCCACCGTCTTCTTCCTCGGTGCGATCAGCTCCATGCAGTTCATCCAGCGCTGAGATGGGAGGGCAGAAGGCGCCAGCTCGGGTTCTGGTGTAGGCCTTCTAGGGTTGAGGGCCGAAGCCCCCTAGGTCCCAATTGCTAATCCAGTTGGTCCAAGAATTTGTTCGGCCCATCAGAGTGAAAACCTGAGCTGGGCCTTTCGGTGGCGATTTTTGCTCGGTGCGCGGCCTGTCAGCAGGCTCGCACGACAAAAAAGGAGAAAAGGTTTGGGCCGTGTTGCGATGTTGGGTGTGCCTGGTGCCCATGAAGCTACGCTAAACCTGGGCCTTCATTGGCGACATCAGGAGGTGTAGAATCCCTAATGCTCGTAGTCCCTACAACTCCTACGCTTCCTTACGGCTCCCAAGACTTCTCACCTTCCCCCCCCCCCCCCCCATGGCACCACAGAGCCAGGCAGACCTGCTATGGCTCTACGTGTCATCCTAACTCTGAGCCCATAACCCTTATACCCTAGAAGCCCTGAAGCGCAACCCTGAAGCCCGAATGCCTCGAAGTGGGGTCTTGCACCCCTTCTGATCGGTTCATTCGCCCTGAGTTGAGGGCGATGCACGGGGTTTCGTCGCTCTGAAGGCCTTGGTGAGTCTATCTTGCTAAGGGTGCTAAGGGTGGTGGTTGTGGTAGTCGGCTTTGTTGGGCCGTCATCCAGAACCCGCAAGCTGTGGGCGAGTCGGTGCAAGCTATGCTCAAAGCCTGCGCTACACACAGCTCGCTACACACACCCCAAACCCCTAAATCCTTAAATCCGCTTAAATCCCGAAATCCCTAAATCCCTGAACCTTGAACCCTAAACCTCTAAACCCTAAACCCTAAACCTTAAACCCTACCCTAAAGCCTAAACAGGGCAGCCCCAAGCCAACTGAGCCCCCAGATCTTCGTCGAGACACACCCCTAGCCGATCAGCTCTTCAGGCTAAGCCCCTGCTTGCAAGTGAGCACTGAACCCCGAAGCCCAGCTCTAAACCCTAAACCCTGAATCCTAAACCCTAAACCCTAAACCCTAAACCCTAAACCCTAAACCCTAAACCCTAAACCCTAAACCCTAAACCCTAAACCCTAAACCCTAAACCCTAAACCCTAAACCCTAAACCCTAAACCCACAGAAGGGACCCTTATCTAGATACCTGGCTGTCTCCTTCGCCTGGCATCGGCAGCCATGGTCCATGCGCGATGCTCAGCGAAGCACCGTGTGCAGATACTGGGGGTAGTAGGCGGGTAGTAGGGGTGGTAGTTGGGTTGAGGAACTTAAAACAGTCTGCTAGGACGTTTTGTTTGTATAGACCCATGGTTCTAACGGAAGCTTTTGTAAAGCTACCATGAATGTGGATGTCGTAGATAGTATATAGCTTACAATGGTAAGTTCAAAAAAGAAACCATGATATGGCTTGAAGCAGAGCTGCATGGTGCCCTAACAACGTCAACAAGATCGTCTTCTTTTAACAGAAACTTCACGATCTAGAGTCCATGCTGTCACAAGGTCCGTATGGGGGTCCCACAAGAGGCCCAGAATCAGTCAAGTCGTTCCGGAGTGGGTTAGGGGTGTGTTAGCTCTGAAGTTCCTTACAATTTATGTCGAGTTTGCTGCGGAACAGGTTAGTGCAAAGGGCAAGGCGCTAGGCCGGTAGGTAGGGGAAGGAGTTGAAAGTCGAAAACGCAAGATAGCTATGTAGTATACAACGTACTATACGACCTTTTTGGGCTTCGTCTTGGTTGCAGTAAGGGCTGAGTGTTCCCGATCAGATTGGGACCTGTTGGGTTCTTGCAAAGGGTGGCTCCAGTCAGGGGAGATTGTTTTGCAGTTATCCCCCAAGCGCAGAGAGAAATGAAGCTTTTCCCCGAGTGTTCTCACATGTGTTCACACAGTATGTTGACACACGCCTGCAAGTTCACACTCGCACACCATATACATATATATATATATGTATATATATATATATATATATATGAGCCTGAGACCTTTCGGGTTCTTTTTGCTTAGGTTTCATGTGTGCAATTAAAAAAACGAATACAAATATTAAAAGCATTATATAATAAAGTTATAATAGTTTAGCCCGAAATGTATAAGCCTAACTTAGTCATATACCCTAAGCCCTAATCGGTCCAGATTTGTTTTCATTTTTGTCGCCTGGCAAATCCCTAAACCCCGAAACCTAAACCAAGAGTTTAAGGGTATCTGAATCTAAAAGGGTTTAGGGCTAAGATTTAGAGGTGTCATATTGGGGTTTATAAGGGTTTACGATCTCCAGATTTTTTATTTGAGTTTATAAGGATTCGGAATGTAGGGTAAAAACCTAAACCGTAACCATGCTCTGGCGGCAGATTTAATTAGGGTTTAGGGCTGCGGTGCGACTGCATTTTTCGCTCCCACGGCTGCGGCTTCGTGCTCGCAATCTCATCCATGTGATGAGTTCTGCAAAAAAAAAGGTGTAGGGTTAAAGGTTTAAAGTTTAGGGTTTAGGATTTCACCCTAAACTCCAAACTCTTATAAACCGAAATATAAAATCCCTAACCCCAAACCCTAAGCCCTCTTAACCCCCAATTTTGAGTACTTGATATAAGATCTACAACTCCAGCATCCTAAACTTGTGAAATCCTTTCAATCGATGTATTGCATGCCTTACATACCTCTGTCGCGCAGTGAGCCCCCGGGAGCTTATTACAAGCTTGGCCTTTGAGCCGCGGCCATAGGTGTTAGGAGGTATAGAGATTAAGGTTAGGAGGGTTAAGGGTTCAGGGTTTAGGGTTTAGGGGTTTAGGGGTTGAGGGGTTAGGGTTAAGGGTTTAGGATTTAGGGTTTAGGGTTTAAGGTGTCGGGTTTATGGTTTAGGGTTTAGGGTTTAGGGTTTAAGGTTTAGGGATCATTAATGTTATTATTTTCTTTGTATATAGCTATACTCAGACTATATGTAAGTTGAAACGTGTATGCCCGAGAGATTTTTTAATGTAAAAAATACTTTATTAAGAGTAGCCCTAATGGTTAGCAATGGTTTTTGCGGATTTGCTAATATATATTGCATCTAGCCTTACTCATAATCCAATAGAGATAACGATCCAGTACATTTCCTGCAGGTTATTATACTGATCTTTGTAGGCGCCCGCTCACTCCAACCGGCGTCTCCTGAGCGCACATCCAAAACAATCAAACACATAAGGTTTAAACTAAAAAGGTTTAAAAAATATTAAACTCAGCTTGAGACTTGGCAGAGTCCGGGATTGATTTGCCCTTCGGCGCCACTCGTCGGGCCTTAAGCAAAATATATTTAATATTTCAACATAAAAATAAAAGACGCGCCTCGCGAAGTAGAAGTTGGGGACGGTGAACTACCACCTGACATTTTATCTATATAAATTAGTTTCCTTCGCTCTCTTAGTAGGGATACTCTGGGGTTGGGCACTCCAGAGAGACTCTGGGGCTGCACTCCGCAGATTAGGTAGTCCAGAGAGACTCTGGGGCTGGGCACTCCGGGGGTTGGGCACTCCAGGGACACTTTGGGGTTGGGCTCCAGGGATGAGCGAGGAGTAGACCGGGCGAGGAGAACAGTTGAGTTTAAAATCTAGCAACCCCACACCGAGGGTGGGGAACAAAGTAATAATTTTGGCCGGCTTGGCCGGAGCAGGCAGTGGTGGCGGCGGTGGCGGCGGCAAATCGTCCTGGGACAAAGTAAAAAAAATTAGGCCCGAAAAGTTTACCGACATTCTATAGTAAACATTATCCTACATGAGACTTAACTACAGCGGCGATTTATAACATACGCTTTGAAGTTTAGGGCTAAGGGTTAAAGGTTTACGCAAAGTTCAAACACTTCACCCGAAAAGTTTTTCGGAAAATCTATTGCAGATATAATTCTACATGAGAATCCAATATAGGATACCTATGCTGTTCATAGAGTTTGGAGTTTAGGGTTTAGGGTTTAGGCTTTAAGCTAAGTTCCAACACTTCGCCCGAAAGGTTTTTCTAAAAATATCCTGCAGAGATTATTCTACATGAGAATCTAATGGAGGGCGCCTATTCAAAACATATAGCTTTGAGTTTAGAGTTGAGGTATTAGGGTTAGGCAAACTTGGCCCCGAAAGGTGGCTTATGAAACTAAGCGGGCATTCAAAACATAGAGTTTAACGTTTAGGGTCTAAGGTTTAAAGGTTAACCTTTATGCTTTAGCTCGAGCTTAAAGGAAGTCTGAAAAGGATTTTAGGGTTTAGGCTTTACAAGTAAGCCCAAGAAAATTCCTGAAATCGAAACTCAAAAAAAACACACAGAATCTAGGGACTCGGCAGTGCTCCTGGTCATACCACCGCCGCTGGCCTGGGCATTTTTTATTAAAAAGTTTGTTTTTCTATAACTAAACACAGGCCTCCGCTGCGCGGACTTGTTCGAGCAAAGCCTGTTCTTTGTTAGAGTACACACTGCAGTTAGCAAAAATAAAAAGAGTGCCTCTCGCACCGGGTCGCGGTCAGGATCTTCTGAATCATCTTCCTGATTATCAACAAGTCTGAAAAGGATTTTAGGGTTTAGGCTTTACAAGTAAGCCCAAGAAAATCCCTGAAATCGAAACTCAAAAAACACACACAGAATCTAGGGACTCGGCAGTGCTCCTGGTCATACCACCGCCGCTGGCCTGGGCATTTTTTATTAAAAAGTTTGTTTTTCTATAACTAAACACGGGCCTCCGCTGCGCGGACTTGTTCGAGCAAAGCCTGTTCTTTGTTAGAGTACACACTGCAGTTAGCAAAAATAAAAAGAGTGCCTCTCGCACAGGGTCGCGGTCAGGATCTTCTGAATCATCTTCCTGATTATCAACATGATGTTCCAAATCAAAATACACCAGCAACCAAAAAAAACAGAAAAGAGCCTCGTAGACGTCGTGCGTGTTGGTACCTGCCTCGTCAATTAGAAAATAGAGATGATTTATAAGTGAAGCTAAAGCACTCGTATTGTAATAAAATCTTTAACCAGTAAAAAAATATAAGACAGTATGAGGTCGAGATTGCTGTGTCAGCTGCAGAAGTGTCCTTGCCAAAAGAATAAAAGAAAATAATATAAAATGAGTGTGTAAGGCGCGGACACGTGGAGGATGATCGGGCTCGCGCGGCCCCTAGCCATATGAGCATGTAAATATATTATTATTATTATTATTATTATTATTATTATGAGTATATTATATATAAACGCAAGCACAAACATGTCGAGTAGGCCCACACAGGCCCACACAGGCCAACTTTCGCCATTGTCTTCCTGCAAGAGCATTTATGTTTTTACTTAATATTGCGTTTAATGTTCTACGAACTTTTATACAAGCAAAGCGTACAATTGAGGCCGTTGCCTAATCTTCAGGATTTAGAGTTTGGGCGTAGGATTTAGGGCTTAGGGTTTAGGCTTTAAGATGGAGGGCTGAGAGTTAAAGTATAGTGTCTATGGTTTAAGCTTTGCGGTTTAAACTTTCAAAACCTGAGGTACATAGCCTTCATCAAAGTGAGCTTTGAGCTGTCCTCAGAATCTCAAAGAGCCCAAGCTCTGAAAATCCAGAAAGTTAATAGGGGAGTGGTTTTTATTAAAGTTAGCAAAGTGAGGCCTCTGCGACGCGTTCGGCCATCCGGCGGTCCAACTGACAAATGAATGGAATGAGAACTGACTGTGAGAATTTTACTAGTTTCGACTATGAGCGCCTCAGCCAACAACGCCGTCACGCTGATTCTAAGCCAGCACTGGCAGGACAGCCACATGGCGTAGAGCAGGACAGTGAGGGGCAAGAGAGAAAGCAAACGGTCGCAAAAACTTAATCCAAAACGGCCCGATACAAAAAAAGAGTGACAAGAACTTGCAGCTCAGGCATCAAGGAAGTTTAGGATTTCTTATAAACCTCAGAGAAGTTTAGGTTAAAACTCTCTAACCCTAAGCTCTAAACCCTAAACCCTAAACTCTAAACGCAGTGTGGAAGCTAGGTCTTCGGGTTTATAGACGATTTTGTAGGGCTACCTGTGCCTCACACAGAAGATTCGTCACTGACCGCAGACGCCAGCCCGAAAAAGAAAAACTTCGGATGAAGGCTTAGGGTTAAGGAATTAGGGTTTAGGGTTTAAGGTTTAGGGTTTAGTGCGAAGACAGAGCTGTGTCGATTTTATTGAGCTTCCTGTGCCTCACGCAGAAGATTCGTGCAGCCCGAAAAAGAACTACTTCGGACGTAAGGCTTACCGTTAAGGAATTAGAGTTTAGGGTTTAAGGTTTAGGGCTTAGGACGAAGACCGAGCTGTGTCTTCGATGTTGCGGAGCTTCCTGTGCCTCACGCAGAAGATTCGTGCACTGACAACAGGTCCCAGCCCGAAAGAGAAAAACTTCAGACGTAAGGCTTAGGGTTAAGGAATTAGGGTTTAGGGTTTAGGGTTTAGGTTTTAGGGCGAATGCAGCACTGTCCGTCCCCGCCCGTACGGCCGTCCTACACCTACCTGGCCTCTGTCATTAGCAATCTTTATATTGATATGTCCATGTCTAGATGTTTCAAGAGAACGACAGAAAGTGGTTGCCGCAGAATGACAGACCCCACGGACACCTTCAAGAATGTATCCATATCA
This sequence comes from Symbiodinium natans, assembly GCA_905221605.1. Classification (NCBI taxonomy): domain Eukaryota; class Dinophyceae; order Suessiales; family Symbiodiniaceae; genus Symbiodinium; species Symbiodinium natans. The sequence goes on from CAJNDS010002108.1 coordinate 386,390, forward strand.
AGATGCTACAACAGAACGACAGACGACAGACCCCACCGACGCCTGCAAGACATATATGACTTACGCTTGTATATAGACGAGATAGGGACCTCTATGTACTTTGTTGCATCTGGGCTTTCTGTAAATCTTCACTATAAGAACCACTTAAATCATTTAAATGGTGATTTTCCTAAAATTACTTTAATTATTTCAAAAAAAGCATTTATTCTCAGCTTTCATAAAATCTTCAACTCATTTGGTTATAAATGTTGTCATAAGTCCGCAACAGGATCTACGATTAACATATAATTCGATACATGTAATAAATTGATCAAGACATCGGCCCTAGAGTTCACTTAGTTGTCCAAATTCATGGTGCATTGATTGCGATTTGATATTTAGTCAAACAAAACAAAATAAACATTCATCGGCTCAGAAAAAACTTAAACCAGAACCCCACACCTAGGACCCTGCACAGGCTGAAGCTTGTGGGGGCTTGGGACCAGGACCACCACTACGACCAACACGGGAACAATACCAACAACGACAATAACCTCGCCCTCAAGTTCATATTGAGGAGGGGTTAATAGTTGGTGCATGTGGAGGTTTACGATATGAGGGGTACATTCTTGTAGACCTTATTGTATTGGTGCAAGGGGTGTAAGGGGTGCAGGTGGCCTTGGGGGCATAATAAGTGCAAGGGATAGAAGAGGGGGATAGGGGTGTAGGGGGTATAAGAGGTGTAAGGAGTGTAAGAAGCGCAAGGGGTGTAAGAGGTGTAAATGGGTGTAAGGGTTGTAAGGGCTGTACGGGTGCAGGCGTGTAAGGCGTGCAAGGTGTGTAAAAGAGGGTACGAGGCGTGTAAGGCGTGTAAGGGGCGTAAGAGGTGCAAGGCGTGTAAGGTCTGTAAGGAGTGTAAGGGGTCTAAGGCGTGCAAGGGGTGTAAGGGGTGTAAGGCGTGTAAGGGGTGTAAGGAGTGTAAGGGGTGTAAATGGGTGTAAGGGTTGTAACGGCTGTAAGGTTGCAGGCGTGTAAGGCGTATAAGGTGTGTAAGTGGTGCAAGGCGTGTAAGACGTGTAAGGGGTGTAAGTGGTGCAAGGCGTGTAAGACATGTAAGGGCTGTAAGGGGTGCAAGGCGTGTAAGGGGCGTAAGGGGTGTAACGGGTGTAACGGGTATAAGGGGTGTAAAGCGTGTAGGAAGTGTAAGGGGTGTAAGGGGTATAAGGGGTTTAAGGGGTGTAAGGGGTGTAAGGGTGTAAGAGGGGTGAGAGGATGTAAGGAGTGCAAGGCGTGTAGGAGTGTAAGGGGCCTGTGGTTCTAACCACATGGCTACTTCTGATGTTGTTGTTTCTTGTACTGTTCTGTTAAAAGAAGTAACATTTGGTGCTTCGTCTGTTGTTCTGCACCCCTCAGCCCACCCAACAACCCCAGGAGGGTTTTGTTTTAAGTACTAGTAGTAGAAATAAAATCTTGTGCTCCGTCTCATCTTTCAGCACCCCTCCCTCTCGTATGAGGTTGTTGTTTCTACTCCTTCTAGAAAAACAAAATCTGGTATCCCGTCTGTTGTTTTGCACCCCCACCGCCCCCACAACCGACCCTCCTCCAATCTTAGAAACCAAGGGTGTTGCGATTTGGCTCTTGACATAAAAAAAAGATGATCTTAAGAACACGAACTTGTGATTTTACTATTTGAAGCAGACATTATCCATCCGCTTTCATCTTGAGAACAAAAGCTAACGAGTTATTCTTGCTTTGGTATGAAAACTTGAACCATATGAAAACAGTCACACAAACAAATATAAACTCTATAGCATTAGACACAGTGGACCGATAACAGTCCCACCGTGTCTAAATATGAAGTTGGCGAGATATAATAAAACGAAGGATGGGGGAGACGGTGGACCGATAACAGTACCACCGTGTTCAGAGACCGATGTCAGTACTCTGCTTTCCCGAAGGCCGATAGCAGCACTCCGAGTTGATGCACAACGACAAGAAAGCATTATTTTAAATATTGCGTTTATGATTATGTAGATGAAAATGATTTATATATCATGTTTTATTTCTTATTCATGTAAGACTAAACATTTTTCTCGACGTAGTCCTTTAGGACATTGACAAGAATTAAAAATCAAATATGGTGAACATAATGGATTTGTTAACTACACGTTTCTGTTTCAAGCAGACAAGAAATTAGTTCAATTAATTAAGTTCTTGTGCTCAAGAATTCAAAGAATTCAAATGTTTGAAATCTTTAATCCCGCGCCCTCAGCCAGACCATTTAAATAATTCGAAGAATTCAAAGAATTCAAAGAATTCGATTGTTTGAAATCTTTAATCCCGTGCCCTCAGCCAGACCATTTAAATAATTTAAAGAATTCAAAGAATTCAAAGAACTCAAATGTTTGAATTCTTTGAATTCTTGGGGAGGCCCAAGAATTCAAAGAATTCAAACGTTTGAAATCTTTAATCCCGTGCCCTCAGCCAGACCATTTAAATAATTCAAAGAATTCAAAGAATTCAAAGAATTCAAATGTTTGAATTCTTTGAATTCTTGGGGAGGCCCAAGAATTCAAAGAATTCAAAGAATTCAAATGTTTGAATTCTTTGAATTCTTGGGGAGGCCCAAGAATTCAAAGAATTCAAATGTTTGAATTCTTTGAATTCTTGGGCCTCCCCAAGAAATCAAAGAATTCAAAGGTTTGAAATCTTTAATCCCGTGCCCTCAGCCAGACCATTTAAATAATTCAAAGAATTCAAAGAATTCAAAGAATTCAAATGTTTGAATTCTTTGAGTTCTTGGGGAGGCCCAAGAATTCAAAGAATTCAAAGAATTCAAATGTTTGAATTCTTTGAATTCTTGGGGAGGCCCAAGAATTCAAAGACTTCAAATGTTTGAATTCTTTGAATTCTTGGGCCTCCCCAAGACGTCAAAGAATTCAAATGTTTGAAATCTTTAATCCCGTGCCCTCAGCCAGACCATTTAAATAATTCAAAGAATTCAAAGAATTCAAATGTTTGAAGTCTTTGAATTCTTGGGGAGGCCCAAGAATTCAACGAATTCAAAGAATTCAAATGTTTGAATTCTTTGAATTCTTGGGCCTCCCCAAGAAATCAAAGAATTCAAAGGTTTGAAATCTTTAATCCCGTGCCCTCAGCCAGACAATTTAAATAATTCAAAGAATTCAAAGAATTCAAAGAATTCAAATGTTTGAATTCTTTGAATTCTTGGGGAGGCCCAAGAATTCAAAGAATTCAAAGAATTCAAATGTTTGAATTCTTTGAATTCTTGGGGAGGCCCAAGAATTCAAAGAATTCAAATGTTTGAATTCTTTGAATTCTTGGGCCTCCCCAAGACGTCAAAGAATTCAAATGTTTGAAATCTTTAATCCCGCGCCCTCAGCCAGACCATTTAAATAGTTTAAATAATTCAAAGAATTCAAAGAATTCAAATGTTTGAATTCTTTGAATTCTTGGGGAGGCCCAAGAATTCAAAGAATTCAAAGAATTCAAATGTTTGAATTCTTTGAATTCTTGGGGAGGCCCAAGAATTCAAATAATTCAAATGTTTGAATTCTTTGATTTCTTGGGGAGGCCCAAGAATTCAAAGAATTCAAAGAATTCAAATGTTTGAATTCTTTGAATTCTTGGGCCTCCCCAAGAATTCAAAGAATTCAAATATTTGAATTCTTTGAATTCTTTAGATTCTTTGAATTATTTAAATGGTCTGGCTGAGGGCACGGAATTCAAAGAATTCAAATGTTTGAATTCTTTGAATTCTTGGGGAGGCCCAAGAATTCAAAAAATTCAAATGTTTGAATTCTTTGAATTCTTGGGCCTCCCCAAGAATTCAAAGAATTCAAACATTTGAATTCTTTGAATTCTTTAGATTCTTTGAATTATTTAAATGGTCTGGCTGAGGGCACGGAATTCAAAGAATTCAAATGTTTGAATTCTTTGAATTCTTGGGAGGCCCAAGAATTCAAAGAATTCAAACATTTGAATTCTTTGAATTCTTGGGCCTCCCCAAGAATTCAAAGAATTCAAACATTTGAATTCTTTGAATTCTTTAGATTCTTTGAATTATTTAAATGGTCTGGCTGAGGGCACGGAATTCAAAGAATTCAATTATTTGAATTCTTTGAATTCTTGGGGAGGCCCAAGAATTCAAAGAATTCAAACATTTGAATTCCTTGAATTCTTGGGCCTCCCCAAGAATTCAAAGAATTCAAACATTTGAATTCTTTGAATTCTTTGAATTCTTTGAATTATTTAAATGGTCTGGCTGAGGGCACGGGATTAAAGATTTCAAACATTTGAATTCTTTGAATTCTTGGGGAGGCCCAAAAATTCAAAGAATTCAAACATTTGAATTCTTTGAATTCTTGGGCCTCCCCAAGAATTCAAAGAATTCAAACATTTGAACTAATTGAATTCTTGACCTCACTTAATTTACTCAATTATTTAAATGATTCTTATAATTAATATATAAAGAAAAGAACAGTGGCAACATAGTACATAAAGGTCCCTCTCTCATATATATATATATATGTATATATATATATGTATATATATATAATTTATATAATTGTATAAAAAATATGTTCACACATGTATTCACACATGCTCCCCCTTTCCGTCGCAACAGTGCGGTGTTCAAGACAGCACCTCGGCCAGTGCAGTCTTCAGACATCTGAGCCCGATCTCGTGCCAGCATGTCTGAGTCAGGATGTCGAAGAATGTCGGCATCGGGGCGGTCAAATGGTGAGACACAACCATGTAGTGAGTCAGAGAAAGGCGACAGGTTAGTGGCATACACCTACCCCGCAGTGTACCGAAGCAAAGCCCGAGATCTACCTGCTGGCGTGTAGTATGGTGTTGGTATGTGTAGGTGTTCAAGAAAACATGCACGTGTTTTTGTCAGAAAGCAGGTAGCCGGGTCGAATGTAACCTCGAAGATGCAGGCTGAAATTTTTAGGGCCACCATCAACTTACGACACCCATCGACGCCCATGCTGTTTGTTCCCTCTAGACTCGATCTACTGGTACTGCCTTTTGTGTGCTCTTTTTCGCAGTAGCTCTTGAGGTGGTGGTGCCTCCGCCAGAGAACTGCCGAATCCCTGCCGGTAGCACCAGGCCGCAATTAATTATTTGTCTTTCCGACTGGGGAGGGCATGCAGGCTTCTAGAATTCTGGCCAACCTTCACCTGAAGTCTGATGATGCGGGTGCACTGCCCCGTGTGGCCGGGAGGGGCATTTTTTTTTGCAGGATTCGGCCTAGAGAAGCGCCTAAGCCCCTGAATGCTCAACCCCGAACCAGCAGACTTCCCCAACAGTATTGCAACAACGAGCTCGAACTCAGCAAGAAAGCACCAACCACGAGACCCCTCAACGAGCTTGCCAGGATGTGCTCGCCGGGGCCCTTTAACAGCTTGTTCGAAGCCTTTCCTGCCCAGAACCTGAAACTCGAGACCTCTCGAAGAGTCCCGCGCGTGCCGCCATGGGAGCGTTCGGCTCGCGGCTGGGATCCCAGCCGGTGCTGAAAACAATGAGCCCGGTGGAGCTCTTCAACCGGCTGTGGCTCGGCAGCGCGATTCGTTGTTTCGGGTTCACCTCGGGTTTGCCGGAGTAAGCGTCTGAGGGTGTGTGGTGTTGAATGGTTGTGCATGATTGCTCACATGACATGCGCAATTTGCTGCGATGTCTTTTAAGTTATCGTAGGCTAACGCTTCAATTACGAAAACTAGGTAGTCGAAGTAAGAGTCCGTGGTAAAAATATTTTTCCTTCCATAAGCATCCCAGCATCCCAGGCAGGACACGCGCGCGTTGCTGCTCACTGTGCTGGACCAGCCGGGTGGTTGCGAGGACGAAAGCCCCGACCTTGCGATTTTTTTTTGAAATTTACAAACGTGTTTTCATAAAAAAAATCTGTGTTTGTAGAGAGCATTGACAGCAGCTGTGCAAGATCAGTTGAAGAATGTGGCAGACTGATTGCTGCATGACCCCTGCGCAAGGATGACTCTTTGCTTTTGCAGGAACGATACTTGAGAAGATTAGCATCGCCACTACATGTGGCTCAAGATGACACAGCAAAATCGAGAAGTGACTCGAGTGACGAGGTTGTCTGGTTTTGGTGAGGGTGTTGAGTCTAGGACCCCGGTTGCCCGGTACCCTAGACCCGAACCCTGTCCTGGAGCCCGCTGTTACTCCCTAGGCCCTAACCCAGGTCGTTTCGGGGGCTTAAGTCGGATGTATGGGGATAAGTGATGCTTCCGTACTCCTCTCTTGATGATGTTCCTCACCAGTTCAAACAGCAGCAGCAGCAACAACAACAACAGCAGCTGCAGATGAGTCCTGCCTATAGCATAGTCACGGACCGCTTGAGCCCAGACCAACCAAGCACACAATCACAGGTTATGACTAGCCCAACTACGAACCCGAGCAGAGCTCCAGCAGAAGCCCAAGCAGACCAGGCGTTTGGCAGTGGACCGGATCCACTTCTGAACTGGAGGTATGCTACGTCTGCTCAGCACCCCTCAGGTTTCAGATTACAGCAGCTGTTGCAAGTGCAGGCGCCGGCAGAATTCTTGAATATGTTGCACTCAGAGCACCAAGCTACTCAGACCACTTTGTCGTCACTAGAGGATGTGCAGAGGAGGCTTGAGGAGTTGGGGTCTGACGTGCAGTATCGGACAGAGCGTCTGGCAACTTGTGTCTCATCTATCGCTGGTGAGGCAGAGGCAGTGAAAGCTGATCTGGGAAATGTTGGCCTTTCGCTACAACAGTCGGATATGCTTTGGAAACAGGCTGATAGCAAGTTTTCTGAGATGTCTAAGCGTATTGGTCAGCTTGAGGAGGCGTTGGCTATGCAGTCAAGGGCGAACACATCATTTGAGGCAGATGTTAACACGAAGTTGGACATTCTTAATCAACTGGTGCAAGGCCTACAAGCATCACTGTGCCAAGTGGACGCACTTGGTGGAACTGTAGACTCGATGAAGGACGCAGCTTCTCAGGTCAGTGATGTCATGGCTGAGTATGGTGACAAATTGCGCGCGCGCGACAAAAAGTTTCTGGAACTCAGCATTGGACACGATGGGTCCGAAGATGAGTCTGGATCTGGACACGAAGAAAGAACCCTTGAACGTTTGGTGAAACTCGCAAAGGAGGAGTTTATGACCAAAGGTGATGGGGCTATATGGACACAACGCCTTCTGGATGAACAGGGGGAGATTGAGAAGCTTAAGAAACAGCTTGAAACATCTGTTGCATCTCATAAGGACAGCACGAAGGAGTTGAGCAGTATCCTGGAGCGAGTGGTGGCCAACGAGAAGGTCACTAGCAAGCTTCAGCTACGCTATGAGGAGATCAGCAAGCAGTTGGTCATTCTGTCATCCCACTTGAGCGACGATCAGGTGCAGGAGCAGGATAAGGTGTCGCGCCGTCCTGTGTCCAACATGGCGGACAGAGTGATTGAACAGCTGCCAGTTGAGCCTTCCACGCCGCGGACTTCTGGACCTGGGAAACCGGAAAGATATCTCATGACACCGGAGGCTGGACGCCAGTCAGGTCCTGAGGCTGGAAACGGCTGGTACGATGATGACGAAGAGGAAGAGCTGGAGGCAGTGCAGCAGCTGCCGCCTGGCTTATCCACAGTTTCTCCTGACCAAGGAGGCAATCGGATTCCACCTGGCCAATGGAAGTTGATCAAAGACTTCCCTCGGCTAGTGATGCCTCAGGGAGATCCCTGGGAAAAGGGTATGGCATTCCACCAATGGGCCACTGAGGCCTCAGCGCTCGCGGAAGCCATTTCACCGTTGTTGGCTGAGTTCTTCAGACGCAGGCTGCGTGAGGGCCAGGAGCTCTACGAGAAACGCTTGCGTGATGGCTGCTCACCTCCGCTACCTGTTGTGGCCAGCAGCGACAAAGAAATGGAGACGCGCTTAAGTCTTGCCCTCCTCAAGGCCCTGCCAACTTCAATGAAGCAGCCGGCGCTTGAAAAGGGATCATCCGATGAAGCGGTTTCCACCATCGCACTGTTGGAAGCAGCATGTGAAGTGTTCATGCCTGGAGGAGTCAGCGAACAGGTGTCCTTGCAGCGGTTCCTGAGGCAGCTGCCTGTTGCCAACTCGTGCAAGGAACTCTTGGGTACTCTTCGACGATGGCGGCTTGCTAAACAGCGAGCGGAGTACCTGAAGATCCCCGAGCAGGCACCTCATGAGTCCATTGCAGCGTTCGACGGCTTGTGTCGGCAGCTGGAAAAGAAACACACGTTGCTGGGCACAAGACTGAGCCTTATGAGACTTCAGCACAACATTCAGGTGCCTACTCATGATGGCGTCTCTTCATACTTGCAGATCTTGGAGGCTGAGTGCACTCGAATTTTTGCAGAGGAGCAAACGGCGTCGCGAGGAGGGCCGAAGCATGGAGATGTTGGAGAGTACGATATGCCAGCGGCTAATCAGGCTGCTGGAGGAAAGGGTGTGAAACCACTCTGCGCGTACTACAACACTGCTAGGGGATGCCTCAAAGGATCTGATTGCACTTTTCGGCATGAGAAACAAGGGGGGACAAGCCAGAAAGGAAAGGGCGCACAGGGCAAGGATGGCAAGAATGGCAAAGGAGATAAGGGCGCAACGAAGTCTGCAGAACCGAAGGCCAAGGCCAAAGCAGAGGCTAAGGCTGCTGCAGACGCAACTCCGACACCTTCTGCCAGAGCCAAGACAAAAGCAGAGAAGAAGGCTGCTAAGGCAGCCGCAAAGGCAGCATCTTCAACAGCAGCTGCAGCGCAGGAGTTTGAGGACGTCCCAGCTTTGGCAGGAGCAGCTTGTGCAGCGCAGGAATCTTCTTCAAGACCTTGTGCAATGATGGCTAGCAACTTGAATGATGAGCCAGACAGCGACAGCGACAATAATCCGAGCATCTCGGGAATCCCCATGCGAGCTGACGGTGACACTCCGGAATGGTCTGAGGTGGAACGTGGAGAGTTCTCCAGTGAGGAGGCGGAGTCTGAAGGCAGTGATGTTTTGCTTAACTTTCAGCAACAGCCTGAGCCACTTTGGACCTTAGAACTTTCTGTCACCGAGTACATGCAATGGCGGAGACCTGGGTTTGTTCACTCACGCGCAAGCCATGAGTTTGTTGAGACGACGAACCCACGCAGTATTTGCTGGCCGTTATGGTGGAGTATTCTTCATGATGAGCTTGATGAGAATGAGCAGGGAACCATTCCAGTTGTGGATGGGGTTGACATCCTTCAATGCGACATTGCGCTGGTTATGTTTGATGACCAGATAGCACGTCCTGTCTTTCTTGTTTGGCTTCTTGAGGAGGAGACTGGCAATGAGCGATATGTTGCCATAATACGTCACCGACAGCGACCAGTTGTGATTCCAGAAGAAGAGCCCGAGAGGAGCCAGGCAGCGCCGCCCAGGATTGCTGGCGCCTCATCGGCCAGACCTCGGCCAGCGACGCCGCCGCCGAGGCTTGGGTATCCAGTGACTCCGTTGGCGAAAGCAACAGCGTATAATCTCAGGGCAGGGGATGCTAGAAACTTGGTTTTTGCAGAGGCGACTGCCGAGGCATTTGAATCAGGTTTGCTGGTGTCCGATGATGAGGAATCGTACCACTTCAGCCAAGCTTCTGCAGACCAGGACAGCTCAGAAGCCCATCCAAGTTCGTCAGATGGTCCTCCTACAGCTATGCGATGCGTAGAGGTAGAAGATCAGCATGATATTCCTAGCTTGGTTGGCGCAAAGGCGTCTGTGGTTGCATCAAGACTGGAGTGTATGGATTGTCCTGTGAGTAATGTTGCAGCGGAATCGCAGACTACAGAGCCCTCAGTTTTGGTGGACTCTGGAGCGAACGAGACGATTCGCCCATGGACCAAAGATATAAACGAGACCGGCTGCAGACGCACTTCTGTAATCACTGCTTCAGGTGATCAGGTGCCAGCTCTGAAGACCAGAGACGGAGAGCTCTGCATCAAGGCTAGCCCCACTTCGAAGGATTGGTTACTGAGTGTCCGCAGGTTGGTGGATGCAGGTGGCACGTTTTGCTGGAACCAACGTGGTGCAGTGGTAAGTTACGTGGATCAGCATGGCGAGAAGCAGTCAGTGAGATGCAGTATTCAGAATGGCCTACCATTTCTCACGTGGCAGGATTTCAAACCAATCAGGATTATGCTTTCCAGGTACTTCAAGACGCAATCCTCTTCAGCGTTGTCAGCCAAGGCCAGTGGGGGTGATGATGGTTGGACAGAGTGCGAAACGTGCACACTTGAAGAGCTGATGCAGTACACCTGGGATGATGAAGTAGCTTGCGTGGGTGCGGAGCTGAAGGATGAGGTCATTCAAAATGAAGCAATGGCGCGCGATGTCCTGTCTAAAGGGCCGATCACATATCAAGATGTGTGGGAGGTCATAAGGAGTGCAGCGCTTCCAACTGCCTCCAGACGGACCCAGATGTGGATATTTGGATACTACTGCCACGGAGGAATAGTGGGAGTCACGAACTTGACACGTCAGAGACCAAATCTCTGCAAGCTGGTCAACGCCTTCCTTCAGCAGGAACTTCCCGACTTCACTTACGCTGCTTTTCAGATTGCAGTTGACGCTACATTGGCGCCACATCGTGACATTACAAATGAGGTTGGTTCCATGAGTGGGCTGATCGGAGTGACGAAATTCGAAGGTGGAAGATTGTGGATTGAAGACCGCAATGGCACAGTGAAGCGGAGAATTTCAGGTGGCGAGATCAAGGTTGGAAAGCTCTTGACTGTGAGCCAGCAGGCGTGCACATTCGATGCTCGAGCATGGCATGGTGCAGACAGACACAAGGGAGTGCGATGCATCATCACCTGCTACACACCAAGATGCTTACACAAAGGAGACCTTGAAGTGTATCAGCGCCTGCGAGATCTGAACTTCAACTTGCCAGCGCAAAAACCGCAGCAAGCACCAGCATCAACCAAACAAAGCACTAACAGAAACACCGACGCAACATCACATCACATCTCCGACTCAGATGATGAAGATGATGACGATGATGCGTTGGTTGGGTTTGAGGGTTTTTTGGCTTCCGGGAGTTCGGGGAGGTGTAGGGTGTGTGGAGTCACTCTTCTGTCTCACGCTCTCGAGTCGATAGATCCATGGACCTCGTGTGCCGTTGAAGAGAAACCACTTGGTTCGAGCTTCGATGAGGCTGCGCGAGAGAGGGCGACACAGTTGTTGAGATCCAAGTGTTCACAGGGTCTGTATGAGAGGCACTGCCCGAAGTGTTCTGAATCAGCAGGGCACAAACGAAAGAGCAGGCGTCTTTCTGCTGAGGATGTGGCCCGTGGAACATTGTCTCTTGACTTGTCAGGACCACATCCTGAATCCTTCTCTGGCCACCGCTATTTTTTGGCAGCGAACCTTAGTGTTGACGGAGATGACATACCTTTCTCCAGACTTCTGCAGACCAAACAGTCTTCTGAAGTGGCAAAGGCTCTTGTTTCGGTCATGGTTCAGATAATCTCTTTGGTGCAGGGAACCCCGTCTGTGTTTCGCATTCACTCGGACGCAGGCAAGGAATTCGTGGGAGGAGCGTTCTTGAAGGAGGTAGAGAGCTGCAGTATATGGGCAACTACCAGTGCTCCGTATTGTCCACAGCAAAACGGCAGGGCAGAACGCTTAGTTGGCATATTGAAGCAGGCGGCAGGCTCACTCTTGTTGCATGCTCAGTTGCCGCTACAGTTGTGGAATGAGGCCATATTGGAAGCGACTTTTCTTAGACGATGTCGTGCCATAGGGCTGGTTATTCCCAAAGACCGACCGCACATGGGAGATGCTGTACTGGTGAGAAAGCCTTCTAGCACTGATGCCCATCCTTTTGCTCCAAAGGCTGAAGAGGGGGTTTTCCTGGCTAACGATGAACGTACGCCCGGAGGTGCAAGAGTAATGGTTGTTCGCAATGGACGCAATTCTGTCAGGGTGGTTCGCATGCCGGTGCTCATTGACAAGCAATCTGCACGTTGGAGGCTGGAAAAAGGCCCTCAGGACCAGGTTGTTTGGATTAGCACTTGCGGAGACATTCGATGGGACGCACCGCCTGCAGACCTGATCACCGTTGAGGAGGCCACTGGTACAGCACAGGCATGGAACGACGGGAATACAGCATCAGAGATCATCAGACAGCGTTTTAAAGCACACTTGAAGCCAGAACTCTTGTTCAGTCTTTTTGGCCATGGTTTCTTGGTGGGCCCAGAGCTTGGCGAACTTGCAGTGGCAGCTGCAGGGAAGCAAGATGAGCCCTTTCAGGAGGAGAGCAAGGACAACTGGTACAGAGTGTTTGATGCCGGTACTGAGGACGCCATGAATGAGATGGAGATCGCACTTCGTCTTTTGGCTGAGGAAGAGATCACTGGCGAACCTGTTCCAAGTAGCATTTTCTTCACCGGAACTGAGCAAGAGCGTCAGCCGTGGATTAAAGCTGCTGGTGATGAAGTGTTGAACATGACCACAAACGCTGCGTGGGTGGAGGTGAATATCAGTAGCGCTCGAGAGGAATTGGGTCTAGGGCCACATGAACGCTTGCCCAAGGTGCTTCCCATGACTGTCGTGTGCACTCGAAAGCCTTTGCTAATGCAGGATGACAAGTGTGAGCCAAGTGGTGACGCTGGAAAGGTTCTTGGGAATAAGAGCCTGCAAGCGCCACAATCCGCTTCAGAAGTGAAAGCTCTTGAGCAGAAGCGCTTTAAGCCAAAGGTTCGGTTGTGTGTTTGCGGGAATTTTGAGGAGGTGAAGCCTGAAATGAAAGATGCCAACGCGGCGGAGACAGTTCCAGTGGAGATCTTACGCTTGATGCTGACGTTGCTGGCAACTCACCTTTCGTGGAGCGCTTTGTCTCTCGACATCAGTGCTGCCTTTCTCAATGCGGTGCTGACAGGAAAAGAAGTTATCTTGATGCAGCCGCCAAAATCTTTGGTGAAGCTTGGACTGATCCCTGAAGGAGTGTGGCTGAGAGCCATGCGTGCAATATATGGACTACGCCAGTCGCCGGCGAGATGGGAAGAGCTTCGTGACTCCATCTTGGACGGAGCAGTTCTTGAAGCAGCTGCAGGGGATCTTCTTCCTACATTGGTGATTCAGGCCATGAAAGGGATTGGCGGCGTTTTCTTAATAACAACTCGTGATGCTCAACAGCTTGTTGCAGTCGCATGCGTTTTTGTTGACGACGTTCTCGCTATTGGCGAGACAGAAGCGATCCTGAGAATTGGAGAGTTCGTCTTGAAATCCTGGAAAGGGAGGTTGCAGGGAATGTTGTCTCGTGAACCGACTCAAGCGTGGAAGCGTGGAACACTTGAAGTAAAGGCAAAGTCTGAGTTGGTCTTTGTTGGCATTCAGATGTTTTTCCACAATGGGGGAGTGGCTATGTCACAACAGCGTTGGGTTGTCAAGCAGTTGAACGTGAGGGGTTACCTACACTTGAGTGGCAGTCCGTGTTTGCCGCAAGTTGAAGAGGGAAAGGTCTCAAAGGGAGATGAAAAGCAATGTGATCCAAAACTTCTTAAGCAAGCGCAGCGCGAACTTGGCACGTTGATGTGGTTGGCGACCAAGACAAGACCCGACATTGCAGCAACATGTGGCATTCTTTCGACGATGATTGTCTTGAGACCAGACATGGTGCTTCAAAAGGTCGTTGGCATGTGGAAATATATCCGACACACCATGTTTTTTGGTATTTGGTTTGCGCCTAACTCTGGTGGAAGTTTGTCTCTTGAGTCGGATGCATCGTTCGGAAGTGGAGCCTCGCGCTCTCGGTCAGGTTACCTCTTGCGTTGGGGCGGCAACACCTTGATGTATAAATCGATTCGACAAACTCTTACAGCATTTTCCACATGCGAAGCGGAAACCGGGGCAATGGCCGATGCCATAGCTGACATGTTGCGGATGGAAAGCTATGTCACGCAAGTTGGAGAGGTGAGTGAGAAGCTGGCCATGGGCGACAATGCAGCATCTATTGCATCCTTGACAAAACCACGTTTTCAGGAGACGCTTTGGCGGACCAGGCACTATGGGCTTCGTGCGTCATGGGTGCGAGATGTTTTGAAAGAGTCAAACATTGCAGTTTCGCACAAGCCTGGCTCCGAGCTCACAGCCGACCTTCTTACCAAAACTCTTCCACGGTTGAAGTTGGAGCAATTCCGCAAAGCCATTGGTGTTTGCAGAGTACATGATGACAATCTACAACTTAGCTGAGACACGTTTTTGGCACTACGAAGACATCGGGAACCGTTTGCAATCGAAGCACTTGCATGGGTCCTATACCTGTGGCTTATCTGATGCAGCTGAGTCTCTCATGAGTTTTTACTGCTGCTCGTTGGTGAGCCCCTTTTGACTGCTATTGTATAATACAAGCGCAGATTTGCATGAGCACACCTTTGGAGCGTCCACTGACTAGTACGGGGTGTAATTCATTGTGATGAGCTGCTGTAGTCTAAAAGCCCACTGGGGAAAAAACTGAATAAAGCACCTCGAAAGAAGAAAAGGCTCCGAGGCCTGGCCATCACGGGGGCATGGCAGTAACGCAGGACCCAAGGCCCTACAGCAGCGCGTAAGTGTTTGATAGATGCTAGCTCTCTTCAACGTTTTGAGCACTCTCCAGGCAACTTGACCTGTCGTGTGAGGAGGAGTGTGTTTGTAGAGAGCATTGACAGCAGCTGTGCAAGATCAGTTGAAGAATGTGGCAGACTGATTGCTGCATGACCCCTGCGCAAGGATGACTCTTTGCTTTTGCAGGAACGATACTTGAGAAGATTAGCATCGCCACTACATGTGGCTCAAGATGACACAGCAAAATCGAGAAGTGACTCGAGTGACGAGGTTGTCTGGTTTTGGTGAGGGTGTTGAGTCTAGGACCCCGGTTGCCCGGTACTCTAGACCCGAACCCTGTCCTGGAGCCCGCTGTTACTCCCTAGGCCCTAACCCAGGTCGTTTCGGGGGCTTAAGTCGGATGTATGGGGATAAGTGATGCTTCCGTACTCCTCTCTTGATGATGTTCCTCACCAGTTCAAACAGCAGCAGCAGCAACAACAACAACAGCAGCTGCAGATGAGTCCTGCCTATAGCATAGTCACGGACCGCTTGAGCCCAGAACAACCAAGCACACAATCACAAAATCAATCCACTTACTGCCCAAGATGACGAGGAAGCTTGGAGCGACCACAGCGAGCTTTGCTTCTTATCGCCCGCGCTCTTCCGCAAGGGCATTGCAGAGGCCTGCTTGTGGAGGGACTCCTTGGTCCCCAGAATTCCTTGCTTGAGGTGCAGCTTCCTATGGTGTCCAGGCAAAGTTTGGGGAATTTGTGGGATTTCGTGGGCTGCGAGAGATTCTTAAATGGCGTTGAAGCTCGCAAAGCCTGCACAGGTGATTGCCAAGAGGCCTGCCCGTGGCTGGACCGTGGTCGTTATTGGCGAGGGAAGCAGCGGCTTCCTGGACGAAGAGTTTGGACCTTGAGGTTTTAAGTGTTTAGGGTTTAGGGTTCAGGGTTCAGGGTTTAGGGTTTAGGGTTTGGGGTTTAGGGCTTAGGGTTTAGGGTGTAGGGTTTAGGGGAGGTTAACGGTGGTGAGTTTTGGTGGTTGCTGTAGGAGTCTTGGGAGGCTCGGCCAGTTGCATGGACAAGTTCAGAGCAGTCCCAATTGGGAGTAGTTGTGGTGTTGTCGTCGGTATTGCTGTGCGAGCATGTTCTGTCGCCTCATCTTCTCTTCTCGAAGCTTTGTTGTTGTGAGGGAAGACCGGGGGCTGTGGCTTTGCAAGCTTGCGACACGAACCCCAAGCCCGAGCTTTCGATCGTTTAGTTGTACTAGCACCGCACACTCTGAGTCCTGTCGACCTCGGCAATCCCCTTCGCAAGCCCTGACTCGCAAGTCTCCCAATTGGTCCTTACGATCCTTACGCTACAGACCAGCAAAGATGTTTAGCACCCTAAACCCTAAACCCTCAACCCTCAACCCTCAACCCTCAACCCTCAACCCTCAACCCTCAACCCTCAACCCTCAACCCTCAACCCTCAACCCTCAACCCTCAACCTCAACCCCTAACCCTAACCCTAAACCCTAAACCCTAAACCCTAAACCCTAAACCCTCAACCCTCAACCCTCAACCCTCAACCCTAAACCCTCAACCCTCAACCCTCAACCCTAAACCCTAAACCCTAACCCC
The DNA here is from genome assembly GCA_905221605.1 of Symbiodinium natans. NCBI lineage: Eukaryota > Dinophyceae > Suessiales > Symbiodiniaceae > Symbiodinium > Symbiodinium natans. The sequence continues at coordinate 402,572 of CAJNDS010002108.1, forward strand.
AAAGCTGGTCTCCAGAGGCGACGCCCAAGCACACCAGCTGCGACAGTGGCTGTGTGGCTCGACCCCCCTTACAGCTTGGGAGATCTTGGGAGCTGCCGTCGCCTTCCCTTGGCTTTCAGGGTTTAGGTCAGGGCAATTTTTTCCAAAGGTTCATTGCTTCTGCGTGCGCATCCGCACAAGCTGAATAAGAACTCCGTCAACCGAAGCCCTTTCCGTTCAGAGCCCAACTAAGGCACCAAACAGACTAAGCGCTGAGCCTGCAGATGATTCCTCAAACTCTACTTCTACTTGCGCATTGAGTTTGTTTATGAACGTTTAAACCACTCCGTACCCAATGCAGCGCACTCTCTACGCCCACCATCGTCAATGCTCTTCCATTTTCACAACCTTCGTTGTCATCGTCATCGTCATTTGAGGTCGGCGTGGGCTCTGTGGCTCGACGGGGGCATTGGTGGCAGCCGTGGAACGATTGCCGTGCAGCTTGCAGGCAGCTCGGAGCAGCAGGGACGCCCATTTCGGCCATTCTAGCAGCTCATGACTATGACAGTTTCGGACTTTGAGGCTCGGGAGTTCGCGTGGCGTCTACGGGGCTTGAGTTTGAGGCTTGTGGCTGTACCATTGGGCTGACGGGTTTCGGGCTTAAGCGGCTGAAGGCAGCATAAAATGGCCGTCTAGGGTTTAGGGTTTAGGGTTTAGGGTTTAGGGTTTAGGGTTTAGGGTTTAGGGTTTAGGGTTTAGGGTTTAGGGTTTAGGGGATGCATGAGCCATGAGTGGCGGATTGAACGCGCAGTTCACGTGGGCATGGGTTTGGCCATGTTACGGCGCGCGTGCGGAGCTGCGACGTACTCGGTTCCCTGCAGTATAGCACTTTTTTGTTGGGATCATCTCTGAAAGTCAGAATTCGCGGGGTGGACACTGCATCTCAGCTACAACTGCACAAGAGGTCCAGAACATTTTGGCCCGGGCATGCCTACTAACGAAAAAGTGTCAAAGGAAAGTCCGGCAGATCCTCTTCGTGTCCGTCGCTCTTCCCAAAACGAAGCGAAAGCAGTGTGCCACAATCGGTGCCATGCGCGAAAGCTACACATGGCGCCATCACGGCGCTCTGCGTTCTGCGCAAGCGTGTTCGTGTTGCAGCACCTTCACTTACCAGGTTGGGCTATTATACCCTAGGATGCCTTACAAGGCCCTTTGTAGGGTTCATTATGGGTATTATAAGGCCTAATAGCCCATCCTGGTAATGTTGTTCTAGGGCCGGCCAGTGGCGGCAAGTTGGGGGTCATGCGCTTCAGTGCGGCTTCAGGTTCAGGAAGCTCAACATGCGGTATCCTGAATCATCTTAGACTCGCCTGCTGTTATCGAGGGAGCTCTTAGTCCGTTATCCCTCGGAAAGGATTTCTACGGCCGCTTCCGATTCTTGGAGCCTGGTCATCCAGATTTCGAGCTTGGCCGCCTATACCCCTCCCTGATGGCTGTGCTTGGTGGGACACAGCTCTTCTTGAGCACCCTTGGCCAGAACAGGAGATACACTTACCCGGTGTGTGGCCTGTACCAGAAGCCGCACGTAGGATGACATAGAACGCAACTTGAACTCGAGATTGTAGGATTTCACCTGCAATGTTGGCAGCGTGAGGCAACTGGGGCGTGGCCAGCGATCCCCACACCTACAAAGCGCTTAACATCAAGCACGTCGTCAACTGCACCGTTGAGCTGCCATTTGTGGACGAGATCGCAGACTTCATGGATGCTCAAGCCCTCGCGAAAGGATTGAACCCTGAAGGGCCAGGAGAGCCCATGATGCAGAAGCCCATCAACGTGGAGTTGCGGGTGCAGCTTGCAGGACGCCTCCCAGCCGAAGGGCCCGAAGCCTTCCCAAGCTCCGTGCAGTATCCCTCTCCCCGCAAGAGTAGCCAGAAAAGAAACCCTAAACCCTAAACCTTAAACATCCCTAAACCCTAAACCCCAACAACCCGAATGGCCCAATGGCCATTTAATTGTGGGCTTCCGAAGAATTCTCGCTTTTGCCTGCAGGACGGCTTCGTGTGCCAGTGCAGGACGGCACCGACCAGAGGATTTGCGACTACTTCCAGGAAACTTGGTCATAGTTGGGCATCATTTTAAATTCTTAGGGGTACTTAAACCCAATAAAGAATATAGACCTAATTTTTTTAAATACGATCCCAACCATGGACCAGGAGAGCGTAGGCTTCTTGCGGCGGGCCGTGGACTCGCAGTCTGGACATATTCTGATCCACTGCAAGCATGGGCAAAGTCGTTCTGCTACGGTTCTGGCGGCCTTCATGCTTCACGTGGCAAGGCAGGCCGGCACACCGAAGACTGCACAAGAGGTGCTGGCTGAGCTCAAGGCGTGTCGACCTCGGGTGAGTCCGAATCTGGGTTTTCTGAGGCAGCTGGACGACTTTGCAGAAGCGAAGTGTGGAGTTCTTTGTCCTTCAAGCTCTCAGGAGCCTCAAGCAAGGCCCACTCCATCTGTTTAACCTTGGTCTCTGGTTGACCCCGTCTCTCGGCCCCGACCACGCTCCGGCACTGTACAGATGTAGGCGCTGCCGGCAGGTCAAGATTTGATACTCCTGCATGTTCACTAGATGACCCATGCTGCAGGTGCATCAACTCTTAGGCCAGCACGACTTGTGCAATCTGCTTGCGAGAGAAGTGCCAAGCACAACGCTTACTGGCCCGTTGTAAAATGACCTGTGCCAAAGCTCTGTTCAGCCACCGTCGGATGACAGTAAGTCGAAGTATTTCTTGAAGTTTCTCTAAGACTCTAAGAAAGGACAGCTCATGTGCAATTCGAGAGCAAAGCGGACCGACATTGAGCGCCTCAGAGTGATTGGACCGTAGCAGCCTTAGCGCATGTCTCCACCTGCAACATGGTTGTCTGTTTCAAAGAACTTGCATTTGTAGCTGTTGCATGCTTTCATTTAAGGAGTCGTGCGAATCTCGCAGGAATGCGCAGTCAGCAGGGCTTGGACATCAATTCTCAGCAACGTACACCCCCGCAGCACGAAAACCCCAGCACTAAACCCCACTTCAGGAGCATCATCACATGCACATATTATATAAGTATCATGCGTATGTGCACATATATGTAAATACATAGAGAGGTAAGTTGAGCACGATTTAAACAAGCCCTACCCACCCCCCACCCACCTCACCCCCCCAATGGACAACCTCGAATGCTAAAGCGATCATACACTACATCATGCATTCCCTGTATTCCCGTTCAAATGTACCCCTATCATAATTTCATGAACGTCCTAACTGCTCGAAAGTGCCTTCACTGGAAGCCAAGTAGCGTATGCTTTTGGGTAGTTTTAATCAATTTCCTGGCAGTTTGGAATATGATTGCCACTTCCTGGATCGGCAGTGTGCCATGGGTGCCAAGCTGATGAAAAGCTCAGGTGGTCAACGTGGAAGCTGGCAAAAACAAAGGCGAGGGGCTGGACATGTGATGTACACCATGTTCATGGTCTATATTTACCATAACTAGCTCTGAGCATGGTAGCGCAAGTTATGGTCTCCTTTTTCCTTGTTTTTTGTTGCTGGACGATGGTAGTGGATGGTAGAGGACCATGTGGTACAGCTCAGCTGGTTCTGTGGGTCGCAGATCAGTCGGCTCAAGTGCTTGAAACTGAAAGCGCATCGCGGCAGTGGGCCACATGTCGGTCGAGTGCAATAGGCTCCTGATGGTCGAAGGTGACAGTGAAAGCCAAGATGAGCCAATTGACACCAAGGCCACTTGGGCCTAAAGTTGGGTCACTTTGAGCGCAAGTGTGTGCGGTCTGCTTAGTTGTCTTCAGCTGCCACACTTCTTGCAAGTGTCAGTGTGTTTCTGATCACGCGTTTCGGCATTAACTGATTGGAATGTGAAATTGGTCACGCACAAGTGAACTAATAATAACTGATGGCGCTTTTCCAACTTGCAACTTTAGGCACCCGGAAGATCCCAGAAGGTTTCTCATTATCATAAGAAATTTGGATGAGCAACTTCACAGTTACGGCAATGAGCAGTTTCAACTCTCGAACTTCCGCTATCTCACAGATTCAACTTCCTCGCGTTTCAAAGATCTCACAGTTGGACTTAATCCTCACACTTCAACGAATTCACAATGCAATATCTCAGAGTTAAACTTCCTGACACTTCAACCATCTCACCTGCACAATTCTCATACTTAGCTACCTCAGTTTTAGCATCCATGATGTCAGAATGCGTGGCCGAATTGTTTTCTTTTCACCTCTTTAACTTCCAATTGTTTGGGACGTGTGTCAGAAATTAGTTGTTGATATCGAGAGAAAGAAAGCCTCGGGAGAACAAGTTGCAACTAGAAAAGGTTGCCGAGAGAAAATACATCAAAACACAAAACTGCGAACAGAAGGTGATGCCAAAAGCAAGAGATGACAGAAGGCTCACTGGGGACCTTTGAACTCAGCAAATCCACTGCGACCATTCCCGCATGGTGCAAAATTCTTAGATCGGGGAGCAGCAGCAGAAGATTTGAGGAGCTCACCACGCATACTGTAGGTTCTGCGACAGAAACACAACAAAAAATTGTGAGCAAGACCAAATTCGCCGAGACAATGCTGAAAGAGGTGTCGAGAGTTCGACAGCGTGCTTTGTTAGAAACGTTTTCCCATGTGTGATGTACATGACAATTCCCTTCCCCCGTGGCTTTCCTACACTGCCAACTTCTCCCATGACCTGTCCCCACCGATTTTTGGGTACTCACATGGCAAACATGACCTTGCTCGAGGCCTCCAGGCTTCGCACTCTGACGTGGCGATTTGTGGTTCTTTGTGTGTGTGTGTGTGTGCTTTGGCATACGCACTCACCACATACAGTTGGGGCCGGGCACGTCCCACCGAGAACACCGTGGCGACCGCCGTGGACAGCTCTGTGACTCTTTATTCCAGCGCCGCCAAGAACTACAAATGCGTAGCCGGTGGTTGCTGGTCCAGCGGACCAATGGACCCGAGCCCGAACACGAAGAAATACTTTCATGGTGGAGATGGATCGAGGGATGACTGCAGCAAGCTTTGCGGGTCTGACGCAACCGGTTGGTACCACCCTCGCGGGGACCACATTTACTGCTTTTGGGGCGGACAATGTAACATTTTCACCAACAATGGCCTCAATTGGGGGGGGCCTGTGATGGATTTTCCGTCGGAAACGTGCACGGTCCTGGTGTCCAAGGTTTCTGGCGGATGGGAATGGCTGACCTGCACCATGAACAATCAGGACTATAAGGTGGAAAAGGGAACCTCCAAAAGCCAAGATTGGGCCAATGAGCCCAATTTTGCAGGTGCGGCATCAATGGTTTCCAAAGCGGCAGGGTATGACATGGGAACCCAAACCTTCTCGGAGTCTATCGCAGTGTCCCAAAAAGTTCCATTGCGACCCAAAAAAGGGAAACAAGTTTGCCTTTGGCAGTGGACCATGGACATCCACGGGCCACCAAGCCTGGGAACTGTGCTTACCAAGGCGGAACATTTTCAGCAGACGTCATCGAAAGACCTTCGCCCAAAGTGCATCCCAGGCTACGTCGACCCGAGTGACCCTGATGCTCAGACATGCCTACATGGCAAGTATGCCTGATTCTGAGCGCTGCTTCCCAGATGCGCGGCTGATCATTTCTTCAAAGAGATTTTCCTTGGTATCACGAAGTGGCCCAGCTTTGCAGAAAACAAATACCGAAGGATGAAGGAAGTGTTTCCAGTTCATGATTTAGGAAGCGGTGTGCTTCGATCGTTGGCAAGGCTGAGGCTGAGGCTGAGCCGGATCCCTTGTACTGAGAGCCATTGAAAGTTCGTCCTGTCAAAAAGTGTGATGAATTCGCTGCATGGTGCTGTTTCTGAAATGTTCTGACATCAGGAACCCCGAAGTTGACACATTTCTTGAAGGGTACAAACGAATTAAGATGCTGCCGTAAATATTGAATTATTGCAACCTACACTTTGATTCCTTGTGTCTTGTGCTGCTCACATGGAAAGCCAAGAGTGTGAATGGACCGGCCTTCACAGATTTCCGCACGAAGTCCTGAGATCTGATCTTCCAAAGACTCTAGAGATGACTGCCTTCACAGGCGGCCTTCAACCTGGCGATGATGCTTTTGGCATCGTTTGGGGCTGCTTGAAGACTTATGTTCCTTGGACATCCTTGGACGTCCTTGGACGTTCTTGGAGACTTTATCCGATAGCCAGATGTTGACGGGATCCCATTGTTCGGACTCCTTGAACGGCTGGGTTTTATTGATTTTCACTTGCCATGAACGCCATTTGGTTGCGAATTGTACAATGTATCAAGGCATGAGCAATGTGGTAGAGAGTACATGCCATGACAAGTGCATATACAGGTATATACTTTGATACTTGCAAGTACTGTGACATATATATATATATATACAATGTGTGTGTATATATATATATATATTGTGTTCCACGCCTGACCCAACGGAGGCTCACGTGCAACAATGCAGCATGGACATACCTTGTAGCAATAAAGTTGACTTGCCTATCAAGTTGCTGGGCCCCATACTTTTAGGGGAAGCCTCAATCCACAGATGGCTTGCAGTGTCAAGTTTTGGGATTCCATTGCGCCTGCGCTGCAGGGCCCCGCATATTCTCTTCCACCGATCCTCTCGGTGCTGCGCTGATCTGACATGGTGCTGAGTCTTGTATGCATGTCTGCAGTGCTTGAAGGTTGTATGGAAGCTAGCAGACTTGAGGCTTGAGGAGGTTTTTCCTCGCAACATGAGATCGAGCTGGGTTGAGGGAATTGCCAGAGCGCGCCCCGAGCCCCTTTCCCTTCGTACTCTCCCCGTATTTCGGCTCAACAGGCAGGCTTCCATGTCTGACAGCTAGGCGCAACCCTGTCGCGTGGCTGTCCAGTGGCGGGTGGATTATATTTAAATTTCTAACTGAGCTCAGAAAGGCTTAGGGTTGTAAGTCAGCAAGATGGCCTACCCCCAAGGTCATCATCTAGACATGGCTTGGCCGAAGTGAGACCGTCACCGCGCGCGATAGGGTTGATCCACATCTCCATATGCCGGGTCTTGGGTCCCAAGGGGGACAGACCAAAACTTTAAACGCAGCAATGGAAGAGTCGCAGGCCAGCTTGCGTTGTGCTTGGGGCTCTAAGCGCATATGGGGGGGTGGGAATAATTTCTAACTAGTACTCCCTTAGGGCCCCTATATACATTTACAAAAAAAGCCCCGAAACCCTGTTCTAACTATTAAGGCCCCTATATACATATTAAAAGAAGCCCCAAAACCCTGTTCTAACTATTAAGGCCCCTATATAAATTTACAAAAAAACCCTAAACCCTAAACCCTAAACCCTAACCCTAAACCCTAACCTCTAAACCCTAATGCCTAAACCCTACTAAACCCTAGACCCTAGACCCTAGACCCTAGACCCTAAACCCTAAACCCTAAACCCTAAACCCTAAACCCTAAACCCTAAACCCTAAACCCTAAGTTAATTAGTCGACTGCTGATTGTTTGGAAGGGTGGCGACTATGCAGATCATAGGAATCTCCTCGGAACCATCTAGCCTGGGACAGGTTCTGAACATAAAGGCGGGCGACGCATTGAAGGACTGACTGGTGCAAGCTGGTGGTCATATTCCTCATTTTGGGCTGCAAATTGGATGATGCATCTTCGCAGAATTGCCACTGCTGACATCTGCTTCAAGGTAGGCTTGGCACCAATGCGTTTTGCATTCTAGCAACTTTGGTAATTTTGCAGGCATGGGTTTTCTCCTGGCAGGACTACGGCAGTGTATCGCCAGCAGGACAGCAGATTGCAAGCGTGCCAACCGTTTGCGCGCCTCGCCATCATGTAGCTCAGACGGTGGAGGAATACTTTTAGAGGCTCACTGTGCGGATGAATCTACATTTCGGTGATGCGCGCTTTTCATACCTTGAGCTCTTGATGAAATTGAACTGAACTCGAAGCAAGGACCATACCTTTCAGCCATGACCCGTTTGTCCCACCAAGATTTTTATCCTTGCCGTGGAGTTGTGCGAGCGCCTCGCCTTCTACACCTTCACGGGCACACAGGTGAGGTGATTGCCTGGTATTTGCAGGTTTGAGGGTGTGCAGGACGAAGTATTCTTATGGAGTCCGCTAACCTTCAGGCAGGGTGTTCAGCTGCGGAGTCAGTGCTTCAGAGAGGAGCTCCGATGTAACGGAAGGCGGTGCGAAGTCATCATGTGAGCTCGTGTCTTTCAGTTGCAGGAGTTCTTCTTGGAGAAGACTGGCTACTCTTTGGCGCAGGCCAGCGGGTCGTGCCTTGTGCCCCACGAATGACATCTAGATCTGCTGCATCTAGTAGTATCCCCGGAAATACTTTGATAAGAGGAGTGCGTGGCGAACGTACATGAGAATCCAAATGAACTCTGGTTGTTGAAGCTCAGCCTCAGCCCCAAACGCACATGTAACTCCCAGGCCCGAGGGCTTACGCATTGTGAAGCGTTCGACGTATACCCAGAGACTCAGACCATCTCAGACCCAAGAACTTTCGCACTGAATCATGGCCCAAGGCTTAAGAGACCCGAGCGTTCAGGGCTCACGCTTGGAGGGCTCATCGCGTGAATAATGGGGGAGGGGGGGTGGGCAACGCAATCAATCTATATGGGGGTTTGCGATAATAAGGGGCCCCGAATATAGACCCCAAGTAGTAGGACCCCCTTATAGTAAGGACCCCAACAAAGTACCCCGAATATCGTAAAGCCCCCCGCAAAACCCTAAACCCTAAACCCTAAACCCTTAATCCCTCTAATCCCTCATAATCCCTGAACATCGTAAACCCCCCCATGGACCCTTTGAAACCCTGCAACTTGATGCGCGCCAGGCCAATGCCCTCACGACGGCTATGTCCACCCTTTGCATGGCTTGGGCCGTCTTGGCAGGCCTGTATTTGTAGGGAGGGTTTAGGGTTTAGGGTTTGGGGTTTAGCATTTTCCACGCCCGTCCTCGCCGGGTCTCCTACCCCTGGAGCATCCCAGAGAGCATGCTGCGGAGTATCCCTGGAATGCCCGCCCCGCAATGACTCACGCAGAGTTCCCTGGGGTGCCTTGCCCCGGAGAAATCGAGTATCCCTGCAGCAGCCAACCTGCGAGAGAGTCCTGCAGAGACTCCCCGGAGAATGCTGCCCCCCAGAGAATGCCGCAGACTGCCCGGCCCACGAGAGTCCTGTAGTATCGCAAGGAGTCCCGCAGAGCATCCATGGAGTGTCCAGCCCCAGAGCGACACCGCATCTCTCAGAAGATATTTCTGGAGTGCACTTGAGTGCCCGCCAAAAATGCTTAGTTTCAGAATGGGGATGCTCCAAGCATATGAACACTTCGTAAGGCCGAGGGTGTACCCTAGCAGGCCGTGAGATAAATCATGCACGGGCAGCAGCCAAAGATCCGGTATTGGCAATATGCTCGGGGTGGCGGATGGTCGGGGGCACACAGGTGTTCGGAGCTCCAGCTGCGCTCCCCGCCTGTTCTCGCGCGCGCTCTCTTGTTCGCATGTCCAATGGTTTGATGGTGGGGCCATTCAATCGCCAGATAGGGATTTTTTTTGTGCCGAGAGGGGCACGAACAGCAGCAAAGCGCGTCGCAAGGCTCCCGGGGTGAACGAGTGAGGTGAACTGGCCATTCGCACATTATTAGTTTTTCAGGTGGTGCCCCACACATAGGGAAGCCCATCATGGATTTTGGACTGCAGGTTGGGTGGCCGATGTCCAGCTGGGCCGGTTCCGAACCATCATCATCTTCGGAGCGGCTTTGCAAATTATAGCTTGAGCGTTCTATTTTGCCCATACCAAGTCCTGCAAGCAGCACCGAACTTGCAGCAGTTCACTAACCTCCCATGTGCTTGCTGGAGTGAGTTTGCATCCCTGAGTTGGCGCAAGCTGGGAAAAGAATCGCACCATCGTAGCCCCTCGCTCGCCACGCATGTGGCCCTCGTCACCAAAACCTGCAAGCTCGAACGACTGGAAAACGCAACAGCTTAGGACAAGACTGGAGAAGGCAACAGTTCCTGAGTATGGTAGCGCGCACTTGCACACAACAAACCGGAACGACGAAGCTACAAGATGAAATCAGCAGTTTTCAGGAAAGTCTCAGCTGCCAGCGCGCTTTTTTCATGCGCGCCGAGAGCTGCTGAGTTCAGTGCATGCACTTGTGGTGTTGTGGAAGTGCCAGCGCTATCCGCGTGTGCAGCGTGTGCTTCTGGGGTGGAAGGGATGCCCTCACTGGAGTCCAGCGAGTCCCGTGCTGAAGGCCAACTTGCATGCCGCCTGCACAACCCCAAAGCCTGTTGGAATCACCATCCTTTGCTTAAACAAGCCCTAAACCCTAAACCCTATGACCCTAAACCCTAAACCCGTCACTCTATCTGGGCCCCTACCCAAGGTCATTTACAGCATAGGCGGCCTGGCGGCGACAGCTGCTGCAAGCCCAGCCTGGATGAGCTCAGGCCTCTATTTGCAGCCCGGCAGCTTGCAGGATTGTTTAAGGGAGAGGGGTTTAGGGTTTCGGGTTTTGGGTTTTGGGTTTCGGGTTTAGGGAGAGAAGGAGGTCGCTGGAATTCAGTTTCAGAGTCAGGGGATGTACCGTCCTCTCAAGCAACTTCTGCTTCACGAGCCGCAGACCAGTCAGTGCAGAAGCCGTACTTGGAAAAAAGTGGGCTGCCCTGCAAAAGCTGCAGGACATTGTCTAGCGGTCAGGAAGCTCTCATATATGCTTCAAGTGCACAGCCTAACGGGCCCTCAGTGCATCATTATGATACAACCATGCAGGAATTGAAGGGCCAGAGTCTCTGCTTCGGCAAGCTACTCAGGAGGATGACCTACCCATACCCAACATTTGCTTGACATCTTTAAACCCTAAACCCTAAACCCTAAGCCCTAAACCCTAAACCCTAAACCCTAAACCCTCTACCTTCGAGAGTTGGGCCAAGGTTAGCCTTGCTGGTCCTGGTGCCAATGGGCACTGCTGGCATCAAGTCCAACATCTCCAACTTTGGTGCTGAGCCGCGGCTTCACGGTTTAGGGTTTAGGGTATAGGGTTTAGGGTTTAGGGTTTGGGGTATAGGGTTTAGGGTTTGGGGTATAGGGTTTAGGGTTTAGAACTGCGGCACTGACCACGTCCAACACACAGCCTGCAAGGACCAGTATGACATGTCGGACCCGGAGCAGGTGGCAGCCCAGGACGGCAGAATTTGCGCTTGATTTCAGAATCAATCCCTCTCGGCAGAAGTGCGCTTGATTTCAGAGTCGATCCCTCTCCAATATTCAAGCTGACATCCCCAGGAGCAGTTCTTTCAGTGGTGCCCTGGCCCGTTAAGTTAAAGTCTCGTGATATGGGGTTTCAAGGTGATTTTGTGGATGGGTCAGGGATGAAAAGTTGGGGTGAATGATAAGCGACTGTAGCGGCAGCGAGCTTGTCCCCATAGTCACTGGCCGCACCGCACGAGCAAACGCTTAATGGCCTAATCATCGCCAATTTGAACGATTCATCCCAAGGCACAAGCACTTCGTTGCAATGCCAAATCCTACAGCCCACGAGCTTTGTAGTTTCGACTATAGGGACTAGAGCCGCTTCTCAATGCCGTTGAAAAGCCACCTAGGCCCCAAGTACAAAACCTTAGCATTCTCAGTTCTCATCCCTGGGTAACCTGAAGCCCGAGTCACGGAACTCGATCGCTCCAGCCCTCAGGCCCTAAAACCCCGAAGACTGAAGTGCCCAAACCCTAAACCCTAAAACCCTAAACCCTAAATCCTAAACAACCCTAAACCCTAAACCCTAAACCCTAAACCCTGATCCCCGGGTTCCGAGGTTTTACATGGCCATCAATGTCGGCTCAGCTTTTGCCTATGGTTTCCTCACCACCCTGGGCACGAATGGCGGCATTGGTATTTCGAAGGACCAGCATGGCTGCCAGAGTGCAGGGTTAGGGTTTGGAGTGTAGGGTTCTAGCTATATTCTAGCTATAGGATTTCGGGATGTTTGGGTGTGTCTCAGGGGATGGATGAAGCTGGTTGTTGGAAGTCCTGCGGAATCTGCTGACCCGGCGTATCAGTGTATCCCCGTGCACTCACTGCACGGTATGCAGGGTGTGACGTCGAAAAGCGGGCATCCGCAGTACCACACAGGCTTGAAGCCCTTTGCGATGAGAAGGCTGGTGAAGACTGGGAAGACATCAATCTGTACCTCACTAAGAGTCCTGAGCAAGATTCCTAGTGTTTGGGGACTGCACCTGTCTGCCCTGCCTGAAGCAAGTTACCCTTGCGCCAGTCTAAAGCACAGCAGGAGTACGGCTACTTTGCGGCCTACCTCCTGGCCTCTGCATGTATGGCAGCGGCAGCTCTCTGACCAGCAACCAGCCATGTTGCTCCTTTTTTACAAAATTGTAGAGACCCATCGTCACGAGGAATAGTGAGGAATCGGAAACCCTAAGCACTAAGCCCTAGACCGTAAACCCCCCATCTTACAAGCCGTAGAAAAACTAGGTAAGCCCTTGGGAGAAGCAAACCTTCCCTTATTCGGTGTTAGAAGGATCAGATTTAGGAAGATTGTTCGGAAGGCTATAGGGACCATCTTAGAAAAACGAAGCCAAAGCCCCCAAGCGCCCTAAACCCCAAACCCCAAACCCTGAACCCTGAACCCTGAAGCCCCACGTTTTGTTATTTCAAAGGTTCTGGCCTTCATCGCCGTGCGTGGACGTTATCGCCACCTGACAAAGTGGAGACACTGTAGGGTTCAGCAGTTTAGGGTTTAGGGTTTAGGGTTTAGAAGTTGGAGGGGCTCAAGCTTTTGGGGCGCGAAGTGGTTGAGGTTATTTGGGGTCTTATTTGGCTTCACAGTTGATGGTGTGATGCTGAGGCATCCTGGTCCTGTCTTCTGGGCAACACGCTCAAAGACATGACCTTCGTCTCTAAACGCTGCTTTGTTTTCCTTGTGATACTCCAACTCAGATGCTGCAAAAGAAGGACACTTCAGAACAGCCTCTGCAATAACTCCTACTCTAAATCAGTGTTAGGGATCCTTTTTACTTTTTGGGTTATGGGCTTTCTTATATAAATAAATAAATAAATAAATAAATAAATAAATAAATAAATATATATAAGCAAAAAGGATCCTTTTTTCTTCCTAGGGGAACAGGGATCAAGTACTCTTCTCAGCCTTTTTTTTTTCGAGGCACGTCGCCGCTGCTGCAGACCTCGGCCATGGCGGATGTTTGTCAGCTCGGGCCTTGAGGGTTTAGGGTTTAGGGTTTAGGGTTTCGGGTTTAGGGTTTAGGGTTTAGGGTTTAGGGTTTAGGGGAATTTTGAAGTGTGTGTTTTTTGGTGAAGCGCTACTTGGGCTTGACAGAATTTTGGCGGAAACTGAGAAATACATCTTCTCCCAAAGACGTGTGCCCACACATTGTGGTTTCTTTCGTTGAAACCTGGGATTAGATCGCCGATGCGATCACAGTCAAAGTCTTTTGCTTGGGCCCATTGGGTGGTTTAGGGTTTAGGGTTTAGGGTTTAGGGTTTAAGGTTTAGGGTTTTGAATCTGATGTCTTTTGACAATCAAAGTGTTTGCGTCGCTGCATGTGTCGATACCCTCAGTCCCGTGTGCAGTCCGTGGTCGAAATCGCTCTCCCGCCTCAGTCCCATTTAGCTTTGGGCACGGAATCTCTCGATGTCACCTGCGTTGGGCTAGTCTGACTCTCAGGAACCTCGTGCATCTTGTCTATTGTAATTTGCCCTTGGTGGCTGTTCTGTGCGGATGCTCCTCCTGAGATTAACTGTCGTCACTTTGGTCCTTGCACCCTGGTCCGAAAGACGCTGCTTGCCTTGCCACAATTTACCATTTTTGAGCGCTTATCAAAAGAATTTACGGATGCAAAGAACTAAAGGAAAAGAACCGCGCTGCTGGTGTATTTTAAAACGCCGCTAGGTGGTGTGGCTTCTGGCATTGGTGGCTTGGGAGTTCTCACAATTGCACTTAAGCAGTTGGTACGACTCTGATACTTCTCCACCTCACGTTCACGAATTAAACTTGGAGCTTGGCCTTAGAGGCTCGAAGGAAGCCCAGCAAGAGCATCGTGAAGCTTTATCACGTTTTGTTGGGTCGAGATTCGGCTTAGGGTGTAGGGGGTTGTGGAAAAGATTGTCAAAGGGTCATGCCTCTCAGGCCCTCCGTGCGACAGCCAACCAATCCTCGAAGCTCAATGGGATGTTCCCCCTTATACTAACAGTCCTTAAGAGGGATTTTGGTACCCCCCCCCCCCCCCCCCCCCCCCACCCCAGTACCCTACCCTAAACCCTAAACCCTAAACCCTAAACCCTAAACCCTAAACCCTGAACCCTAAACCCTAAACCCTAAACCCTAAACCCTAAACCCTAAACCCTAAACCCTAAACCCTAAACCCTAAACCCTAAACCCCAATCCCTATGAAGCAGCTGTTAGTATCAGGGGGAGCGTCCCAAGATAAACCCTGCAACCCGGAGCCTGGCCCTGAACAAAGAGGCGGGTGTGGAGGGAGCTGGGGAACGGCTCTGGCATGGCCAAGGCGCACACAGCGACAGCACAGGGATTGCAGGGTTTCGGGTTTAGGGTTTAGGGTTAGGGTTTAGGGTTTAGGGTTTAGGGTTTAGGGTTTAGGGTTTAGGGTTTAGGGTTTAGGGTTTAGGGTTTAGGGTTTAGGGTTTAGGGTTTAGGGTTTAGGGTTTAGGGTTTGCTGTGATAGGGCGTAGATGCTGTGAAGGTTAGGTTTCGGAACAAGCTCGAAAGCTCCGTGAGGTGCGAAGAGCAGCTTTGGCCCGATTGTGGAGGGCCATCTAACACTTTTCTCCCACCCCACGCCGTCCAAGGCGGCAAAGCCACCCAAACCTATTCCTTTTAGGGTTTAGGCCCAAACTCTCAGAGAACAGTCCACTTCTAAAAATTTTTCAGTTTCATGAGGTTCATTGCGTTCGGGAGTCAAAGGAATTGGGGGGTCGGGAGGCAGTTTCAGGGAGGGGTGCAGGAGGTGCCAGCAAGGTCTCGAAGGAAAGGGGCCCGCGAGCCAGGCAGCCAGGGCAAAAACTGATTTGGCCTGGGCCTGAGTGAGGCTTCCTGGTCCTTTTTTGGTCCTTGGGCACACTGCGGTGAGGGGGGACCCCCTAGGCTGGGGCTCTGGGGTGTACCCCCCCCTAAAAAGGCCCCAGGTCATGATTCGAGTTATAGTAATTTCAGGGAGCAGTACTGGTCCCGAAAAGAACGTGTTCCGGCACCGGTCCCATCGTGGGCGCTACCGACCCCCATGCTGTGGGAGGCGGGCGAGCGACCTGGGTCGGCTTGTGCCATCGAGGTCAAAGGCTTAAGTTCCGCTCCCCCAACGTAGAAGGGCGGCCTAAACCCTGAGTTTAGGGTTTAGGGTTTAGGGTTTAGGCTACTGCAGCCAAGCTTCTTGATCTTGCTTGTGCTTCTTCGTTCTACGTAGCCAGCCAGAATGAGCAAGGCAGGAATGTACTACAACAATCGTATTTCTGCGTTAGGTGTTTTTTGCGATGCAAGTCGTGGTTGATTTTTTGGTGTTCACATCTTATCCTGCAGTCGCATATTGCCGCTTGCAGCAGCAATGCTGCCCACAAAAACAAGTTGTATCGTCCAGTGCTAAACGCACAAACACACAGAACGCCTACCTCTGGGTTAGCATGGGTTACAGTACTATCACTGTAGCTACTTTAGGCGAGCGTTTCATCTAGTGCTGTACATCACAAATTTCGGGGTGACGCATGTGACGAAAGGGTGCGCATGCAGCATCTGCGTGACGACTGTTGCTTTGACTCCCTGACATGTTACACGCAGAATCTCTTCCAGCTGTAGATGCTTGCAAAGGCCTCATGTAGAAATCATGTGTGGTCAGCTTGCACGGGTCAACTTCAATCACCGAACTGACCAGCCGTAGTGATGTGCCCATGAAGATCTCAACCCCAAAGCGCATCCCAACATGGTAAGCCACGGGACTTCCAGGCGAATCAAAGCCGGGCCAATGAATGCAAACATGTGCTGGGCATTTCTCCCATGCTTTGAGGGGCCATCTCGTCCAGTATTTCAGGTTTAGGATATGATTGAAGGTTTTTTGGCTCAAGGGCTTAACCTTCCTTCAAACCCCGCCGAAAGAGCACTTTTTGGGGCAGGCCTGCGTGACAGGAGCCTTCCTGAGTGCGTCGGCTATTGCTGCCTGGTGGCAGAGGTTGAGGATTGAGGGTCTATTGCGATATGTTGAAGCTTGTGCAAGGTTCGAGCTGTATGGTTAAGTTGCAATGCGTGAAGAGGATGTACAAGCGGCTGATGTTCTTAACCCGAGAAGAAGTCATGTTGACCCCTGCATTGCCCATGCGTCTGCCAGAAGGTACTTCTAAATCTTCACCCTGAACCCTAAGCCCTAAACCCTCTACCCTAAACCCTAAACCCTAAACCGCAATGTAGGAAGGAATTCGAGGGTTCGTGGCGTCTCATTCGGGGAAGCTGGCGGTGTCGCCCGCCTCCATGGGCCTGCCCCTCCCCTAGCAAGAGAAAGCAACACTCGATGCCCAACACTATGGGCCTTACACCCTAAACCCTAAACCCTAAACCCTAAACCCTAAACCCCTAACACCCCTGGACAAAGGACGCTTTTGTCCCGACATTAAACATTGTCGACTGTGCGACCGGCCCCGACTTTACATTTTCTGCGATGGCACAGAAAGCGCTGCATGCCTGGAGACTTGAAACGCCCCAAACTTGTCATGCTGTAAATTTAGGGTTTGGGGTTTGGGGTTTAGGGTTTAGGGTTGAGGGTTTAGGGTTTAGGGTACGCTTTCAGGTGCTCTCCGTGTTTAGCGCGCTGATGCAGCATGAGATGCTCGGCACCAGGCCCTGCGCACCCCTAGCCTTCGACTTGCATGTAGGGCTTTGCCGTCTTCTTTCATTCGGAAGGTTGACAGCGTGATTTTGCGGAGGGGCCCCCCTATTTCTAGGGTGGCCACGACGACTTAATGAGTGATTCAGGGGATGGGCCCCAAGATCTCTGATAGCCGAAGCAGGGCGAATTGGGGGTTACGAAAATACAAACCCTTAATACAGATCCCCCGAATACAATAATTCCCTTTTATCACTATCCCAAATAGTAAGGTACCCCCGAATCGCGTAGGCCCCCAATATCCTGCCATGTTTTCATGGCGCCAAGGATGTCGAGCTCGGCAATTTTAGTCTCCTGACAGCTTTGGGCCAGGCTGTTCCCAGCATGTTGGGCTGGGTGTTCTTGGCACGGTTCGAAGTATTCGGTCTTTGAATCCTTACACTGCAGCTGGGAAAAGTGTGAGACCCATGACATGTTTTCTTCCTGTGAAGTTTCACGTTGGTTTCGGGATGCGGCTCGACGCGCTGTGTTTGCATGTAAGCCCTACACCCTAAACCTTAGACCCTAATGTGGCAAGAGCTGAGGCTTTGTCGACCACCACCTTCCTCTTTGCTGCCGGAGGCGGGGTTTGCAGCGCCTCTGCCACTTGCCCTCTCGGCGTTGCTCGGCATTTTGTTTTCGTCATTCTTTCCGTCCAGCGCCTGAACAGGATCCGTCCTCATTATTCGCTCCTGCGAGTGTCCTCAGTGGCGGCTTGTCTCAACTTTCGAGTTGTTAAGGCGTTTGCTTGTGCTGAAAGGTGTGTGAAAAGCATCTCGTGATTCCTGTTGGTGCAAGCCCTGATGCAATACTTGTGCCAAGTTCCAGTACAGGAATGTCAGGGAAGACCCACGTCACACGCCTTCAAGAGTGAGTGTACCAATCTGTGTGCAAAGACATTGGCTCGCAATGCACACCGGCATGCCTTGAGATCACATATCACTTTCCTCTAACTCATTCACATGGCGAAAGCTCGCCGAGGATCTCGGACGCAGACCTGCCAGGAGTTAATCTCAGCTCCGAAGATGCGCGTGGCTTGGTCCAAGCAGAAATGGGCTCGTCGCGGGGTTTGACGGCTGCATGTTGCAATGCCCGCCTTTTGCGCAGATTCGTCAGCTGGACAAGGCTCTGGGATCTTCGCCCCGATCCTCGAATCCTCTTTTAACGTTTCATGAACTGCAACGCTCAAATCGACCGCTAGTTTCGTGGAATTGGCACCTGCTTTTTCTTGCTGTATCGTGATAATGGCACCCACCCATCTCGAGGTGGTTTCCTTCGCCTTTTGCCAGTCATCATCACCGCGCAGCTATCTTTTGGTGCAGTTTACAACTGCATCTCGGAGCAGCTTCCAGGGCTTAGAGCTTATGCGGATTGGGTTCAAAACAACGGCAACTCGAGGTGATGGAGCAACATTGCAATCAGGACTTGCTGTTCTTGGCATTGTGAGAGAAGCACTGTGCCGTAGCTGCTTTGCAGGTTTTAGGCTTGCAGGGGGCTCGGGACCTACTCCAGCAGAAAGGCCGCCTTGTTTTGAGGCTTTATGTTGAAGGGTTTGTAGTCAGTCGACGGAATCATTAGGCGTTCCTGAAGGTTGTGTATAATTCGACTCGGCGGTAACAATGCCGGCTGAACAATCTGCAAGCCAACATTGCTAGCAGATTTCCCATTGGTACTCGTGTTCGCACCCTTGATTTTTGACCCAGGCACTGTCAACTGTTGCTGAATTGTTCTTGGCAATGGAGGCTGCAGTTGCGGTAGGCATGGTGTACTTAGTCGCATCGGAAATTGAAAGAGAAACGTAGCAAGCTGATTGCCGCAATTTACGTGTTGGGTCTGAGGTATGCAGTACAGCTTCCAGCAGCAGGCGTGCCAAATGGATGTGCGCATCCCTTTCGCCGGCTGGAAGCCCAGTCGACGGGAGTTTCAGGGGCGTGGCGCCCATTTCTGCTAAACAGGGTGTGGTGAGGTCGGTGAGGTGTTCAGGAGTGGCGCTTGGGGTTCAGGGACGATTGCAACATGAGATGCGTGAACCTACTCGTGGTAGGTTTGAGAGCAACTGCTAGTCAGCGCGCAGAGCACGAGAGGGAGAGAGGGAGAGAGGGAGAGGGGGAGAGGGAGAGGGAGAGGGAGAGGGAGAGATGAAGGAGAGCGAGCCCTGGAGATGTTCGAATTTCAACGGCATCAAGAACTGAGCCTACAAACGTGTTTTTTGTTGAAGAAAGCTTCATCACAAAGGGTGGAAAACATAAGTTTAAGCACGCAAGCAAACAAACACTTTTTACAGCCCACCTGGTCATGAATGCATTGTTCTTGCAATGCTTCAAATACATGTCTAGTGATTATGCAAAGTTTGAGCATGACACTGGTATTCAACCTTCTAGTTGTTTGTTCGCTTGGGAGCTACATTTAAACATTTGCACTTGTCTGCGTCGCAAGATGTCTTTTGGTTACGCACATATATATATATACAATTTGTGTATCTTGTTTTTTCGTTCAAGTCGTCTCATTGCCAGTAAATGGATTAACGAAGATGCTCATGCGCCTGCGTCTCGTTCAGCAAATCGAGTATGCGCGTCAGGAGCCCTAAACCCTAAACCACCCTAAACCACCCTAAACCCTCAACCCTAACCCTGACCCGAACCTGATCCCAGAGCTGCCTTCGAATGGATCATCCTTGGCTAAACACAGCGCGTGCAGATACTGAGGTGCCCGTGTGTAGGCCACCGGGCCGCCTAAGGCACAAAGAATCCCATCCTGATCTTCGCACACTGCTCGTGCCTATCAAGTACAATAAACCCTAAACCCTAAACCCTAAACCCTAAACCCTAAACCCTAAACCCTAAACCCTATTGGGGCCTCTAGCTTCGCATGGGCATGGGGACGACCTTGAACCTGCATGATGTGTGGCGTTCCTAGTACCTGTCGAAAGAAAGAACTGAGAGAAAGATCCCGCAAAGATGGGAGCGAGCTTGGACTCGCAGCTGGCTGCGCCAGGTGAGGCGCAATTTGCAGGCTCCTTCTTCATGAAGCTTGGCTTTCGATTTGTATCTTCAGCTTGGCGTGGGAAGATCATTAGTTGTCGGGACTTCGCAGTCAATACGGGGCCAAACCCCGAAGCCCGAGGCAGAGGGATTCGCTTAGAAGCCGATTGTCAAGCCATCCGACCTTCAAAGCATGATTTGCGAGGATTGCGGATTGCCTCGGCATTGCCATTGCCACGCCCATTGCTGTAGGCAGCCGGCAACGGTTCTGTTCTCGTGGGATCGTCCGTCATTCCGAGAGCCATGCTACGGCACGGTCTCAGGGTTTCTCGATGAACTACCCATAGCTCAGGCGCTTTGGGCTGAGTCCGGGCTGAGCAGTCGATGACTTAAGACCGAATAGGAGTTTTGCAATAATGCCGTGCACCATCAGAAGGATAGGAGGGGACTTCGAGTTTTTGTGGTATGTGTCATTGTTACTTCGAACACTGCGGATGTTGCAGCGTGGAAAGCCCGAACCGGTGTGATTGCGATTGCAAGCTGGCAAAGTGCGAGTGCACAGGGGGATCCTTGTCGTCCGCCGATACGGCTTGACAAAGCATTAAGCCCTAAACCCTAAACCCTAAACCCTAAACCCTAAACCCTAAACCCTAAACCCTAAACCGCAGGGTGGCTCAACCCCCTGCTTGAGAAGAAGCTGGGTCGTTACTTCAGCCACGATGGCAAGTTTGTGTTTGGCATGGTGGTGCCTGGCCAGCGAGAAGGGTTTAGGGTTTAGGGTTTTAGGGTTTTAGGGTTTAGGGTTTAGGGTTTAGGGCTTAGGGTTTAGGGTTTAGGGTTTAGGGTTTATATGGTCCAGGGTGTGGTTGCATTTCAAGGTTTAGGATGTAGGATGTCAGATCAGAATTTGGATTCCAGATTCGCAGGTTTGCTGGCTCTATACGGCTTCTCCGTACACTTTAAGATACATAGGTTGATGAATGGACAGGATGAGGCTTCACGCAGCCGTACCCTAAACCCTAAACCTCAAACCCTAAACCCTAAACCCTAAATCGCATGTTTGGGTAGTTCATGGGAGCTCCTTGGGAGGGCCCGCCGTTTTCAAAGCGCGTTGCTTACAGACACTGAAAGAGATTCTGAGAAAATCTAAAAAAGCCTTCTGTTCGAAAGGTTGAGGGCTTTCGGTAAAAAGGTGCAGGCGGAGAAATGGTCTTGCTGTTTGCCGGTGAGCATCGAAGATGTAAGCTAAACCCTAAACCCTAAACCCTAAACCCTAAACCCTAAACCCTAAACCCTGCGAGCTGAGCGTGAGGTTGGTGGTGCCTCGGTGGTCATGGCGGCCATCCTCGAATGGGTGCTGTGGCAGAGTAACTGGTAGGCCCTGAGCAGCAGTGCGGGGTTGCCAGTTGTGGTCAGGTTGGTTTCAGGTTTCAGGTGCCATTTTTCAAGTTCTACGACCTGCCTTCCTGGATTTAGTCATTGAGGCAGAAGCGTGTGTTGCTGTCCAGCACTTGGCAGACCAGATGTCCTAAAGACAGTGGTCAGAGATTCCATCTTTTGCGATTTGATTTTAAGTCGATTCTGCAGGCCGGCGGGACAACGGGAACCGAAGACGCGGGGAATCATTCTTCAGTTCTCCACACTTTATGCACTCAGGTGCGAAAGGCAGCGCCAGTTTCCGACAGGCTCTTGCTCAGTCATGCTCCCGACTACTGAAAACCACATGAGTCGTTCTGTAGCTTCCCGTTCATGGCAGAAATTCCTGCAGTCCTCTGTCATCGAAGCAGATCCGCGCCAAGTGACTTCGTGATATTCGCAGGTAGGCAATTACTGTCACCTTAAGGGTCTCGTCGAGTCAGAGACGTCGAGTCAGCTGTGCCGGCCTTGTGCAGGCTCTCGAACTGTGCTCCGGCGGGCATTCACATGTCCAACGTCTCCGCGGTGTGGATGTTCGTTCCATTCCTGCTGATGGGCATTGGTGACTCTTGCCTCAAAAACTAGGTAGGCCCCTGGGACATTGTACATTTTCCCTTATTGGGGTTTAAGAGGGATCATATCCAGGAATATCTTTTCAGAGGGTTTTAAGGGCCATCCTAGAAAAGCTCCCCCCCAAATTGCGCCAAAGCGTCAGCAGCAGGTGAGTGCTGAACCCTGGAGGTTGGACCTCCTAACGGTCCCCTTGGGGTCCTAGCGGCTACTAGCCGAGTGTTTCCCGAGGGTTATGGATGGTGGTCACAGGATCAGCTTTCTCAGACTCACGCTTTGCAATGGCCCTATCTTGGTGTATCTTGCCCTTGACTTGAGAATCTGGACTCAGTGATGTTTCTTGGCGGATTGTGGAGGAAAGGGCTTGGTTTTCTGAGCTTTCCAGGCAAGGTTGAGCATAGAGATAGTTTCGGTCGCAGTGAATTTACGCCAGGCACAATCAATTTGTGTGCGAGCTGCTGCAGCTAAGGAAATTTATACCAATCCCGTTATCATGCATCTTGTATACAGCTGCTCGGCTGCAGCACTGTCTACAGTCTGGTCCGTCTGAAACAAGATTCAGACGCTGTCGGACAGTTTGCACTACTTCCCCTGGCTTGCCCTTTTTTACTACTGAAGCTGCCGAATAACTTTCCCGGCTTGCACATTCTCAACCCCGCTTAAACGTAGAAGGCGCAACTGCCCCCAAAAACTTCGCAAACCATGGGGGAATCTCGTGTCAGGCAGCAGCTCGGCAGCCACGCGGACATTGGCCGTGGCACCGCCCTCAGCTTCAGTGGGTTTAGGGTTTAGGGTTTGGGGTTTGGGGTTGAGGGTTTAGGGTTCCGGGGTGATCACCCTGGGATTCATGGTGCGGCGTTCATGAGGCAGATATACGTATTTGTGCGAACTTCTTAAACAAAGTGTTACTACCTGCAATTGGAGCTACTTATGACTACTGTTTCTGCATAACTCTCCATATTCATATCATACTCACAATAACATTCAGACTACTTTAAATAGCTGTTTAACAGCCAAGCATGGTCTCCTTAAGTCTGTGCCGCTTAGCGTTTCGTAAGACGGTATGACTACAGCAGTCTTTGTTTCTCGACGACTTCGGAATAGGGGGTTCCGGGCTCTCAACTGGAGCTTGCCCCGTGCAGGAGCCAGGTCTGTGCTTTTCTATTAAGCAGTGCCTTTCGGGTCCAAGTATACTGCAGCGAGGTTTTGGAACCGCATTCTTGCAAGGATGCCGGCGCATAACAAGTGAAGATAAGTTGAATTAAGAAGAACTTTGCGTGGAGCAGATCGTTTACTGAGCTGGCAGTATCTGGAGCATCATTAACTTGCCCTCGACTACGTTGAATCCCCAAAACTGTTGTCAATGCTGAATCAGTCCTGAGAACATTAACACAGGAATTCCACGTTTCAACCCCAAGTGCCTTGTATCTAAAAGAAAAAACGTGGCGCAAGGTGGCGACCCTTCTGGTACAAGCCGTGTCAACAGCCATCTTCGGCGTCCAGGCCATCGTTTCGGGTTGGAAGTGCATTATGGGCAGGTGCGTGTTTTTCGGAGTCTGGACTACTCACCTGCGAATCTGTGTGCCAGAGCATGGCGTTGTGTGCCATGATTAGCCCAGTCTTGGGTCGGAATTGCCCCTCCTCATGGCTGCGTGGCTGAATATTCGAGGGCTCGGTGGTTGCCTTGTGTTGTCGCCTGCACATGTTCGGACATTAGCGTCTCAACATGTACTAACATGTACCAACATGTCAAGAGTATAGAGGCTTAGGATGAGGCAACATCACCCTTCTTTGGACAAGCAGTGCCAGCGGGATCTTTACTCGCTGGACCGGGGCAAGGTCTAGGCGCCGGGTTTCAGGTGTCGTGGTTTTTTCCTTCAAAAGCCCAAGGTTTTAGCCTCATCCGACGAGACAGATCGTGCGCTCGCTTCCGAATCCGGGTGGAAAGCCGCACGCTCTCACCCCGGTCCCCTCCGTCGACTCGTTCCTGTGGACTTTGTCATGCTTCGGCTCCTCCGTGTCGCGAGAACGTAGCAGGGACGTACTTTCCTGTCGGGATCTTGGAGGGCTTCGCTCGTCCTTCCGACAAGGATCTGCAGTTTGCGCAGTGCTTTTTCTTTAAAACTGCCAAAGCGTCGCTGGGCCACAGATCGCTCCTGCAAGCGAAGCTCGCGATGCGCCACCGTCACACTGTTTGGCTGGCGCTGCACGAAAGCTTGCAGTTTGAAATTGCAGCTTCAATCCGGAATTTCCGAGACTGAAGCGTTGACCCCCCACACTGCAGCTTGACAAATCTTGAAAGGCACATGGACGTGTGGACATGGCAAGGGAAGCTGACTAAGCTGCCTGCGGCCGTCTGCAGTGTGCACAGCGTGGAACAGTGCAGGGTTCTGAAAGGTCGGATTTGGACTGGAAAATGTGGGCGTGAGCGATTCACAGCTTTGGTTTCGCTTGGTGCGACCCCATGTTCCATTTCGCGCCGACGCCCGAGTGGTCAAGGCTGCATAGCGAGTGAAAACGTAACTGGCTATCTCAAAAGCGATAATATTGGGGTCGGAAGGATTAAAAATAGTATTCCCCTCTGGTCCCTGTATAAATATACGATAATAGCCGCCAAAACCCTATTCTAATCATTTAGGCCCCTCATATAACTTTGCAATACCATCCTCCATGAGACTCCCCAACTGTGAGTGTTGTGAAGTGCATGGCATCGTTCACTTGGCAAGGTGACCGCCCTGAGCCGTGGTCTTACCGGGGTCCTGCTCCGGGTTACATGGTTCTGGTTCGGGTGCTACTGAGCTCATCTGAGCTCGATGCATGCTGCGTGCAGGTTGCTGTACATATTATGTCGCTGAAGGTACTATTCTAGACTATGCTTACACGCAGTCGTTCGCTACTCCCCGCCCCCCCCGACCCATGTCAAATTTTGGCATCTCACCGTGTTGGCAGCTGGTCAGCCTGTGTGCAGACTACGACCCTCCCATGCCGTTCGAAGTGTCAGTGCCAAGGCAGCTTCATGACAGACGACCTCAACCAGGGACACATTGAGCTACTCTGCTGGCGTGGTCTTAAGAGTAGCCACGATGTGCAAGTGTTCTAGATAGACTGAAAGTGGAGCGAGCATAGGGTGTGAGCTCTCGGCCATGTGTATATGATACCTCTTCTGAGAAGCTAAAGCAGCTACTGCAACCATGAGCCTGGAATGATGTATCACTTGCTAAAGTTTGATGTTATCTCTACAGCCAACGTTGGTACACCCGGTAGTTAGTGTCTCGCACTATCAATTCGAAACATGGCATTTCGGCGCCCCAGTTTCACTAACCACGATCTCGAATCGACATGGTCAGTTCCACAGCCCCCTTTGAAACCCTAAAGTACCGTGACGAAGGTATGGCTACTACCTCAGCATCGCAGTGGGCCTCATCTTCTACGTGGCTTTTGTTCGCTCTATGCGGCTCTTCCGGCCAACAGCCGACTAGGAAGATGGGAGGCTAGAGATTACTGGGACCATGCACTGCATGAAAGTTAGACCAGCACATGTTTGCTCGTCAACACTCAAGGGAGAGAATGTCGAGAGAACTTCGAGAAACAATCAGCCACAAGTGAGATTTGAGAGAAACTTGAGAGACCATCGAGGGACTTAGGAACACCTTGGTAAGCGGCTGGAAGAAAGTGCATCAAATTGCAAACAACCTGCCTGAACCCAGGATGTATCGAATCTTGAGTAAAGTTTCGGGGTCCTATCGCGAGTCTGGCAATCTTCTACCGGCTGTTGCTGTTGCTTTGCGGGGAGTGTGGGAGTAGCGGTGGCAAGAACAAGCGGCTGGTGTACTCTAGCTGAAAGCGCCTTCTTACGGGTAGAGTAGCGGGGCAGGGTTCATCGATGTATAAAGCATGGCCATGTTCAGAACTCTCCGGAGAATCCGGAGAATCTGTGAGTAACTTGCCACTGCTACCTCACACCGAATGACCGCGCGACGATAAACAGTAGGTTGACGATGCTCTGGGGTGTATGATGCCATTTAGTGCTTCCAAACTCTGACATGTCCAACATCTCTGCAAGATTATTCGTAGTCGTACATCCAAGCAATGCGCTTGGTTGCCACTCAGTTCGCCTTGTTGCCGCCTCAAGTTCTTCACATGTCGGTGGTGTCTAGCAAGGACTTGGTCAAAGAAGATAAAGAATGCCCATGAACCCACGTGCCATCTTCAGTGCCAGTACGGCGAGAGAATAGAGCAGCTTCGGTATGAAAACTAGGGGGTTGGAGATATGCAGGGGGGCACGCTATGGGACCCATTCTGTGCTCTTGTTTCGACCAGTGCAAGCAAAGAATGGCCCAGCCTTAGCTCGTAGACCGGCCTTCTCAGAGAGAGCCAACGAGACAATTTGCGTGGCTGAGCGAACACGTCGACAAGCCGATATCGAGTATTGATAGGGTTTGATGCATGTGACTGACTTGGCCAGTAGTCCCTGATGCTGTCGCTCATGCAGTTTGCTGCATGCCAAGATGTATAGGGAACTGATCGCACTGTTCTCCCTGCCACCGGAGATGGCCAAAAGCGACGCGCCTGCCGGCAGATAGCTTCAGATCCCAGTCCCTGTTGCTGCAGACATGTGCTCAGGGGCTCACATGGCGAAACTCCCACAAGTCCAAACCGAATGTCAGCTCCCTTCAGTGCGTTCAGGTGCTTGGTTCGGCTCTCTACCTGCTACGGTTGGGGCTACCTAGTGGCTACCTCTGGAGGTTCTCCTACAGAGAGGCCTGTGTGCATGTTGACTCCCGCATGTGTGTAGCAATTGCGCATCTAATCAGTTCAGGTGCTGTGAATTTCGTGCCGTCGCCCTTGCAGTTGCTCCAAGTGCTTTTTTCCTGCATATTTTCGGCTGCGAAGGGCTTTGGGCTGCTGCATAAAATACAGGGTTTCAAGTTGGTTGCTGCCGTTCCACACCCTGAAGGTTTGACGAGATGGAGCCGCACTTAGACTCTTGCAACATTTCGGGACGAAAGTTCTTAATGATTGCAGCTGCATAGTTTCCTTTTTGCTTGTCAGACGATTTGACCTTCGTATGGAGGAGGTGGCTTCAAGTTGTTTCCTTTCGGAGACCTGGCAAAGCACGGGAGGTTCTGACTTGCACCCAAGATTTCTGCATTGACCATTCACATGGATTCACATGGTATTCTTCAACTCCAGCCATGAACAAATGTAGCGATCACAGAACATAAGATGGCCTGCAAAAATAAGCTCGTGGCCTTACCGAAGCCACTTCGAACCTTTTCAAAGACCGAGGCAGCTTGTGGCAAAGCTTGAAGCCCCTGCCACGGCTCGCTGCGAGGCTGGCTTTCCATGAAGAGCCACGAGCGTTTAGGGTTTAGTGTTTAGGGTTGTTGCACATCTTCATTCCAGCGGTTCGTTTGCCCTTCTTGCAAGGAACTCTTGCAGCCATCTCAGCACTAGCCTCGACTTGACCAAAGACACCCGCCAACCTGTATGCTTGTATGCATGGGAGAAGTTTAGACGACCATGGGCAAAAGCGCCATCCTTAGTCGCACACGCCCCGTACGTTCCTAGGGACGTGGCTCGCTGCCTTTTGAACAGACCTTAAAGAAGAGTGGGTCACCGCGACCCAGGCACAAAGTTTTCCCAACCTACATGCATCTTGTGTGGTTCTTCCCCCATGCTACCCTAAACCCTAAACCCTAAACCCTAAACCCTAAACCCTAAACCCTAAACCCTAAACCCTAAACCCTAAACCCTAAACCCTAAACCCTAAACCCTAAACCCTAAACCCTAAACCCTAAACCCATACCGTTGGACTCAAGGAGCCTATACCCTTAAACACGCAAAGGCCGGCTCGCAGTCGCTCCCGATCGGCATTCCGCCAGGTCAACCTGAAAGCGTTACATGTTTCGCGCTCTCGATGCTGTTGGCTGGAATTACTTGTTCAGGTTTTACGCTTCAGAGTTTAGGGTCTGGGAGGTTCCGGGTGCGAAGGTTGGAGAGAGTCCTGTAAGGGGACCCGTAGTACCAGACGTAATGAGCTCCGTAGCCGCAGTCCCAACCCCCCCAAAGCCCACACATCCCCTTGTCATCCCAAGCCCACTCGAAGCACTCCCTGAACATGACACTTCCGAAGTCAGGTTCAGTACTCTCTAATTTAACCGCTGACGCGAGGCCTCCTCGGCAAGGGGTAAAGGGGGGGCACCCATTCCCGACCAAATAAAACGCGGCTGCCGACATGACCAGCCTGACAAGGAGGTACGTGGGTGGACCTTTCAAAGGTTCCTTAGACCTGCATCTAAATGCCTCATCAGGCCTCCAGCCTCGGCGGATTTTCAAGCTCAAGTCGTCTCAAGATTACTCAAGCCTCGAGTCTTACAGAGTTCTGGTGCAACTTCTCCGGTGTTTTGTACAGTCATCAGACGGCACGGAAGACTCCAGAAGCCCCTAGACCGCACAGCCGAAGTGCTTGCAATTCTATACTTCCTTTGCCAGACACCGCGGCACGGGACTAGCTTCCCGCGCGTACGACGTCTCAGACGTGCTCTGGTGTCCCTGGTGGAGGTGAAGAGGTGGGCCTGGGAAGCAGGGTCGCTCTTGATTGTGTGGAGTACGGTCCTGATGGTTTTTGGGGGGTTTGGGATGCGAGTTTGGGGCTTGTGATACACTCAGGCTCCTAAGGTGCTCACGTTTCAAGCAGTTGTTCGAGCCACCATGCACCCCCAGGTGAACGTTTGACGCACTGTCACTAGGGACGAGTACAATATCAAAGCTGAAGCATCCCAAGATCCTCTGATACTGCCGCGTTCTGATATTCTTGGACTCAGCCGAGCTCCAAGGGCGGTTATCAATGTATATGAAAACCTGTGAGCGTGAAGACTTGCGAGATCGGGTGCGTCGCCCGCAGGTGCAACCTGATGGCTCCGGACATGTCCTGCGCAGCCTGACATTTGGGCTTTCTCTGGGAAGTCTGTTTGCGGACTCGGAAATTTCCCGGAGTGTCACAGCAGCTCACCTTTGTAGTGACCGGCGGGGTTATCCTGCAAACTTTTTCTAGTGAGATGAGCGAGTGCTGTTCGGCCAGGTTTGAGGCTGTAGTCTAGTATTCTAGGCCAGAATATCCTTGTAGAGGACTTCTGTCTATTGACCGCCGCCTTAGCATGCCCAGACATGCTCAGGTTTTATTCTGCAGCTTAGGAGTGTGGAATGATGAGATTCCACAAGTGTATCTGCTCATTGTCAAGAGAAAGGAAAGCCCGAAACTTCTCACTGCCGCCGTGTCGCAGTGCACACAAGACCCTGCTGTTCTTGTCGATGTTAGGACTGTTTCGGCCTCGTATTGCCATGCTTGGGGCAGATTTCCTCTTTGGTCTCCTGAGACATTCTGCACCCTTCAGATGGCTTCATAGGCCTGCCCGGCCACTTTGGGCATCTTGTGTCCAAGCCAGACAGCTAGAGGTCGGTGGTTCCATACAGATCTTCTTCACACCAATGTTGTGGTCTCAGCCATCTATCTTATCTAGCTTAATGAAAAAATATGAGTAAGAGAAATACTTCCCGACAGTACCCTTGTTCATACAACCAGTCTTTCCAGACATGAAACCTTAAACTCCAGGAGGCATGTAAGAGTGCATGCTTAGCCCCTGCCATGCCGGTGGCAGAGGGATGGATTCAGCTGCAACGTCGGCAGCTGAGAGTGGTCTCAGCCGCTGCCGGAAACAGGGCGCCCAGGAGACCATGGGTTTAGGGTTGAGGGTTTAGGGCTTAGGGTTTAGGGTTTGGGATACGCATCTTCCAGGCGACGCACGGCCACGCAGAGGCTTTAGCGGTGTGCACAGCCTATTCTTGCACGAGAATTCCCGGCCCCCGGCCCCCCCCACCTTCTGAGGCGAAGTCTGGGAGTTGGACGCCGAAAATGCAGGTAGGCTGGCCAGGATCACATGCCTTGCCTGCTTCCACGAGAATTCGTTGAAACTTAGGGTAACTTTGTCCACTGCTGTGAGCAGAAACCCTTCAACTGCCCGTGGAAGGACCCCCCCAAAAGGAGTTTGCTCTTCACAAGCCCGAGTGTACGACAGTCCTTGACACCCCAAACATGCCGAAAGACTTTAAAGCACTTGGCCTGTGCAGGGCTCGACGCAGACATCGAGGTGGCCTTGTGAGTGTTATGGCGCTATTCTTTTCTGAAGGTTTCATGAAGCGGCACATATTCGGCATTTTTAAATGTAAACCTTCACAGAGGTGGGCTGGCTTGGGCTGACGCCAACCACAACTCAAATCATAATTGGGATGTTCTTTCCTTATACTAGCAGTCCTTAGTAGGGATTCTAATCAGGGGGGGTGCACGATAATCCTTATTAAGGAGCTGTGAGTATAAGGGGGGGAACATCCCAAAACAAAAATCGGGACGGACGGCTTGGCCTTACCCTGCTTGTAGCTTCTCAGCACCCCAGGAGTCCCAACGTTTAGGGTTTAGGGTTTAGGGTTTGGGGTTTAGGGGTTTAGGGGTTTAGGGGTTTAGGGGTTTAGGGGTTTAGAGGGTAGGGTTTTGACGACCCCAACCCTGCCCTTGGCCCCCGCGTCTTCGAAGACTCGAGCCGAAGTCCCAAGGCCAGCCCAAGTTTTTTGGGGGTTTCGGGTTTAGGGGTTTAGGGTTTAGGGATTGTTGCCTGACCAGCAGCGTCCCCACGAGCAGTTGCCGAGTCTATGGTCACAACGGGCCTGGGAGTTGAACTTCTGGCCATGGGTTGGGATGTCCCCGTTCTACGAACAGTCCTTAGTAGGGTAGGGATGATCGTACTCCCGATTGCAATCCCTACGGAGGACTGTTCGTATAAGGAAAAACACCCCCTGGCATGAGCCCTCAGCATATTTCTCTGAGCTCAAGGAGGTTGAAAACCGCATCCGTAAGTCTCGAATCTCTGATGAAGACTTCATATTACTCATATTCATATTAGTTTTAACATTCTTCATATACAAATATTGTTAGTACTATGAATACGATAAATAATTATGAAAATATATATTGAGATTAACAATATTATGAATATGATGAATAATATTGCTATTGAAGTTTTGCTAGGCTTCACTGCGGCGGCTGGCGACTCTGCGTCGGCGGGAGGCCTTGCACCATCTTGCAACAACACCTTCAAATGTTGTGAACTTGGGAGGTCCCCTCTTATCCAGTAGTTGCTTAAGAACCCCCCCCCCAAAAAAAAAAAAGTTAAAAATATTCTTCCGTAAAAGGGTAACATAGGGATTTGTTTTCATTCTTTCAGGGTTCTTAAGCAAATAGTAGTTATACTAACAGTCCTCAATATGGATTCTAACAGGCGGGTACCATAATGCCTACTAAGGACTGCCAGTATGAGGGGGAACATCCCAAATGTTAAATGCTGCTAAGTGGAGGTTTCATTGAAAGCATTCTGGGCGCGATAGTTTGGAGCCCATGGGTGTATTTTTTGCAAGATACTTGCAACGACATTGCACCACATAACCAAAGCCGAGGGTGTTTTTAATGGACACGAACCAGACCGAGCATCTTCATCGGAACCGATGCAAGTAGGTACACCTTGACTGACAAGGCCTGAACTCTGCGACCCCGAATAAGTTCCTCCCAAAGATAGAAACAGCCACTAACTAAACCCTAAACCCTAAACCCTAAACCCTAAACCCTAAACCCTAAACCCTAAACCCTAAACCCTAAACCCTAAACCCTAAACCCTAAACCCTAAACCCCTGCCTGGAGGTCATGGAGGCAGGAATCCATGTAGCTCTCTTCACGGCCACTGGCTACATACAGTATCAAAGTGGCAGCATACGACTGCGCGGATGAGTGACAGCGTGAAGCCTCCACAAGTAGTTTCAGGTATCACCTACTTAGCCGAAATCCTCACTGTCCAAACTGCTTTGTCCACCCTTCAGCTTGCCTCACCCAAAGAATGGTGCCGGGCTCCGGCACAAGTCTTTAAATGACCCCCAAATCAACCTAGAATGAGCGCCTAGGACTCTTCGAGCATGGGCTATTAGGCCTCATAGTCGCTATAATCAACCCCAGAAATGGCCCATTTTCTAAACCCTAAGCCCAAAACCCAAAACCCTAAACCCTAAACCCTGTAAGGGGCTATAGGGTAACAGCCCGTCCTGGTTGAGCCTTGCAAAGCCAAAGGCAGAGCTGCTCTTCGGACTACGGGCCCTGCGCCGCGAGGCGTCCCATGCGGCCTCCGCAACCGCGGCCTGGCCGCGGGGGTCCAAGGAGCCACAAGGAAAGGGTTTAGGGTTTGGGGTTTGGGGTTTGGGGTTTAGGGTTTAGGGTTTAGGGTGTATTTACGGTTTAGGGTTTAGGGAGCCACACAGAAGGATGCAGAGAAGGTTCAGATGTCATGTTGTTTGTCGGTTCCTTGAGATCAATGAATAAACATCACAAATCCCTACTTCCACGATTTTGATTCTGACCATCACTGCTGCTAGTTCTGCTTCACGTATCCGTTTTGGTGGTTGGCGAGGGCTGCGGCTTGCAACCCAATCCAGTCCCAATCCTTGCCCTAAGCTTAAGCCCTGAAACAGTCGTCTTGATTCAACCATCTGAAAACCCTGCACCCCCAAGTTCTGATTCTTGCCCTCAACGAGGCCCACTTTCAGCGCCTCGGCTGTTGAGCTGGAGGCAGGCTGCCCAGAGTTTTCGGATTCAGGCTTTCAGGATTTGGGGATGTGTGGTAGCGCAGCAGGGCCTGCTTTGGAGGAAGTTCTGTTAGAGACCTGCGTTGCTCGAGGGATTTGAGTGTGTCGAAGGACAAGATTCGAAGTGCTACATCGGCGGGCCTTCCTGCGAGCCCATGTATCCTGCTGTCCTGTTCGGTGAACTGCTTGGCAGCGGCATTCAGAGAGTGCCAAGCTCCTCGCAAGAGTTTGGGTCCACACGCATTCATGCCAGTGCCTGACAAAGCACCAAGCTGTGCCCCTAAACCCTAAACCCTAAACCCTAAACCCTAAACCCTAAACCCTAAACCCTAAACCCTAAACCCTAAACCCTCTTCAACCAACCAAGCAACCTTCATATGAGCCGCATGATTCTTCCAGCGCAGGCGGTGCTGGGGAGAGGTCTGGCCAATGCCTGGGCAGAGTTGGTTACGGCGCTGGCCGGCTGGGGGAGAGGGAGGAGGGGGGAGGGGGAAGAGTTCCTCCGAGATCCCCGAACGAAGGAATTACTCTGCGAAAGTAGCAGATCTTGTGAGCTTCTGGTCCACACCCCGAATCCCCAAACTTCAATCGGCACCCGTCCGTTCGGCCATCTAACGGATCTAACGCCGGAGAAAGTGCTGCGAATGTAATACGCTATGTCACAATGGTGATGTCCTCCCTGGTGTGGTGGCAAACGCCCGCGAGCCTGCCTACAAAGTCAAAACCTTGAAGCCGAAGCATTGAGCAGGGCCACCCACCCTTCAGTGAAGTGCAGTCAACCCGGCCCCCCAAAATGTCATCCAACGCCGAACCCTCTGACCAGGTCCCCGAGAGGCTGGGTGACCTGGCGCGGACGCTGCAGCGGCCAAGCCGAGAGGTGTCGCTTCATTTGATTTTCTTTTTGGGGGGAGATGGGCGTGGGAGTTTTTCTCGCTCATACTGGTACGTGTAGTACTTAGAATTTTATGTTTGCAAATGCTTTCCCAGATCCTTTCACCTGTACGTTTTTTTGTGCTTGTTTTAATTTTACCCTTGTACGTAAACTTCCATTTATCGAACCTCTCCTTGTCGTTCAGCTTCATGTTGTGTGCTAGCAGCGGGGTCTCTGGGAGCCACGGTCGAGATTCTTGGAGGCCGCGTTACAGGGTTGGTTTTATATGGCTGCCTCGACAAATTTTTGGACGACCCGAATTCTCAACACGAGTCCGTGAGGAATCTCGGAAAAATTACCACAATTCTGGGGGATCAGACTAATCAGCATACTCCGTATGCTTCTATACATCTAAGTGATATACTACGAATGTTTATGCATGTACTTGCCTTACTTTCATACCTGCTTGTTTGCATTTCCTTGCTGGCACAATTTGTTTTTCTCTCTCTCTCTCTCTCACACACACACACGCACTGAGACGGCACGGGGCCAGGGCCGTCGACTTATCTTCTGGAGAATCTGGTTACGCTCGCTGAACATCTGGCAAACCAGGTATCTGGAATCTGAATGAACCATGATTTTTCACCAAACTTGTGTGATCGCAATACCAAACACGACTGTCGCACTCATTCACTGCCTAAAAGCCTAAAGCCTGGTTTCGGGAATCAAAAAGGGCCCGGCTTTCGCAGCTGTAAGTCAATGGCCCGGAAGAGGCGATGTAAGGCAAACCAGATCTAAGACCGAGCATGATGGTGACATTGCGCCCGGCATGAAGCAAATTCCGACGGTCATGTGGTGGACGGAGTCTCACACCCGCACACCCACCCATCCAACCGCGTGACACACCCATCCACACACACACACACCCCTACACGAACACCCGCACTCGGGCCTGCGCCCGCGCGTGTGCGCCGCCCGCGCAAGCTTGACAACTTTCTGAGCTCGGAAACCCGGAAACTTGGAGCCAGGTCCTCGGCCACATGGCCTCAGCGCTTTGCGCCCCTTCGGCGCCAGCATTGGAAATGCTCCTCGCAGCTGAGGTGAAGGCCAAGGACAAAGGGATGACGGTGATGTCGGCGTGTAAATGAAGTTCGTTTATCTCCTGAACTGCTACTGCCCGTAGCCTTGCAGTTGAATTGAATAGTCACCTTCGTCTTACGCGTGCTACTCTGCAGGGGATTCCTAGGACGTGCGTTTTGGGTCGAAGCTTTTGCACCTCTCTTTGTCAACAATTGCAATCACTTAACCTTCTCCCCAAATTGCATTCTTAAATTCAGTCCGGCCAGAAAATATTTGAATATAGGGGCCCTGCATGTAATTTGTGTGTAACCCACCCTGAACCCAAACCTTCTGGCGCTCCGCACTGACATGTTTGTTGCACGCGGACTTTGTGCTCAAGCTGTCGTAAGCATCAACTCGTCCTGGAGCCACGTCGCACGACACGGCCGAACCAGCACAGACAAAAAGCAGCGAGGCATCATGATGTTAGGCTCTGGAACGTGCAGGTGATGGAACACCGGGTTGGGGCCTACCAGCGAGCTTCCAAATTAGAGTTCTCACAGGGGTTGAGGCACCACGTATGAGCTCATGGGCAGGCACCTGTCTGTTTCGAAGTCTTTACACCCCCAAACTCTCCACATGTGAGTTGGCTTCCAGGCTTAAGTAAGTTTCTGAAGTCGCTTGTGGCCCCCATGGCAGAGCATGGCATCCAAGTCAGGCACCTTTCAGGAGAGGTCTTGCTGCTCGGCGGGTTCAGGCTTGATGGGGCTGAGCTGTTGTGGAGCTCTTATGCCTCAGAGCCCCACCATGCAGGCTGCAGATACGCAATATAGGGTTTAGGGTTTAGGGTTTAAGGTTTGGGGTTTAGGGTTTAGGGTTTATGGTAAAGCCCAGGTGGCCCCAAATCCGTAGTGCCACCCTCAACATTGTTGATGAGAGCATTTCTGGGCAAAGGGTTCTGCCACTTGAATCCTGACATCCTTGGCGTCCAGTTCCCTCCACTTAAGACCGTCTCTCCAGGTTGACAGTAGACTTCCAAGAAGCGCTGGAATGGTTGGATTTCAACCTGACACTGAAGCAGCGGCACCTTGGCATCAGTCCGTGGGAAATTGGTGAGTGTGATGTGAAGTGCTTTCGGGCTGCGTGGCTGCATGCCCAGGAGTGGGTGTGCTTTTGATCCTGGGTAGGTGTTACTCGAAGCCTGGAGATAGCTCATGTAAAAGCTGTTTCGTCAGGGATATAAGCCGTCATAAATGTTTGTGAAACTGGTGACACAGGAGGTCGGTTGTCTCTGTTCCTCCGTCTCTCCTCCCGCTCCCACTCTCTCTCTCTCTCCCTCTCTCTGGTGTCTCTCGCTCTGTCTCTGTGTCTCTCTATCTTTCTCTCTCTCGCTCTCTCTCGCTCTCTCTCTCTCTCTCTCTCTCTCTTTGTGCCCAATCGCCCCTCTCTCTCTCTCTCGCTTTCTCTCTTTCTTTTTCCCCCTCTCTCTCTCGCTCCCTCTCTCTCTCTCTCCATGTCTCTCTCTCTCTCTCTCTCGCTCTGTCTCTCTCTCTCTCTCTCTCTCTCTCTCTCTGTCTCTCTGCATCTGTTGTGCAGTCACAGAACTCTTACCCCCGGTGCGTTTTGGCTATGCTCTTGTGTGCATTTGCCGACAAGCAAGGCAGCGTCGGCAAGGGATTCCTGAATCCTAAGCATCCCCATGCTTTATCTTCATGTAGAACGCGCCTTTCCTAGGCATGTCTCGCAGACATTGGCCCGACTGCAGGCAGAAGCCAGCGATTCCCTCCAAGCATTTCTCAAAGGGCCTGAATCTACCCTTTCATGTACATACTTCTACCACCTGCCTTGCCAATCGAGTCAACAAGTGGCACTTCATGCAACTCTCAGCCTGCATGTGCTTCGTGTCTCCGGAGGTGGCGTGTAAAGGAGCTGTTGCGAAACCAAGGGCATCGTTGCTTGCTTGCCCTCCCCCTTTTTTTCATTTTTAACGAGAGTTCTTCGAATCATCAAATTGCAGCCCCGTGCAAGCACTGCTCAGTAAGACCAGCACAACGTGGAATTCAGCTCACGCCCTCGGGGCCAAGCATGTGTAAAGCTCGGGCAAGCCAGAGAGCCAGAGCTATATGCGATCAGGAGCTGGGGCTGGAGTTTCGTGTCGTTGTAAAGGAAGAGGTTCCCCCCTTATGACTTTTTGGTTGCTGCACTTGTGCGTTGTGTGTGGAAGATTGTTTCTAGGTTAGTTCAAGTTCACGTTTCGGCGCGAAATTGGATTTGGGTACCGGGACTGAGCTTAGAGATCACTGCTATTTGCTTTAAGAATCAGAACCCCAAAAAAAGATAACGCACATAATCCCCTTATTACCCGTATAGGGAAGAGTCTTTTTACTTGTGAGGAGGTCTTAAGCAAGCCGTAGATCAGCAGTCGTTTCCAGCTTTTGATCGAGCATGACCGAGCCCTGAGGCTTCGTGAGGTTTTCAAGGAGACATACGTACCTTATGGGTATTGGGGTCTCATAAGATAAGGGAATCCTACTATTTGGTCTTGTTGGTATTGGATGATACGGGAATCCTACTCTTTGGGGGGGGGGTCTACTTTCGTACACTCCCCGATGCCCGCTCGCAACGGCAAATGAAGTACACAACTCTCCCAACGGCAACAGCTTCGAGGCTTGCGATCATGCTTGGGTTCACGCCCTTCAGGCTCAAAGGGAAGGGAAAGGGTGCGCTCGGTTCAGGTCAGGCAAGTTGGAGGAGTTTGGGGGCTGGAGCGAGCTCTTTGAATCGTACTTCCTGAAGTTCCTTCTGCCGCGTTGCCTCACGCAGACCGACTGTTGGTGAAGCCACTTTGGTGTTAGTGCATTTGAGTGAAGCTTCGTAGCTGGAGATGGCTCAACAGCCTCGTGTACTCACCATTAGTTAGGCAGACATTCTTCATCATGATTTCGGAGGCTTCGGTTGTTGTGGGGCGACGTGGAGTTGCCGTACGGCCAGACCTTTGCGCAGAGACTTGGCAGCGAAGAAAGGCTGAGAGGCCACGACAGTCCGAGGTAGCAAAAGTTGTCCCAGAAGCCCCAAAAAACTCGCACGATGAGCATGGGGCGGGACTGCACGATTAATATCGTCGATGAGGTAGAAAGACCTCAGGAGGCTTAGGGTGGCCCCAGGAGGGTCAAAGGCTTCCAAGCAGGTGAATTTACAGGAGGGCCAGACAGTTGCCGTGGGGAGGGGGTGGGGGAGGGTGGGCCACAAACTCTTGGGCTGGGGAAGGTATGGAAGGTTGGGAAGGGGGGTCTGCTTGTTCCAGACGCCTCGGGTCAAGGCGAATTGGATAGGATAGTATGCGTTAGGATGTTCCCCCTTTTGCTACTTAATAGGGATCATTCTCGGGGGTACTAGAATCCCTTTTAAGGACTGTTAGTGTAATACTGTAAGGGGGAACATCCCAAAGCATGGGTTAGAAGCTCGTGCCAAGGCTGGGGAGTCCAAGGGACCTGCAGCTTGTCAAGCTTTCCATGGTGGAGGCACGCCATGGAAGTTACTTAAAAGCCTCACTCGACGCGTAAGCCAGAGGACAACCCTAAGCCCGAACCCTAAACCCTATATACCCTAAACCCTAAACCTAAACCTCCAAACCCTAAAGTCCTGCTAGAGGACTACGCCGATGAGTTGCTCCGTGCCGTGTCGCAAGAAGAGATCGTCAAGGTGGATGACCTCCTTCGAAAACCGCAAGATCCAAACTGCATGTATGCCGACGGCCACTCACCGATAAGCAAGACCAGTCAGCTGGGAAACGTCGCCGCTATATCCCCATTGGGAATTATTTCTTATTTTTGTTTATATAGAACCCTAAGAGGATAATAAAAACACTACTTTCATTAAGGTTCTAAGGGGAGTATAGATCCCCAAAACCCTAAACCCTAAACCCTAATTCCTAAACCCTAAGCCCTAAACCCTAAGGCCATTCTGCAGCTGCTGCTTCTGGCGGCGGCCGACATCAACCACACGCTCCCCTGCGGCCGCACGGCTCTGCATGAGGCTGCCAAGGAGGATTGCGGGGAGGTGGGCACTCTGAAAGAATCAGAAGGAGCAAAAAGAAGCCCTCCAGAAATGAATTTTGACACAGCTCGCTCTTTTGAGTAGGGAGCAGTATTACAGGGACTTTGGAGAACCCACAACTTTTGGAGAACCCCTTCAGCAGGTGGCCCTGCAGCTGCTGGCCGCAGGTGCCCAGAAGGATTTGGCCAACTTGGGCGGGGCCACGCCGCTCCACTTCGCAGCCAACCGGGGCCACACCCAGATGGTCCAGATCCTGCTGCAGGTGCCCCCCTCCAACAAAAAAGAATCCAGCTTTTAGCAAACAAACCACGAAAATATTTGGTTAAGTTCCACAAATGGAACACTTAGAGCTGCAACGGCAAGCAGCATGCCGAGCGGCGCTAGCTCCAGATTGCCCAAGGCGATGGCCGACTTGGACAAAGCCGACCGTCGCGGCCTGACGCCTCTGTATCTGGCCGCAGCCCGAGGCCACAATAAGGCAGCGGCGCACTTGGTCCGAGCAGGTGCGGACAAGGACAGGGCAGACCTCAGCGGCTTCACCCCGCTGCATGCCGCTGTGGGCCGTGGCCATGTCGAGATGGCACGCTTCCTCGTGAACGCAGGTGCAAACAAGGATGCTGTCAACTTGGCAGGCATCTCTCCCATGCTGGCCGCTGCCAAGAAGCTTGAGTCTTCTTCAGTATTTCTAGTATAGAGAGAGCCACAAACTCATGAAACTTCACCGTGCTTTTTGCCAAACACTGCCAAGAACAACGAAGGAAGGGTTTCCTGCGGATGGCGCGGCTCCTGATGGAAGCGCGCGCGGACGTGAATCAGGCGAACTCCAGCGGCATTACCCCATTGCAGGCGGCGGAGGACCGAGGGCACGCTGAAATCGTGGAACTCCTACTGAACGCCGGAGCCGACCCAACACACGTGAGCCAGGACCAGTGTTTGTTGGAAGGGCGCCCTGCGATACAGGGCCTGTGCCATGATCTGAATGGCGTGATGTGCCAGAAGCGCCCGAGGTATCATGCGCCGACCTAGGCAAAATCCCTGCAGAGGATCAAGTGTAGTCCCGTAGCACATCATGCTAATTCCTTTGACATGCAGTAGTGCCAGATCCTCTTTCTAGCCTACGGTAAGGTTTATTCGGGACTGCGGGTACCCTCACTGTCTAATCTGCACGTGGTCGTCGTCCGGTGTACCTGTAGACCGCATGTGACAGCTTTGATTTGTGCAGGCACTTCCCGCGGGCGCGAACGTCGCTGCATCTTTTCTTGCAGAAGGCTGGCGCGGCAGGGTCTTACTTGTTTTATAGCCGAAATTGCGTAGTGCCTGTGGTGGTCACTGGCCACAATTCTTCAGATCGGCGTCACTGTTTGTAGATGCCCTCCACCGTGTGAGTGACGTGACAGTTCTAGCTTGATCCTCTGGCCTGTTTTGGGGCGGTTTCCGAAAACAGGGGGAACCCTTTTTGGGGGTTCCAATAAAAGGGAGTATTTGGGGGTATATATGCGCCAGCATGGCCCCACCCCCCCTCCCCCCCCCTCCCCCTCCCTCCCCCCCCCCCTCCCCCCCCCTCCCCCCCCCCCCTCCCTCCCCCCCCCCTCTCCCTCCCCCCCCCCTCCCCCCCCCTCCCCCTCCCCCCCCCTGTGGTTCATGGTGGGTTTTGGGTCCCCGTGTGGTTCATGGTCCGTGGTTCATGGGTTTGTGGTTTAGGGGCTTAGGGTTAGGCTGTAGAGTTCAGGATTTTCACTCTGGTCCATTGGTTCATTGTGGGTTGAGAGTTTAATCAGGGTTCAAGGTTTGGGGTAATGGTGGTTTACGGTTTCCCCTCTCCCCCCTGTGGTTCGTGCTGAGTTTACGCTTCAGGGTTCAGGGTTAAAGTGGCTAAGGTGTCGGGTTTACCCTTCTCCCTCCTGTCGTTCATTGGTGGGTTTAGGTTTTAGGGCTTAGGGTTCAGGGTGTGGGGTTTAGGCTGAGGTTTCTCTGTCCTCCCCCGTGGTCCGTGGTGTTTTTAGGGTTAACAGGCAGGGTTTGGGGGGGGATGCCGCGGGGGGGGGGGGGGTTCGATTACGCGCGACGCATAAGGGGTACCCCTATTTTGGGAAATGCCCATTTCTGAGGCAGCTTTTGTGGTGCCCTTCTGCCAGCCTTGACGATCGACGCTCCGGAAGTGGAGGCATCGGCACAGT
This sequence comes from Symbiodinium natans, assembly GCA_905221605.1. Taxonomy (NCBI): domain Eukaryota; class Dinophyceae; order Suessiales; family Symbiodiniaceae; genus Symbiodinium; species Symbiodinium natans. Next base: position 443,311 of record CAJNDS010002108.1, read on the forward strand.
GTTTGAAAGTTGGCCACGAAATCTCGCTGAGATGCTGCAATACTGTACAGTACTTGTTTACTGTCAATGGGGATTGCGTGCTACCATCGGCCAAGCAGACATGTCAGTATTCCCCACAGATGCAACATGACATGAGTCTTTGGATCTAGCATTGTGGGTGTGCGTCGTAAACAGACCCTATACAATTGCGAAGCATTCGAACAAAGGTTTAAAAGAAGCAAGAGCAATGCAAGATATATTCGGGCCATCAGTCCTTCAGTAGCTTCCTGAAAAGTAGTAGCCTAGCAGTAGCTTAGGCTCTGACTGACAACCACTCGGATGCGTCATGACGGTCGTTTGTAGCTTAGGCTCAGCCTAAATCTTCATCTCGTAGCGCAAATGGGCGTTTCCGAAATTCGGGGTGCCCTACTGGGGTTCCTTGCACGTCCTTATTTTCAGGGGATCCTACTATTTGAAGTAACCCTAAACCCTAAACCCTAAACCGCCTAAACCCTAAACCCTAAACCCTAAACCCTTATTCTCGTAAACCCCCAAATCGTTCAGGCCTGGCTCCGCGAGGCCTTGTCTGGCGAGGCCAGCGCAGTGAGGAGCTGCCAGGGTTTAGGGTTTAGGGTTTAGGGTTTAGGGTTTAGGGATTAGGGTTTAGGGTTGGGGAGGTCCGGGTTCATCTCATCCGGTGGAATTTGTGCGTGAGGATCAGACCAGCCATCAAGGCTAGGAGGCCAACGGTACAGGATGTCTTAGGCTAGAAGTTGTTGGGTTCAGAGTTGGGATTTGGGGAATGTGAGGGTTTCGACATGCCAGTTCGGATCTATCGCGGGGGCTGGGATGCGTCTCGCTCGAAACTTCTAGGACCGGGAGTAGGCCCTTTTTTCCTTTTTTCAGGGTTGGGGTTCCCTTATAATCCCCTTAGACCAAAAAGGGTAGCCTATTTATTCCTGGGTTACTCCCGGGTCTAGACGTTCTGGGCCGAAAAAGAATGATCCATGGTGTTGGACATGCAACTGCGAAGCTTCCAAGCGGTCCAAGCTTGAAAGACCCATTTGGAGCCCGCTCACACCCTAAGCCCTAACCCTACACCCTACACCCTATACGCTACACCCTAAACCCTCAACCCTCAACCCTCAACCCTAAACCCTAACCCCTATACGGGGGGACAACCAAGGAAGGAAATCAACTCCCCTAATCGCCCTGAACTTATATTTCCTAGACCGAACCAAGAAACAACCAAGAACACGGATAAGAGCAACCCAGGGGGGAAGGAAAGGGGGAAGGAACCCACACCCTTACCAAACCCTAAGAACCCAGGCACTTCTTTTTGAACTTGTGGCTTTCTGTTCAAGCCCATCTTGAGCCAAATACGATTACCGGGTTCATTAACCCTTCCAACTTCCAACACTAACTCCTTTCTACAATACCAATTGCAGCTCCGCACTCCCCCTGTCCTAGGATTTCCTAGGACACATTGGAGATGCAGATCTTTTGGCCAAAAACTGCCATTACGGCAGCAGCCAGCTGCTTGAAATGCAAATTGTGGTTTAACGTCTTCCAGGACGGAATTATAGCACATTGGCTAACCTACTACCCATAGAGAATCTTTTTTCACCTTGATCCTCTCATCACTGAAGACTCCTTGGCCTTCTTCACCACAAACCGTGGTCTTCGCTACGCGAAAAGCTACTGACTCCTACTATCAGGGATTTCCATACCCTTAATAGTAACCGCCACATTGTCAGCACATTGGCTGTTCCAGCGCACCGGTCTCCAGAAAGAGAAAAACCATCCCTTCATCCATACCATCCAATCACTTCTTTTTCCGATTGTTGGCAATCTTGAGGTGAAGTTGCAGCAGAATATACTCCAGGTCCGAAATCGTAAGAATAGGATCCTGTATGCCCCTTTGAATTGAGGATACCAATCCTTCTCTCTTTGCGTCCTCAATCGCCTGGCAAGATTGACCCAGCTCTTCATTCGCATTGGCAGACCCTGGTGCCTCCGCATCGGATGGACGATCCTTTTCCTCAGGATCTTGCACCATTACCACCTCTTCTTTTTTGGGACTCTGACTTTTCTCCTTCTTCTTTGTCTTTCCACCGACATTTGACTTTGTGCGCGTCTTCGAGGATTTTTCCACTGCAGAAGCCACCACATTGGATGTTGATCCACCCTTCTCAATGATCGTCGGCATCTTCTTCGGCTTTGGAACCATGAGAGTGTAAGGATCTTCGATAGCTGCAGCTTTCCTCTTCTTTTTTACCTTTTTCTTCTCCTCCTCAACGGCAACCTCCGTCTCCGAAGTCTCAACCACTTCTTTTTCGGCAGGAATATCTTTGCTGGACTCCCCTTCTAGGGACCTCTTTTTCCCTTTTTTGGGATCCTTTTCTTCTCCCAAATTGGCTCGCTCATACCATATCCTCAGGTCATTGACCCATTCTTCCACCTCCGCGAGCGAAACATCGTACGACTTCACTACTTCGACAAGTTCCAGCACTGACAACATTTCAGTGGTCCACGAAACCCATACTTGATCCATTTGGTCAGCATCTCCAGTGAACTTCAGGAGTTTGAACAATGGGTCCGCCTCTGCTCGAGCCAAATCTGGCTTGCCACCGGAGAGAAATGAAATCGCCTCCATCAACAGTTCCGTCATCTTGGTCTCTTCGTCATAAACCATAAAATCCTCCTCATCATCATCGAACTGTTCAGGAGGGATCTCCTTTTCTCCACCATTTGCACCAGACTTTCTCCTTGGACCATCCCTTGGGGGCGTCCTTGGAGACCTTGGCCTCTGTTTTTCCAACGGAACACCATGCTCGAAGACACACCTGTCACCAAATCGACACTTCCCAGACCGAGCAAACTGGACGCACCTCACACCAGTTGCATCATGCGAGAACCCACAATCCTTTCCAGCGAAACATTCTCTCCCTGCCACATAGTATTTGCACCAATATGAATGTAGCACCACATCATCTTCGGAATGGATGAATTTGCAGTCGTCACCAAATTTGCAGCGATCTTTCCCTTTGCCAAACCAATAGCAGAAACCCTTCTTCCTCTTCTCCAAGCGCTCTGCCTCATACCGGTCCATAGGGCGACTGTGCTCTACATGAACATTGCCATGTACCTGGGGACTGCTCCCTTCACCCGACGTGCTATCAGTATTTGGTGCTTGGAGTACAGCTGGAAAACCTGGCCTTGGTCCTACCACCTTCATGATCGGTTTTCCGCCAACTCCTGAGCCATGCTGAGACGATCCAAAAACATTGAACATCTTCATGAAGGCCTTCCTAGCGCCAATCTTCTGCACCCTTTTGATTGGACGTTTCATTGCTCCAACCTTGCATCCAGATGCATTCAAACGACGCAACCTTCTAAACCCAACTCTATGTCCCTTCTTCCAAAGAGCCATAAGAATTTTAGAGGCAGTGACATTCTCCACCTCTACCTTTTCCAATGATCCCTCACTTCCCGGAACAAACCCATCCATCTCTGAAGACCTTTCCATCTTTTTTGACACCACTTCGTCGAGGTAGTCTTCTGAAATCCAGGGAAAGTTCCCCTTAGAGGAAGGATTGTCATCATTGTTTGGTCCTTCACCAGGATATCCTTTGGTGCTGTCAAAGATCTTACCAGTAGTGCGGTCCTGCATAGAGAAATTCGAAGCCACGCGGGAGTACACTGACCACAAGAAAATCCTTGTGTCCGCCAGTCTGGATGACCCACTGGATTTCTCCTCTTCCGGAGAAACTTCTGGCGCTTTGCCCTTCCCTCCAGTGTCACCGCTTGTCTCACCTCCAGCATCTTCAATGGGAATAAGGGATTCATTGTTCCCTTGATCAAGCACCGCATCCTCTAGTCCAAGAACTTCCAGCATCGCTGTCGAAGGATCCACCTCCTCATCCGCATCGTCGTCCATCCTTCTCCAGAGAGCCTCCAATTGGTCCGCACAAGTCGCCGCTTGAAGAAACTCCATCAACCGAGCCCTCCCGCGCTGCCAGAGAAATTCTGAAACCATCACCGACCCTTGTGCTCCCAGATTCAGGAATGGGTGAACCATTTTGGCTACCCTCGCCATAAGTTCAATATGAACTTCCATGCCTGGACTGCGGCTCCAATCATAGGCAATTGCCTCCATAGCAGTACCAAACTTGTCCGTATTCTTGAATTCCCCTTCCAGACCAGGAGACAACAAGGCACCCATCACCGAAAGAGGGTAATTCCCCACCGCCGGCAAGCACGGGTTGTCATGGAACGAATGATGCAGGTCAGTATAATATCCTTGATCTCTCCTTTGAAAAAGGAGTGTTCCAGTCCCTAGCTGGGCATTCATTTCATCCACTTGAACCATTTCAGCACATATCCTCTGTGCCAGGTGCGCCATTGCTGGCCAGACGGTACGATCGGTCAGACCGCGACGCATAACCCAATCAGTTGTTGGCGACTGGATCAGCGTTCCTGGATCATACACCATAACCATTGCACCGTCTCCCATTGACTGATCAGCATCGTCCTCCAGTGCCAGGTTCTCATCCTGTTCGCTTGCACCCTCGGATGACATGCTAATAACCAAATTTCGATCCATCTTATTGGACCCTTTTTGGCAATCTCTTTGCCCCATTGGCAACTTGCCAACTGCAACCTTCCAATAAATTCGAGTCAGAAGGCCTTTCACCAGCAATTGCTGAAGGTCACTCCTCACCGGACCACCATCCAACATCTTCGCATCATTACCACGGAGATCATTGCTCCCGCCTTCTCCTTCTTTTTGGTCGGTCTCCTCGCCAGAAATCTGTACTGCTCCTTCCGGCGCCGTCTCCTGTCCAGCCACTTCATGCCCAGGAAGAACTTGAGCGCTTTCAGAGACATTCACCTGTCCAGCAGCACCTTGCCCAGGTAAGGTAAAACCTCATCCGTGGTGCCCACCGCCAGCGAACCAACCATAACTGAACCATCCCTTGTTCTTTTTTGAGACCGTTCAGCTCGACGAGAAGGTTGTGGTAGCGAAAAAACTTGTGAAGTCACTTCTTGGCGGGTCTCCCCCCGCGACACTTTGTCGCGCCCTTCGCCAAGGTGAACCGATTTTTTCGGCCCATCATTGGAGCCTGAAGAACCACTTTGTGGAACATTGCCACGACTCGCAGTTCTCCACGAATCCCTTTCTTGCAAAAGAGTTCCTTCAGGCGTTGTACCGCATTGGTCTCCTCCTCGCTTGAATCGCTTGAGGAAGCGGCATACGAGACCAAAGCCTCCGCCTGGTCATCATCATCCACCACATCTGCCCACGCTCTGCTGAATGGATACGACAAACCACCACGAGGTTTCACCGGCTCCAGTGGCTTCGGTTTTTCCACTACTTCCGCCAGTTGCACTCGTCGTTGTGACCGAGATCGTGGCACCTGTCGCACCTGTTTTTTGTCCAGCAAGGGCCTTCCCCTTCTTACAGGGTTTGATCTTGACCGATATTTTTTCGTTGGTGGATTCACCGGCGGCATTCCAACTCCCACCAACCGCAGCTTCTGTACGCACAACGGAGACCTCTGCGCAAGCGTCCAACCATCACGGTACCTGACCTTATCAAAAAGCTCCCGATAGGAACCTCTCGGCATAGTTTTTGCACCGGAGTCTTCAGCTTCACGCACCTGAGTGAGGGTTCGCACCGCCGCTCTTCCAGTCCCTTTGTTCCCAGAAGATTGTTGTACCCGTACAGATGCATCAGAAGGAACTGCCTTTTCCGGTCCTCCCGGTCGATATCGGACCTCACCCACCAATTGCAGAATTTTGCATGCGGTCACTTTGTTTCCCTTTGTCAACCAAATCTTCCGCAAAGATGAACTCTTGCAAGTCCGACACATTGGTCACACCAAGCGTAATCATCACCTCACTTACATGAGGGGTATACACCCACAGGTGTGCGTTGCGAGCCATCCAATTTTCAATCGGCTCCTCCGGATTGTGAAGCTGAGTACTAGTGGATGCAGCCACCGAATTCTTTTGCTCATCAGCTTCTACTTCATCCAGAATACCTTTTTCACCATCTTTTTGTGACACATTGGTCATTTGCAGCGCTTTTGGTGCCGAGGATGAGGAAGATTCAGCTCCCCCACTCGCAGGTGGCTGAAAAGTGCTTCTATCCGTAAGCTCCCATCCTCTCTCTTTTTCAAACCGGACCTGATTGGCCACCTGTACCAAGTGTTTCAGGAGCGACAGCCGCTCCTCTGACATCTCGTCATGGGAGTACTTGCAGAAATTTAACCCTTTCCGGCAACGTCCTCTGAGGTAATAACCGAAACAGCAATGGTGGAACCCTGCGTCCCTTAGTGACTTCCTGGAAGCATTGTCCCAAGCTTTGCCGGGCTCCCAAGTCCCTTCCAATGCTACATCATCGTTGTGAAGGTACCTGCATGCAGTCCCATATGTACAACCACCTTGATTGTAATACAGACACAGCCGACCTTTTGGCTCACCCGACGTAGGCTCACCCTTTGATGCACCTTTGCCAAAATTGTACTTGGCCCGGAAGGCTAAATCCTCCTGCTCCTGCTGTGCCTCATCCACTGTACCTTCCTCTGTGGGAGGGTCACCGATGTTCCCGTCCTCATCATCAGCTTCTTGGCTATTCTTTGGATCAGTTGACCCCCCTTCTGGCCAACCTTCACCGTACCGACGATGCTCATAGGGACACCCATCGCCATTGCGACACCTTCCCTTATTGAAGAACCTGCACAGCTTGCTGTAACCAGGTGACAACACCGTCTTTGGTGTCATGTAAGCCTTTTTGTACTGGTCAGGATCCATGTAGGCTTCCATTGGCTTGTTCTCCCTTTTGCTCATGGATTGCACTGCACCATCAAGCTCCTGCAAAAATAGCTTGGTGTCCAACCAAAGCGCGTTCCAAAACTCATCTTCCCCTTGATTCAGCACCGTTGCCACCGCTTCACCCACAACTGGTCGAGAAAATCTCCTTTTTCTGCATGCCAGTTCGAAAAGCGCGTTGTGGTACTGTTTTCGGGAAAAAGTGGTTAACTTCCCCAAGCCTGTGCTTTCTGTACCATCAGGCTTCCAACCATCATTTTGCAAGATGCCATACGCGCGCCGAGCTTCCGCATTGAGGAATGCCTGATCCGCAACACACTCCTGTAAATCTTCCATCGGCCGACCTAACAGCATCCCAGTAATTTTGCCAACATAGGCTTCCTCTTCATTTCCATTCTCCAGAAGAGCTTTGTAGATCTTTTCTCCATAAAGTTGCCTTTCTTTTCGTTCTTCAGAAGACAACTCCTGTACCACAAGCTCTTCATCGGATTGCTCTTCCTCCTGTTTCCAGTCCCATTGACCGTTGGAATCTTGGTACCATTGACCAGCATACCATGAATCCGTCCACCACGTACTCCAGCCGCTGGGTTTCCACTTCCGCAGCGTCGAAGAAGAGTCCTCCGCGCCCTCTTCCAAAACCAGAAAGGTGTCCAAGATTATGGTACCATCATCTTCCACTCGTTTCACTGTTCCATTGACAGTATCACCAAACTTGAACTGATATGCATTGTTCCCTTCTGCAGGAATCAATACATTCATATCCCCATGGTCCAAAAAGGCTCCATACCCATTGATGCAGCGCACTAGACCCATGATCTCATCTCCCTCTTGATAGCAATGTGGCCCAGGTGACTCCAAGGCTCCCGCTCGGGGCACTTTCTTTACACGCTCTTCAGAAACCATCTCTGTATCATCGGCTCCTGGCGCATCCTTTGTCTTCACCTTTGGGTCACACTGCTCGTCCTGCTCCACGAGTCCCACAAGCTCATCTTTTTTGTGCTCCTGGATTTCAGGACCTCCCTTTTTCTCCGCCAACGGCTTTGCCTCATCTGCTGTAGTTCGCTCGGTGTCGACTTCCGGTGAACTTCCAGACGGCAACGCTTCTCCCTTCATGGGAGTGGACCCATCATTGGAGTCCTTTGTCTCACCTTCTGCAGCAGGCAAATCTTCTTCCACTGCAGGGCAATTGAGTCGATCATCCACGGCAGGCACGCTTTCTTCCACCGCAGGCTCCTTTGGTTCCATGGCCTCCAAAGGAGAATTTCCACCATCATTGACCACAGCTGCCTCATTGGCTCCGGTGTAGCCCTTGTCATTTCGTTCCTCGCTGCTAACTTCAGGTTGCACCAGTGCGTCCACCTGTGAACCTCCATCATCAGCTGCTGCGGAGACCTGCGCCCCATTGTTGCAGTCGCCCGTGGAACGTACCACCACATGCACCTCAACCCGTGCTTCCTTCGCACTCCAGGTAATATCTGGCGCATCAACCCGCGCATCATTGGCGCTCCAGGCCTCATTTTTCAGATCATCCGTGTCTCCAGCTATTCCAGAAGCTTCTTTTTCCCTTTGAATGGCAGAATTCTTGGCACCAAACGAAGAGACCTCCTCAGTCGTAACACACAACTTTTTCTCTCCATCCTCCGAATCTCCAGGACCACCTTCCTGAACAACAGGTACCACATCCACCACTCGCTCTTCTGCAGCCGACACAGTTCCGATCACCTCATTGGGCATTTTCTCTTCTGGATCCACCAATTCCATCGCTGCCCCACCCTCAGAAAGCGCTTCTGTTTCTTCCCGATCCAGGTGTTGAGCTCCAGCGATGTTGGCTTGGTTCCCAGGAATCCCTTCCTCATCAGGAGAACCCGAGGTCGGGGCGTCACCATCAGCCCTAGGACCGCTATCCCTGATAGTAGAGGAAAAATCTTGAATGCCCTCGTAGACTCAGTCTTCGGAGTAGAGGATGAAGAATCCAGTGCCGCCTCCATTTCCAGCTCATTGCCCAAAGGAGACCCAACCACCTCGTCACTCTTCACCTTTTCACCTACCACCGGCAATGTCCACTTGGTTTCGTGCGTATCCAGGCAGTAATAATATTGTCTCCCATCTTCATGGAGGTGCAATTCCCACATTGTGCCATCACACGCTTGGATCAGATGCTCGTCTTTCCGAAAACCGTCCCTTTCAGAAACCTGTCGCATCTCGTCCTCTTCTTCTGACAGCTGTCGCAACCGTTCAGCCTCCATCTGTAGGATCTCCTCCTCCCCCATGGCGTATTCAGCAGCAGGTGCAGCTTCAAAGCCGTCCGCACCCTTCTGTTTGTGACCGCTTCCACCACCTTGGGAACTCGAAGATGGACCCTTTTTGATCTTGTTCAACGGCCTCCTGGTCGCTTGTAGCACTTCTCCAATCAGATCGGTCTGAGACTCTTGGTCTACCATTCGACCCGAAGTCGAAGACGACGGCTGGTACCCGTGTTTGTGTAACACTCGTAAAACAGTCACCTCCATTTCACGATCTATGCCACCAGTCGCATCCCAGTTCCTTTTTTCACCAGGCTTTGGCGGTACAGAAACAGCACGTCCTTCAGCTTCAGCATTGCTAACCATATCCCTATTGGGATTCATACCCACATTGGGGCTTTCTGCAACCAAGGCCTCTTCCAGATGTTCTTCAGCGTCGGGAATCACCTCTTCCAACACCGCTCTTTCACCCAGAGACTCAGCTGCACCATTTCCAGCTCCACCATCTTGTCCACCATCCGAGGCAAGTTGGAGCCATCGCTTCGGAGAAGGCATTGCTTCTTGATCCCAAAACCTTGAAAGAACACTTAACCGCAGGGAACCTAATTTGGGCTCATAACCTACGGGGGGACAACCAAGGAAGGAAATCAACTCCCCTAATCGCCCTGAACTTATATTTCCTAGACCGAACCAAGAAACAACCAAGAACACGGATAAGAGCAACCCAGGGGGGAAGGAAAGGGGGAAGGAACCCACACCCTTACCAAACCCTAAGAACCCAGGCACTTCTTTTTGAACTTGTGGCTTTCTGTTCAAGCCCATCTTGAGCCAAATACGATTACCGGGTTCATTAACCCTTCCAACTTCCAACACTAACTCCTTTCTACAATACCAATTGCAGCTCCGCACCCTAAACCCCTTAAGTCCCTGCTCCCGCCAGGCCATGGATGCAGTGGCGTCACTGCTCAGTGCGGAGAGGCTAAGGCGGCCAAGGCTCCGGGCTTTGGGAAGACAGACGTACTTAGGGTTTAGGGTTTAGGGTTTAGAGTTTAGGGTACTCCCTTCTGGTCCCTTTATAACTATACTTTAATAACCTCCAAAACCTTATTCTAATTATTCAGGCCTTGTGGCTAAGGACAACAAGAACCGGGGGGGGGGGGGGGGGGGGGGGGGGGCCTGGTGGTTGAGAAGGTTTCAATGTGTTGGGCGCCAATATTCGTTAAGGGCGTTCGGCAGTTGAGCATTGCAAAGTTGGATATCGGGTTTGCAGGTCGAAGGAGAAGTGGGTGTCGCTGCTGTGCAGTGCCTTATCTCGAACGGCTGACGGAGAATGTGGCAAAATGTGGCGAAACCAAATCCAGATTAAACCCCAGCATGACCTGCATGAAGCCATTTATGGCAGCCACGACCTCAAACAGTAATCAGCACGTACTCTTTCACTTTTCAAAAACACAAACATACATACCTACCTACCTACATACACACATACATACATACAGACACAGACGTACTGTATGTGTACATTAAATATAATATTTATATATACAAATATATGTAAATTTGCATTGCTACCCCTCATGTACCCTACGTTTTGCTTTATTGCATGAATTGGACAAAGCGAATCAAGAACTGTTTCCAGAAGCCTTAAGCTCAGAATTCCAAAGTTGAAGTTTCAAAGTTCACAACAATTGCGGGCCCAAGAGCTTCAAGTATCCAAAATGCAATTTTCCCAATTTCCAAAAGCCTGAGACACCCAAAATTCAGAAATTACAAATCTCCTACCTAATTTTTGACCGTTTGGAATTTCGAAGTGCAGGAAGCCAGCCGATAAATATAAGCTCACAAATTGGAAATGGTGGCGGTATGCCCAAGTGTGCGTACACTACTTGGGAATGAGACCTTTATTTACGTCCAGTACCTCGAAACATACATAGTCCAAAGAAAGCTTACATTTGAAACCCGACTAAGAACATGAGAACGTCTACTGAGTATCTGAGAATTACATGTAACCGATAAGTGATACATATATATATATATGAATATATGTATATACATACACATAATTCATATATATATATATATTTTATTTATTTATTTATTTATTTTGAGAGGCGGGGGGTGCTCCAAGCAGGTCCACACGACGGGTCAGCAAGGCTTGGTCTCTGCAGGAGAGCGCAGCGTGTGGACCTCGCAGCATGAAGGTTGAGGTCTACAGTTTGGGATGTTCCCCCCTTATTCTAGCAGCCCTTAGTGGGGATTTTAGTGGGGGGTACTATAATCCCTATTAAGGACTGTTAGTTAGTAGGGGGAGCATCCCAAGTTTCAGTGCATGTTGGCACCTGAAGCGTGCAGGGCGTGGTCTCGTCCCTTCTCAGGTCATCCCGGCGCTCCTCAAAGCTCTCACAGCTACCGGAGTCCCCGGAGTTGCAGGGGCCCCTGAGGTCAGAGGGGGTGTAGGGTTCAGGGTTTAGCGTTTAGGGTTTAGGGTTTAGGGTTAACTTTGCAACTGTGCTTGAAGTGGGAGGGGTTGAGAAGTTAATACATGCTGGACATATTTGGACGCATTTGAGGCCTCCTCGAATAAGCATCGCCACCTTCATCGGTGAGCCCGAGCCTTAGCGCTCGCAGCTGGAGACTTGTGGTGCCAGAAGTTCTGTCACTGAAGACAAGGCACACTTTCTCTCTCTGCAAAGCGTCACCTTCCGGAGAGCGCGCTGCTGCGTGCAGTAAGGGACGGCATAGATGCTTCAACGCCCGTCTTTTCTCTCCCCCCCACAGTTGCGCAGTGTCTGCTTCGTGACGCGTCAAGAGCCCCTCCATATGTGTATGTGAGCCCACCCAAAAACAAAGGGTCAATTCAAGCTGCAGGAGAGAGCACCCGTCATTGACACCTTTGGATTCCCTAATTGAATCTCCGGCGCGCTTTCGCGTGCTTTCCTGGCTGCCATGTTCCCATACCGCAAGGGCAGTGCCGGAGCTGCCAACTTCACCAAAGGCACGAGAGCTGGCGCAGTAAGGGCCACGATGATCACAGTATGCGGGTGTAGCACTTTAATCTTGAGCTGGTCTGCGGCTTCTCGACGTCTTGATGCTCATACTGATGAGGTCATAACCGTATGCATGGATCACGTGACCTTTCAGTGGTGTTGTTGCAGATCTTTGCGGTTGCAATTCCACAGGGGTGTTATGCAGAGCTCGCAGAATTCTTTTGCTTGACAGTCACATCCCAGTGTCTTCCGACCTTGAATCCGTATTTTTACCATGGGATCCGGGTTTTCAATGCTATGATTGTGCCCCGATTCGGATATTCTTCATCTGCAGGGTGAGCCTTGGTTGTCAGAACTGAAGGCAATGTTGTACCAAGGGTAGCAGACTAAAGTTGCTTCGCGCTTTGACACCCCGCAAATTCCTCTTGAAACGGCCATCTCGGATCCGAGCTGCTTTTGAGAACTTAATCCCAAGATAAGCCCAGAATCTCCACAGGCGGCTGCGACCGCCGCCGAGTCGCTGCCTAGCCGGCGAGAAGTGGTGCCCCGGCCGCATTTTCTGAGCCCCAAATGTGTTGAAATTTACACTTGTGGTGATTCCGTGTTCAAGGTTGCATGAGCGTTGCTCTGGAGGTGTTGTATTTGGCATTATAGGGATTCCCTGAATTAGCTTGTTGGGCTGTCTGCAGCATGCAGGGGAACGGGGAGGGGGGGGGGACGCTGGGGTGAAGCCCTTAGCCGCTTAGCCCTTTGCCTCGACATGGTTGGGCCCAGGCAGCAGACTTGCAAAATCGGCTACCCTTCTGATGCGTCCGAGCACGTCTGGGCGTGCCTGAAATCTAGGGGCATGGCCAAAGGCTACCAATCCCAAATGCGGAGAAGCAGAGGCACTTCCGAAGTTAGCCCTTTTTGTCCCCAGCTGGTCGTCCTAAATCGCACATTTACAAACTCCGATAGAGAAGACGGCCGCAGAAGATCCAAGGCTGAATTGAAATATCCAGTTGCTGCCACCCCCCTTGTGCCACCCAGGAATTGGCTGATCAGTCTGATTCGCCCGTGCCTTAAATTGGACCGCGCGGCCTGGCACAGCTAGCTGCTGGTGACTTGCGTCGTGGATTTGAGGGTCCTTGCTTGCGTCTTGCGTTTAACCAAGAAGAGCACGCTACTTCGGCTAGCAGTGGCCGTTGTGATCGAAACCATGGAAATGCTGTCAGAGTCAGCCAATGTGTGCTGGAACGTCTCCAAATCTGCAAGGCCTGGCCAGGTCAAGGCGCGGGGCGGGCTTGGTGGGTTTGCAGCTGCTCTTTACTGCTTTGCACCCAACTTTTCCTTCATCCCAGTTCATCCCAATGCGCTGCAGTACCCGTGTGCTCCACCCACCTCCATGCCATGCTCACGAGGGGAGGGCAGCAGGCAGTATGTCACATGGCAGCGAGCATAGCAGCTTATACAGCAATCGCCCCGCACAATGCAAAGATAACAGTGTTTTTTCCACCCGCTGCTCTCCACTTCCGGATGATCTGAGAGGCAGGTTCCAGCAATGTCTAGTACATGCCCCATCTCAAGTGTCACTCCTTTATTGTGCGTGCAGCCTGGGCAGGATAAACGCGACAATGCCGACAGCCGGATCTCAGGTGCTTGAAGCAGATTCTTGCTGTTGGATGAGGTTTTTGGATCATGTGACTAATGATAAATGCGGAGATGGTCTGCGAGCCGATGCAAAGCGAAGCCACTCGATGAGTGATGCTAGCCTTCCGCCAAGCATACTTGAAAGGCACAGTAGTTGAGCCATTGTGCTTGGCTTCTCAGGATCGCCGGCCATGAGCTCAAAGACTCCAAGCCATAACAAGAAGACACCTAAACCCTAAACCCTAAACCCTAAACCCTAAACCCTAGACCCTAAACCCTAAACCCTAAACCCTACACCCTAAACCCTAAACCCTAAACCCCACCTCAAGCCCAGCTCGCCAGGACGGCCGGCGGTCGACGTGGGAACTGTGGCTGATGCCCTGGTCCGGAGCTTCAGGATACGAAGGGCGAAGCCTTGTACTCACTTGTACTATGATGTTGGGTGTGCCATGTGGTCCCTCTGGGCTGTCTTTTTAAGTCAGGATATTCCACCTAATTTGCTGGGATCACAAATCAACCCTCCAGTTGGCCCGCAACTTCGGAATCCGAGACCTGCGAGTGCTATCGCTGGCCCCAAATCTCACTCCACGCCTTGAGACCGCAAAAGCATTTGCTAAGCCCTTGGCAAACCCCAAGCAGCCCACAAGATCTTGCAACTGTATAAGCAGCAGGTTTGGAAACTGTAAACCCTTAACCTTCAACCCTAAACCCTAAACCCTAAACCCTGAACCCTGAACCCTGAACTAAACCCTAAACCCCGCACACCAAACTGTCAAAAAACGCTCTGACGGAGAGGTCCGGAGCCTGGTTGCCGCGACCGAGGCCGCGCCGCAGCCGCCCCGGCGAACGGAAGCAAGAAAAACGCTTGACGGGCTGGTTCTTAGTAGGGAATGAGGGGAACTAGGGAACCCTATACAATCCCTTAAAGAATGAGGGGAATTCGGGAACCCTATGTAATCCCTTAAAGGGGATGTATGATATGTTCTTAGTAGGGAATGAGGGGAACTAGGGGACCCTATACAATCCCTTAAAGAATGAGGGGAATTCGGGAACCCTATATAATCCCTTAAAAGGGATATGTGATATGCTCTTAGTGGGGAATGAGGGGAATTAGGGAACCCTATCTAATCCCTTGTAAAGGGCTTATGTTAGGGCCCTCATTTACTCATTCACTTTTTTTAAGAGCCAGGGGGTCGAGGGACTTTGAGGGCCCGGTGTCTTGTGTTGCTTTGTGCCGCCTTTCCTTGGGCGATCCCAGCACCCAAACCAGTGAAACCGGTAGCAAAGAGCCCCCCCCCATCCCCCCAAGAACCGCATCTTACGAGTAGGCAAGCCGCAGCATCCCTTGGGTAGGGACGAAAAAGCAATCTGGGGTTTCAGTCGGACTGTAACCTCCATGACCTTGAGCTTTCGTAAGCCAGATGCGGAGCAACTCCGATTCTAGGCCCTCGCTGTGCCGTGTGGCTGCGGCACTCGAGGCGTGCCTTGCAGAGCGCAGCAAGGACACCCACAGTGCTGCCACTTAGGATATCTGCACGATGTACCGTACCAGTTGCTGAGCCGAACGCTGCCGCAGTGTGAAAGCTAACCGACCTTCAGCCTTCAGCTTGTGCCAAACTGTGTGGCTGTACCGTGCCCGCCCAGCCAGCAACTGTGGAATGCATGACCCCTCAACATCCCCGACTCGATTGCTCCCGGGCTGCAGGATGTCCTTGGAGTGCTGCTGATATCAAACTGGCTGGCCGCAAGCACAGTGCAGCAGATTTCGCTAAGAGTTTCTGCCAGTGCCAGTGCCAGCCATGCCAGGAGCCGACCCTTGTCTCACTTGAAGCACAGGACGGTAGTCAGAGTGAGGCTCAGCATCTGGACTCCCAAGGCGCCAGCTTTGCTTACACCGAGCTTGGGCCTAGGTGGCGGACTGAGGGGAACCGGGCCCTTAACATCCTGCAGGGCATGTGACATGTACGCCTGGGCTGATACAGGTCACGGTCAAGGAGTCTACAGGGCCTTCACGCTTGGTGCTGTAGAGATGCATGGGGTGCAGGTCGCTGGCGCTGCAAGCATGATGTCAGGGCGACCTCGACCGCCAGTAGCACCACGTAGTACCTCCTTTCGAAGGAGGGCCATGTCTAGGGATTCTCTCGGCCTTCATGCAGATAGGAAAGCAAAAGGAACTTGTGAGTGCCGCCAATTCGCAGGCCTTGGGCTCGCGAATGCTACGCTGCCTTTGTTGAATGTTCAGAGCTTAGATCAGATCATCTGCCGGCCTGCACAGCCAATAAACTTCCAGGAAGCCTCTTGCAAACTGCAGCCTGTCCACTTGTGGGGTGATCGGATAGTATTGAGGCCAATGAGAACGGTGCGCGGGCGCTGCTTATCAGCCTGGCAAAGTGAGAGCCCAGGAAGGTTCCAGGTCTTCGAGCATTTGGAGTTGGTATGGTGTCTTAGGTTGTAGTTGGTTGTAGTTGGTTGGAGGATGATACAGCCAGTGTGTGCGTTACGCTGTTCCTCCGCGACCAGGCCAGACGGCTACAAGCATGCCTGAAAAGATTTGCTGCGTTCTGCATGGACAAGTTGAGACAAATTGAGGGGTTTAAACGGTGAAGACACTGAGTAGGCCTTGCTCTCCTGGATTTGGGCCTCTCGCAGTCGCGAAACTTATTTGGACCAGCTACAGTACCACTTCCCAGCCTTGGTCGTCCGCATCACTGCACGCGCGTCCCTGCAGATCTCCACATGTGCGTGTACAAGAGTCGTAGGGGGGTCTGCGTGTGCGGCGTTTGGGACGCATCGGGCATAGGGGCTGTTGAAGTTATCATGTCAACACCCAGCATAGATGGGGACAGTACGGGACAGTGGAATGCCGAGGAGGCATCAGGCACACTGCAGTTCTGTTGCTGATGAGCAGTCTCCCTAAACCCTAAACCCTACATGCTGATGAGCAGTCTCCCTAAACCCTAAACCCTAAACCCTAAACCCTACACCCTAAACCCTAAACCCTCAGGCTCCTTAAAGCAGCGGCTCAGCCTTCACTTTCTGCAGATGCCGAAGGCCAGCCATGGCATGAGGTTTCTGGGGAGATGCAGGACACGCCGGTTCCGGTCCCATGGTCTTAAGATTTCTGAAGTTACACAAGTGATTCATGCTATACATGGCACACCTGAAGGATTCATGCTATACATGGCACACCTGAAGGTGATGCCCATTCGCGGGCACAGCTGCTGCGCGAGGATTTGCCTTCATCTCAGATCCCGCACGCTTCAGGAACCTCAAGCAATCCTCGATTCTACTCCTAGGTGTGGCGGCCATGTGAACACAGTCTTGCAAACATACGCGCAAAAGAGCATCCACCCAAATCATTGGAACGCCGAACTTTCAACCTCCTGAGGCAACTCGAATATGCGCATCAGGCTTACAAAAAACACCCCTCAGACCCCGCACACATCCGCGAGCCCTGCCAACCGCGAGTCTGACAAGCCCCGGAAGACCCCAGCCTTTGCCATCTTTTCAGTCTTAATCCCCCAAATGGCTCCTCCAAATGGCTCAGTCCTCAATTTTTGCATTCCCGAGCCTTAGCAACTCCGCGCCAGGTTCGAGCCCCTCATCCGTAGGGGCCGACGCCTTTTGGAGGAGGCCCAGCCAAACAGCGAGGTGCGCAAACTCTCCTGCAAGAGAAGTCTGGGTTACATACCGGGCTCAAAGGTTCCGGAGTATGGCTTGAGGCGGTTCCTACCCCCTTATGAACCCCCCTTGAAAAGACCCTCGAAATTCTCCCCTTAAAGCCACTGTCAGGTTGAGCTGCCCTGCTGCTGCGGCCCTGGGATGTGGGGTGGTTCTGCACAGGAGCAGTGAGCACCCCCAACAAGTCCTTTCGTGCGTCGTAGTCTGTGCACCGGACTCCAACTGGGAGTTAAGTTGGGGTTATGTTGAAAGAAGGCTTCGTGTTATTTATTTGCAGGTGACGCAGCGGTGTAACATCACGTGCGGGATGCACGGCGCTTGTCATGCCTATAATACATCGAGTGTGTTGGGTGGCCTTTCTCATCTATCCATTTGCCGCTTCAAGCTTTTCCGAACACTAGCGCATGAGACCTGGACCTGGAGCAGACTCCATTCAATCCTTGAGTTCCCAGGTGTTGTTTGCCGCACGGCAGACATTATCACCTTGGGGTGCAGCAGGGGACCTCAGGGGACCTGTTGCTCGAGGAGCGAAAGGGATCTGGGATGATTTGGGTGCAGGTGACAATGCCTCTCTACAGGAGGTCAATAGAGCAAGCAATAGAGCACGGACCGAGCTTGAACTCTTGCAAAGCTGAGCTGCTTGCTTGAGTGTTTCACTGCAGCTGTCTCTGAACCAGCCAAGCCAGTACAAGTAGCAATGAACTTGTAATAAAGCTCTGACTCTGAGACGCATGTACATCAACGATTCTCCCAATGGCGCCTCTTTGTGCCGAGACGCAAGCGAATGACCTGGGTGCTGTAGGCCCCCCAAGCCGAACATATAGCAAGTTGCAGCATTCAAAGGGTCAAAGCTGAAGAGCTGCGGGTGTGGCAGTGCCGGTATTTGCAGTCCCCGGGCAAGCTACCTTGCAGATCACCCGAGGCTTGGCAGCTGCTGCGGACGCGGCCGCTGAGGCTTGCATGCTCTTAGAAGCCATTCGCTGCATAATGCCATCTGACCAGCAGCTGTGTTTCAACATAGACGTACGTAGAACCAGCAAACAAGGTTGTGACATGTTGATGCTTCGAACCGCCCCGCACAGCAAAAGATGGCCCAAAGTGGTGTCAAGTGCTCTCTTCAAAGCAAGACCCTCTTACCCAAACCCTGAGCCCTAAACCTTGAGAAATCAGGTGTTGCAGGTGGATGTGGACCTCATCGCGGCTCTGGGGAGAAGGCAGCTTAACTTCACATGATTTCAGCTACATAAGATACTGCTTTCCGCTACGAAGAGAGACCCACATGCAAGCTTCCATTCGGCGCTGCCCATTACTGCGTGTGCAGGTGTACAACAGGTTGAACGCTTCTTGATGTCGCTGTGGGGGATACAATATGCTACGCGTACTTATCATAGTCCCACTGCTGAAGAAAGCTGCAAAGCGCCTACAACCCTGCTGACTCAAGCCGGAGAATCGTTAAACCTGAAGGCCCCCCAAGCACCAAGTCACCTTAAGCGCATATTTAAGTGTTCCTATGCTCCCAATAAAGCCCTAAACCCTAAACCCTAAACCATCCTAAACCCTAAACCCTAAACCCTAAACCCTAAACCCTAAACCCTAAACCCTAAACCCTAAACCCTAAACCCTAAACCCTTCCTGAGAGCTCCAGGCCGACCTCGGGTTCGGCAAGCCCAGGGACCACAGCCCGCCGAGCATGTCGTTGTTAAGAGCAGAGGGGGTAAGAGGGGGTAAGGGATACTTTTGGGGACAGCGGGAGAAGAAGGCTCGTCCGCTTTACGAACCTTTTGTTTTTTTTTTGGGGGGGGGGTCTCTTGTTAACAGGAAAACTCGTGTAGTTAGGCTTGAGCTCAGTCTCTGCTTGAACAGGGGAATCGGCCCAACCCCTCAGAGTGGGAAAAGGGGGGGGGGTTCACTGGTAAATGGTTCACAGGACGAGAAAGGGCGCGGGGTCAGCATTGTTTTTTTTTAAATGGGGGGGGGCGGGGGCGGCAGTTTCCGCGGAATGCTGTTGTAGGATTTGCCCCCTGGTAGCATGTCCTTCGGAACGCGAGACCGGACTATGAAGGTCCATGGGTTCCATGGTCACTGGAGGATTCATGCCACACGTGTGCTGTGCCCGAAGCCAAGCTCTACCGAAGTGTGTGTGAGTTTGGGGTTGAAACGATGAATTTGGGTGGCCGGTTCTGCGGGGAGTAGCTCGGCTGCACACTTCCGTCCATCTCGGATCGGATCCCGGGCATCCCGGGGGGCACAGTAGCTCGACCGCGTGACATGCAGGGCAGCATCGGACACTCTTGTGAACCTACTGGCCATTGCGAACCTGCTCCTGCACACCAGCAAGTACTGCTTGAGCAAGCAGGGATTAAGCTCAAAGTGAGAACCTGGTTGAATAGCTGCTTACAGTCGGCCTTGATGTCCCCTAGAATCTAGGCACGCTTTCGTTGTCCCCGGGTTGCCTCTCAAGTTTTGCTAGATTCCGTCCACTGAGCTTCCAATGCCTCCACTAAGTCTAACTGTTTTCAGTGCGCCGAGGAGCACGCGCAGCTTTGCCGTGCTTGTTCACGCCCAACAAGTACCTAAACATGATGTCTTAATTACCCAACACCAAACCCCACACTAATGTGCTCTAAGGCCCCAATACTGAACCTCACGCCCCCGAATCGCTGCCCAAGCCAGGTGCTGTGGCTCCGCCGAGGGAAGCTATCCCGCCCGAAAAGGCCGCCGCGACAGCCGCAGGAGGTCAGAGGGGGGAATGGCAGGTGAGGGAGTCGCAAGCGTCTTAATTTTCTCTGGAGTGAGAGGTTGGGATGTTCCCCTCATAGGGATTCTAATGAGAATTGGGGGGGGGGGGGGGTACTCTATAATTAATCCCTATTCAGGACTGTTAGTACATCCCAAGTGAGAGGTCAAGTTCGGGGTGTGGGGAGCAGGGATAGCCGGTTTCGGCTTTTTTTCTCTTCGTCTGGCTACCTTGGCTTGGCTTGTTCATGAGTGTCAGGTCTTCAGGGTGTCAGAGCTCTTCAGATTCAGGTGTAGAGTTCTTTCAGAATCCTTGAAACAACGAATTCCCAGGCAATCGGGTAGCTTCATAAAACGTCAACATGAGCGAGTGGACGATGGAAGCCGCCATCCTGGGCGAGCTTCTCTGTTCCGAACTGCCGGCATGACATCGCGAACCGTGAGCCATCGTGAGACTCGAGGCCTTATCATGTAAACAAGCTCATGCCTCAAGGAACCTTAAGAACATCACAATATAGCCTGTAAGGCCGAAGAATGATGCCTCAAGGAACCTGAACAACATCCTTTACAATCTATCCCTAAACCCTAAACCCTAAACCCTAAACCCTAAACCCTAAACTCTAAACCCTAAACCCTAAACCCTAAACCCTAAACCATCCTTCACAGTGTAGCCCGAAGACTGCCAAGACCTTGCAGGCAGAGGACCGCGCTCGGTTTGAGAGCTTCGAGGGCTCCCTCAGCCGGCCTCGGCAGCCCAGGGGCCGGGGGCCCATGGCTTTTAGGGTTTAGGGTTTAGGGTTTAGGGTTTGGGGTTTGGGGTTTGGGGTTTGGGGTTTAGGGTTTAGGGTTTAGGGTTTAAGGTGGCGGGCAGCCTGGATCGTTCCGATCTCCTGAAAGCTTTGGGGGCATGGTCAAGCTTTCGAGCCCCGGAAGCTAGTTCCATCCAGTTCTTGCGCAAGGTCTTGTTTGCTGTAGACTTTGTTTTCTGATCTGTTCCGGGCCCCCTTTCGTCTCCAACCGATTCCGAGCGCCTGTTTCTGAGGCGAAGAGCAACGGCAGAGTGCGCTGCTCTTGCTTCGGCAGTGGCCCTGCCACGCTTTCGGGGCTTGCGGGTTTGCTTGCTGTAGGGTGCAGGATGCAGTCTCATCTGCTCCAGTCGTGGTGTCAGCAGTCCTGCTGATGTAAAGAGGTTTCAGTCTAAAGAAGGCAACTGCACAGTGCTGACCATGAAATCTCGGAGGAGGCCTGCTGATAAAGCACTTGAAACGATAAGCTTCTCTGAGCCCTCGAACTTGGCCGAAACCGCTTTCCGCCTGCCTTGCTGGGCCAGGTTGCTGTCGGAGCCGAAAACTCTTTGCGGTGCGCCACGCAGAAGATTCTGTCGGAGCAGTGCAGGATAAATTCGAGGTCCATGCTCTTAAGCTCTTAAACATATGCAGCCTGTGGATTGCACTCAGGGCTTTGAGCTGTCTGTGGATGAGCATTGAACTTCATGGATGTACTTGCGAAAATCCTGCGATGTGCGCTTGCCACGGCTGGAAGTTAACAAGTGATAGCAGACACTTCTCAACCTGTAGAGACTGCCACGCACACTTGCAGTCGGCTGAGAGCTCGAGGCACCATGGCTGGCACCAGCCACGGGCCAAGAAGTCCCATGTTGCGGCTGTGACAGCCTGTGCGAACCCTGCTGTCTTATGTTGCCTCATGTTGGTGGACTTGTGCTACGAAACATACCCAAACCTTCATAACGCGTCATGCATGCAACATGTCTATATTGTCCAGGCATGTTCGTCCCATTTACAGTTGAATCAGTATTTCTAGGCTACATGTACGTGGAATTCCGGCGCGCTCAGGACGTCTCACCAGATGTCACACTATAAGGCTTCATGACATACCACGTGTCACGCAAGCCTACTCAACTTGCGTTGGCCACGTGAAGAGAAGTCGGAAGAAGCGTGCCCCAATAAGATGTCGAAGATGTTTCTATCACTTGTCTATCCATGCTAGGCTAACATCCACCCTTCCACGCCCAACCCAGAAACACCAGAAGCTCTGGTGTCCAAATGACTCCAAACCCTGAAGGCGAACAACACAACCCACAAGAAGCGCAACACGACGCTCCAAGTCCAACCCAAGGCTCAACTTCACATCCCCAAAAAAGAACCCAAAAGGAGCCGGCTAACAAAAAAAGGGAGGCCCCCCCCCCCCCCCCCCCCCCCCCCCCAAAGAAAAGAAGAAGAAAGGACCCCACCCCCAAAAAAATAAAATACACACATAGACATACATATATATATATGTATATATATATATTTTTTTTTTTTTACATGACCACCCCCCCCCCCCCCTCTCCGCCGCCCCCTCCCCCCACAAAAACAAGCAAGAAGCCCCCCCCCCTCCCACGCAAAAAAAAAGTTTAGAGTTTAGGGTTTAGGGTTTGGGGTTTAGGGTCCCCACAAAAAAAAAGCTCGGAGGCGCTGAGGGCTCCCTCCGTGCAGCGCTCCGGGCTGCGCGCCGCAAAGGGGGCACCTGCAAAGGTGAAGAGCTGCCGGGCCGCACGTGTGTTTTTCTCAGACTGGGGTTTAGGGTTTAGGGTTTAGGGTTATGGGGTTTAGGGTTTAGGGTTTAGGGTTTAGGGTTTAGGGTTTACAGGGTTTAGGGTTTACAGGGTTTAGGGTTTAGGGTTTCGGGTTTAGGGTTTAGGGTTAGGGATTGGCTATACGGTTGCTACGGTAGGTTTCAACGAGGAATTCGGGGATTTGGGCTCTCGAAGGGCGTCCAATGTAGCAGGCTTACGAGTTCGTTCCTCTTGCACATTTCGGCGCATGGGAGGTTGGGGCAAGGCAGAGGGTGTTTTGACATGTTTTGACGTGAGGTTTTTGCCTGACGACTTGGCTCGCCATGAACTTTGACCAATGCAAGTATTTCCGCGTTTCACGTCTTTTTGCTGTCCCGTCCCGTATTGGGGTTGAAGGTGTGAGTTCTTGTTCCATCACGTGGGGAGATTTGCAGGCCACAAATCTTCACCTTTTTCGAGGAAAGACCTTCCTTTCGCCCGCCGGTCCGGCTGCCTCTGACCATGCAACACGTCTGGACATGCGCTGGAGTTGAGGCTCTCGCGCCAGCTGAAGATCGAGCTCCTTGAGGTCCGCAGAACAATGGGGCTAAGCCTGTTGATGGCAGATTGCCCGGTTCAAGGATCCAAGGTCCCATTCTGGGAGTTTGCCGGTCTCCGTTCAAGGTTGCAGTGTGACCAGGTGTATTGCGACAAGAATACTGCGCAGAGGGTCAGGATCGGGTTTGGGAATGTTTGGGATGTACAGTGCTTCGAAGTGAGCTCGTTGGTTGGAAATTGTTTGTGTGCAGCGGTTGCGCTTGAGGCCGCTCATCTTGCAACAGATAAGGCCTTACAATACAGCCGTCTCGGTGGATAAAGAATGGGATTGGGTTTGGACGTGAGGCGCGTGTTGCAAGTAGCTTGAGTCTTATCGGAATTGAGGCTGTGCCTTTCAGCATCACCTTGCCAGCTTACTGGTGGATGCCGCAATGGAGACCCAGCTCCTCAACACCTTTAATGCCCAACTGTAGCCTCTCAACCTCCTTGAGCCTTGAACTCGAGAGAAGCAAGAAGCTTAGACCCAATCTAAGCCCTGTGGAAAGACACCTTTCTCACCCCCTTCAGCCTTCTCACAGGAAGCCCTGCAAGACCCTGCGGCCGCTTCGAGCAGCTCTTCCACGACGCCGCATGCCACGCCCGTCAGCGAAGAGGACAGGGTTTAGCCGGGTTTAGGGTTTAAGGTTTAGGGTTTAAGGTTTAGGGTTTAAGGTTTAGGGTTTAGGGTTTAGGGTTTAGGGGAAGGTTTGGAAACGACCGGCGCCATCTGAGCATCATGGGACCCAAAGGCAGACGGTGCTACATTTGTTCTCGCCCAAGCTTACCGGCTGCCACGTGCTGCTGGCAAGTGTAAGAGCATGGCTGTGGTGATCTGTGGTAAAATTCCTTGGCCACACACAGTCGAGCTTTTCTGACCGGTATCCCGACTTAAAGCATGCGCGGCGGGCCGTCGGATGAGGCTGCACGTAGGTTGCGGAGTTTTGATTCAGGCTCGGCTATGGCGAACATGCGTGCATGAGTCGTCGCACACTCCGGAGGAGCTCTTCCAGTCGCTGCAGGAAGAGCTCGATCAGGCAAGGTCCATGACGCGCGCACGAGACGAAGCCCAAGCGTCGATAGAACGTCCCAACGACTCTTCCACCCACAGCCCCCTCAAACACCGGAGCTCAAATTTCTTGTTCCTGCCGTCCAGGTCGAGGTGTCTAGGACTCTTATACTTAGACACCGGGCTAACCCTAAACCCGAATAGCGCCCCTGAGAGCGCATTCTCAAGCCCAACATTCGCCAGGGACGTGCAGCACAAACCGGTCGAAGGCGAACCGCCGTGCGCCTCCAGGTGCAGATGGCGGGGGTTTGGGGTTTGGGGTTTGGGGTTGAGGGTTTAGGGTTTAGGGTTTAGGGCTTAGCGTTACGTCGATGCTTCATAGGATGCCGGCTGATACGGGTGGGGCTTCTGCTGTAGACCTCGGTTCGGTATGAAGCCCCATGGTGTGGTTCAAGAAGCAAGCAGACAGACTGAAGGCAGCGCGACCGCAACCATGGGGACACAGCGACTTGAGGGTGGCCGGATTTGTGTTTCTTCAGGGTTCATGCCAAGCGAGAAGTGAGGAGTGGAGAGTTCAGGGATGTTCAGGCACTGTTAACAGGGCTTTGCGGGGTTCTCAATGGCAACTGCGGTTTGGTACTTGCCTCATCTTGCCTTTGCCCGAAGATTTCTGTTCCTGCCGTCCTTGTGGTATCTCCACACCCTGCCTTGCCTCACAGGTCGCACGCCGATTGGATTCCGAGCGGTGCAGTGAGGTCCAGTGAGGGAAGGAATTTACGGCAGAGTGGAAAGGAGCAGCAGGGCAGAGTCGCACCAAAGAAGCGTCGACAATAATAGGCGAAAATGATGCGTGTCCTTGTGCGGAAGCAAGGTGTCGCGATGCCTGCGCTGTGTGGCTGAGGCTTGCTGATGACGTTGGTCCGAGCTGGCATGTCATGGCGTATACCCCCAAATAGTCTAATCCTTATTCTAGGAAAGCCCCCATCTTCGGAAACCCCCATATGGGGACTGTTGCGATCCTGGAAATGCTCTTTTGGACCGCCGGAAAAATCAGTTTGCACGCCCTTAGAGGCCCCAAAGCCACATTGGGCCACTCGTGGGATGATGTTGTGCAGGCTGCCTGGTCGCTTCGCTTCGGTGTTTGCTTGGCCGCACTGTGGGCCCCTGCTGAGAGAGGCTGGAGGATGCTTGGGTTTAGGGTTTAGGGTTTAGGGTTTAGGGTTAGGGTTTAGGGTTTAGGGTTTAGGGTTTAGGGTTTAGGGTTTAGGGTTTAGGGTTTAGGGTTTAGGGTTTAGGGTTTAGGGTTTAGGTTTCTCAGAGGCTTCACTGAGTTAGTTTGGCCAAAGCATGCCCCCAACTACTCGCCCCCTCCAGTCCTTCAAGAGGTAGGAACTTGCAGCCTGCAGTAGAACTGCCTTCGGGGGGAGGGTTTGCCCACGCTTCTACGTGATACGGGAGCCCTTCAGACACTCTTAGAGCCAGGGCCGCACCGCGGCACGTGACTGTTCTGTATTTTGGGGCTATAAGGGTTGGATCGGGAGATGCGGGACTTAGGTATCCACCAGGCGAGGTGCAGAGTAGAAGCCGGATGCCGTTAGGCTCTTTGATTTGTGCAAGGCAGTGGGTCACGTGGGATCGTCTCAACAAGTTTCATTGTAGCTTCTCTACAAAACCTCCACAATCTCAGACCCCAGAAGTTCAGACACGGCAAAGCTCTAAACGGCCCTAGCCTTGCAACGTGCCTGGAACCTAAATTGACCCTCGAAGGTGGGGGCTCCCCAGCTCTACCGGAGCTTTGCGTGTTCGGGCGCGGCCTCGAGGGACAGTTGAGTGTCGAAGCTGGCTTAGGTCGTTTCGGAGTTGATACCAGCGGTTTTTCGAGGCTGTCTCAAGTACCAGTCTGGAAAAATCGTGTGTAATCGATGCTGTCAGCAAGGGTACGCGCCAGTGAGCTGCCAGCCACGCCCTCTATTCGGCTGGATAGATGACGTTTTCAGCAGCCTGCTGCATGTGAGCTGGGCCGGTCGTGTTCAAACAGGCCCCAAGCCCCAACGACAAGAGGGGGGAGGTTCTCGAAGCTGGGTTTATACCGAGTCCCACATAGGAGAAACAGGACTCTGCTTTGTCGGTTTTCTCTTGGGGTTTCAACCTTAAATCCTAAACCCTAAACCCTAAACCCTAAACCCGGGAGTAGTTTTCGGATGGTTCGTGGTTCGCTCCCCCGCGTGTTGGGAGGCCTCTTAGCAGAGCTCCGCCTTCAGCTGCTCGGCGATCCGGCTGAAGATGGAAAGATGTTTTGGGGGTTTACGAGAGTAAGGGTTTAGGGTGTAGAGTTTAGGGTTTATGGTTTAGGGGTCCCTAATATGGACCCCCAGATAGTAGGATTCCCTTGAAATAAGGACCCCAGCAGGGTCGGAAACCCCCATGTGGCAAATCGAGTGCAGCGTGCATGGGGGTAAGCCGAATGTAAGCTGCATGATGCCTGAAGCAAACTGACCTTACAACCCATACCGTGCGGCATACCGTGCGCTGTAGGCAGACCTTGGCCTTCTAGTTTTTTTTTCTGTTGATTGGGGCAGGGGGTCCCGCGACCCGAGTGGAAGATTATGCTGGTATTAAGGTAGCAGCACGTATGCTTCGCTCGACTGGAATAGCTTTACAGAGCTTCAAGCTCAATCAGAAACGTCACGATAGCCGAGAAACATTTCAGTTGCAGGCCTGGCGAGAGGCGGCGATCTGTCTTCTTCGGCAACCTGATGAAGGAGTTATGGTGTTGTTGGGATGGGGTTGTGCGGTGAAGATCGCACCCTGCCTTCGTGGATGTGAAGAAACCTTTGCAAACCCATAGAATCACTTAGAACCACCCACTTCAACACGCTTCAAAAGTGGGGCAGGATGACACAGCGTCCGAGTCCGCGCTGCCTGCCGCAGTGCGGGTCGTACGGCGAACATATTGCAGGGACCCTCGGCAATGCTCGGCACAATCTTGGAGCCCTCTCCAACTCCTTGCCTACTTTGCCCTTCCGCCCAATTCGACGTCCATCAGAAAGAAGCGCTCCAGAATGAACGATGGAGCGGTTCTAGTTCATATGACACTTCAGCTGCTTCATTTTGTTTGCTCTCCAGGCCCCTTCCACCGCATGGCTGCTGTTGGCGCCAGCATTGGCGTAGAAGGCTGTAAGCTGTCTGGGATCGGACTTGGGGTGTGTCAAGGCTCAGTGTGTGTGTGTGTGTGTGAGACCAAAAGCAACAGTCTTGGCTTACTTCAGGCTTGCATACTGCTTAGACTGCTGCATGACAGCATGGCTGTCGATGGTGCAAACAGGTGGTCATGAGGTGCATCGGTGTTCTGCATGCACACGGCAGGGCTGGCGAACGACACCAGTATGCGGCACTATGCCGTGAAGAGCCTCAGAGACGTCGTGGTGGCACGCACCCCAGGTGTTGCTTTCGGTTGACATGTGATTCTCCAGTACGCATACCCACCAGCTCACCAGTCCGACGTCACTGTCTTGTTAAGACGCAATCTGGGTTTGATTTTGTGCTTTTTCTTTTGAGCATCGAATGTCGCAAAAAAAAACTGTAAGACGAACTAAAAAAGAAGGCGCTTCAGAGAATGCCCATCCATGGCGCCTTGGTCGACGACCCACTGGGAGTGGCGCCCGCGCTTGAGGCACTGGTGCTACTTGCAGCCGTAATGGCCACACATGTATACGTGTCTGTTGGTTAGCCGCTTCATGATATGCCGACGGGCGGTACTCAGTCGAAAGGACCAGGAAACTGTATGCCACACTGCAGGCAAATTACTGGGGTGTGGTCGGAATAGGGTTCCCAAGAAGACGGCTAGAGAAAGCAACATGCCTCGCGCAGGAGCTGGTGGCTTTAATTGTGGAGGTCATTGCTGCGCAATGCAAGCCATGGCCCAAGCTCCATGTCCAATACTGAGGGAAATGAAGTTTAAAGTCAGTTCTTGGCGATTCAAGAGACTAGAACTGAACTTCCCCGATCATGGGTTCCGTTTCAGGCGGTGCCCCAGGCTGTTGTAGAGCCTCTTTGCCTGTGCCCTGCACCGCTTAGGGCCCAGATCCGCATGAAGCTGGCTTCCGGAAGCTTTTGGTTTCGGGGTCGGCTTCCTCCTTCAAGTTTGGGTTCCGGCTTCGGGTCTCAACATCTTGAGAATTTGCCGGGGGCTTGCGCTGACGGAAGTCGACACCTCCCCCCCCGAATCCGCGGCAGGCTCTCCCAGTTCCAAGGTGCGGCTCAAGGCTTCCAGGCCAGGGTTTAGGGTTTAGGGTTTAGGGTTTAGGGTTTAGGGTTTAGGGTTTAGGGTTTAGGGTTTAGGGTTTTGGGGAACTGGGTTTTTTAGGCTTGGGACGTGGGACTTAACAGTAAGCTTCGCGAATCTACGGGTTTTTTTTTGGGGCTTGGCCCTGGGTCTCCTGGACCTGCGGCATGAGTCTTGGGCTTGGGCCTTGTGTTGTGGAAAGTTGCGGGGAGCACATTGAACACTCATTGTGTCTGGGCAATCTCCGGTCGTTCTCCTCCCATGTTTCTGCTGGCGACGTTGTTGAGTCTTATTGCTCAGTTTGGGGGTTCCAGACCACTCCATGCCTTCTCTGGGGGGCTGGACAAGCCTTCCTGTCATAGGTGACGGAGGACGAGGAGGAGTGGGCGCAGCCTTGCAAGCTGATCCAAGGCGCCGAGGGCATGGACCACACGAGCCTGAAGCCCTGTAGACTCCCAAGCATGAACCCTAAACCCTAAACCCTAAACCCTAAACCCTAAACCCTAAACCCTAAACCTGCCAAAAGTTGGGTCTTTGAAGTCTACGTTGGCTGGCCGCGATGTGGGGCGAGGAAAATTCTTGCCTCGGCGATCCTTGGAATAACATGCCTGCCCAAGATGCACCTCTGGGCATGTTGCGAGCTGAGGAGTGTTTGGCTCGATGTAAGCCAGGCAAAATCTGTCTTATCATTTGGCTTGATATCTCAGAGATATAGGTCACATGAGGGCAAGGGAGGGGGGGGGGGCGTGTCAACATACTGCAACCGAATTTCCGCAAGACGTGCAAACCCTCACAGCTTGCAATGTTGCATCGTGCTGCCCTAGATGCTCCTTTTGTCTGCTTGCGGGCTGAGGAAGGTTTTGTTTGTCTTGTTCGCTGTCCTGGAACTTTTGGCTGGTCGTAGAGCTGAACCAACTCGTTCTTTAAAGTTTGAAGTTTAAAGCTTTTTGTCTGTGCAGATTCCCGCATAGTGCGGCAGGATGAAAGGTACATCCGTGCACCCCGCCCTTCCCCCCTGGACTCCTGTGCTGAGAGCACCCCTCCGCTGGAGCTACTTAGTTTCGGGGCCCAGTAGTAGCTCCATCCTTGTCAAAAGCTTATGTCTCAAGTGCTTTGGTACTAGATGCCTGCTGACGCATAAATCCTTGAATGAAATAGTGCTTACATGTCTGGGGACGGAGTCGTTGGTGGAGGGCGAAGGGGAACGTGTGATCAAACTTTCAGGCGTGGCGAGGAGCAACTCTGCAACAAGCAAGCAGACATTGGGCTTGCCAATGGCAAGAATATGGGGACCACCCATATTCACAACATATGGGGGTTTACGATCATAAGGGACCGCTAATACCCCAGCTGGGCATGATTTGCGCCCTGTGATGCCAAATCCTGCCCATCCATTCCTGGGAGCAACTTGGCAGGGGATGAGCTGCACCTTTCGGACTGCGTCTCGAGGCACTTCTTTGGCTGCAGTTCGCATGTGAGGATACAAAAGGTTGGCGGCATGTTGGGCAGCATTCCATGAGGCAGCCGGCCCGCAAACGGTCCTGAATTTGCCAAATGACAGCAAATGGTTTTTGCTACAGCATGGTTCGAGTGCACTCACAGGCTCGACACGGCATTCCTCGCATCCCTTCTTGGCTCTCTCGCGGCCCGGTGGAGGTTCCTCTTCAACCAGCTGCATTTTCGGCTTTTTCCGAGCGAGCCGACAGTGAACGACATGAGGCAAAGCCGCGTCTCTGCATCTGATGTTTGAGTAGAGTTTTCATTAGCTTTTCATTAGGTTTGGGGCCGAGGGGATCAGTGATCAGGATCCATGACCAATGGTATCTTTGGCGTTTTTTCGGTGTGTCCCCATCGACCATGATCAGCACGCGACGGCTAAGGTTTTAGGGGCTTACGAAAATAGGGCACCCCAAGAATAGACCACCAAAATAGTAGGATCCCTTACAACAAGGACCCCAAAGAAGGTACCCCCGAATTTTCGGGGGTTATTAGACCTCAAACCAAGCCTCGGTTCCCCGAAGGCTGCGCCGAATGGGACGGCAACCATTTCTCAAGACAGCAGACTCCCACCGCGAAAGTAGTCAGGGTTTAGGGTTTAGGGTTTAGGGTTTAGGGTTTAGGGTTTAGGGTTTAGGGTTTAGGGTACGCAATGCAAACAACGAAGCCCTGCAGCCTGTAACTCAGAATACATAAAAAAAACCTACATCTCCCTGTTCGACTATACATGCGCGAGCCTTTTCAAAAACAAAGCCGAACCGCAACCCCTCGCTCCCTGAAAAAACACGTTCTGTACAAAGTCGTGGTCAACCATGTAAATGCCCTGCTATGGTTCACATATGTACACGCACAAAAACATGGAGAAGATTCCGGATGAGCCTTCATCGATCTACCTCACCTGTGTCCACAAGTATTCGGGGGCAAAATGTGCACCTGCATGTACATCCTTGCGACCTGCATCGCTGTGCAAGTGCAAGCCTTTGACAATGTGAATCCCGTGAGTCCTGTACCTGTGCCTCCAGAGTAGGCTCCGCGCACAGATCTCCCGCTTCGCCTGGCTTCGGCCGAGGCGCAGCACGACGAGTATCATTATCAGTATCATTCATTATCTAACTGCTGAGGGTGCTCGTCTGATTTTGCAAACCTAGTCTTCTCACAAGTGCGCTGGTGCTTTGTGCTGTGGCCCTGCAACGTGCGAGTAGCCATCAAGTCGAATCGCAAGTGCAGGCACCTCGATCTTCCACGCTCGCTGTCTGACACTGAACAGGCTCGGGGCTCCTCCTTGCTGAGTGTAAAGGGCCGTGGGCTTGCATGCCTCGACGGAGGGGAAGAAGACCTCGGCGTTTATAGCCACGGAGGGTGAGGGTGGTCGATACAAAGCAATTTCTCAGATGGGTCGTGCACAAAGCGGTCTTGGACATCTGTTCATTCGTTGGCAATGCTTGAATAGTGCATCTTCATAAACGGGCCCAGCACATTTGCCAGGCAGCAGAAGCAGTCTCTCAGCTGCGGCGTTTGCACGAGTTGCTTGGGACTCAGTCAGGCTGGGCGTAGAAGCAGACCAGCAGTACCGAAAGACGAAAAACCGCGGCAGCCACTCCCAACGCCAAACTTTGCATGGCTCTGCGTTTGGCTATGAAGGGGAGTGGATTTTGGCGGTGCACCTCGTTCTACTCTGCCTCCCCACAGGAGTTGCCCGAGTTAAGCTGATGGGCCGTCGTGCGACACTATACAGAATGGGATCACGACAGCTTGAGCTCTAACATGGGTGCCGGAGCATGACAGATGTGCATGCTGGGCCTCAACAACCATACTATTGCACGTGGCACGCTTAGTTCCTCGGTAAGGTATCTTTAGCTAGCAGAACTGTTGGTTCAAGTTCCCCCCCCCCTTCCCCAATGCTTGTAATATGGATCATGTAGCTCGGGTTCAGGTCTTGCACTGCTTAAAGTCTGCTTAAGTTCGACCAACTTTGTCTTTGCCATGGTTTCCACCGCAGCTTGCAGCTTCGACCTTATTCTTCTCACATTGAACACATAATCTCCTTGGATACGGCACGGCGCCCGAAAGGGTCCGCAACGGGCCTGCGGCTCAAGAAGTGTGAAAGTTAAAAAGCATCTACAACATGGAATTATATGGACACCCCCGCAGTAAAATTCTGGTGCGGCTCTGCACAGTGAAGACTCCTCCCTCCCGGAATTCCTATAGGCGAAGTCCCGCCGAAATCCTGGCGGCACTGGCCAGAGCTTTTCGTGTAGTCACGGAGGCCTGGCTTTCTGGCTTTGATGTACCATGTTGCACCTCAGCGCCGCTCCTGAACCATTAAGTCATTCAGCTGGATGCTACCGTCTCGTGAGGGTGTATACAGCTTCTGTGTACACTGGTCCCAGTCTATCGGAGTCTGAAGAAGAGAATCAAAGATAATCTTGTCAGCACTGCAGGCTTGAACAGGTCAGGAGCTCGAAGGTGAGGTGAGGCGAGGTGAGGCGTGGTTCTTGAACCCCAAAGCCATCCAAAGCCATCCAAAGGCCTGCAGGGAGATATGGGGAGTCTGCTTGCCGTTTCGGAGATTCGTGCCCGCACTGCAGGCCGCCTGCCTGAAGTCTCAGCTGACTGCTGCCTTAGATGGAGGCGACGGTGGAAGTGCCGGAACGGTGTGCTGCTCTGTGGGCCTCCAGGGACAGACAAGCCAAAGGAAACCCAAGTAAATTTAGCTGAAGCGTGCAACCTTCAAGTTTCCTTTTCTCAAGAGCATGAGAGAGTAATTCCATATTCTATACTACACCACGCATGTCGAGACCGGGTGGTCGGGGTATTGCGTGCATTCGTCTCCGCAAGCTCTTAATTGCACAAAAGCTTGTTCTGCTGCCTGCATCTCCGATGAGAGATGCTGGAACCGACGACTCAGCCGCGTGAGATTTCAGTGTTTTAGCAGTGTTCCCACCAATGAAATCGGGTTCGTCCAAACAAGAGCCCGGCATCTCTATCATCACCGCCCGACAAATCGATGTTGAATGTCGGACATGCGGACATCCTGAACGCCCAAACATCCGCCACAAGGTGTTATCAGGCAGGCCTCTAGGATTCCGAGCCATAAAATCTTGTAAATTCAAGTAAAGCTATAGGGACTAGGGAGCATTGTTGAAATTCCACTCTGTGCGTACACGGGTCAGGCATCTGCGGCATCCTTGCATGTCCTGTTTGCTGAAGGAAGGTTTCTGTTTGTTATTGCGAACAAGCAAAGAGGTTCCTAACCGCTCGAGCAACTTCATCATGGTCTAGAGCCTGAGATGGAGATCAGTGAGATCAGCTGCTTAGGGATGGTAAGCTGGACGCAGATCGGCACATCCGGCATTCCGCTTTCCGATGTGAGCACTGCTCGTGGTATGGGATGACTTGCTGCGTATGGCCGACTGTCATTCATAGGCTTGCACGTAGAGTATCCCGCTGTCTTTTGGCAGGCATGCTAGGAAAAGCTCGCTCAGAGGCGCCGCCGAGCAGGGCTCCACGGGAAGAGTTGAGTCTGCGGCTTGGGGTCGTTGGCCTTCATGAGTAGAATCGATAGATCGATCAAGCCTACTGAGCTCTTGCGAATATAAAGTCGAAAAGGGAGAGTTGGAGGCCTTACGCGGGAATGCGAATGACGATACATGCGGACAACGTTGAAGTGTGGGTGATCGTGGGTGCATGTTTGTACGAATCCATGTTATAGAACTCTACATTTTACAACATTAAGAGTACACATGGGGATGCTTTGAGGCTCCACAATTCAAATGGTGTCAGCAGTTTGTCTCTTGGAGCACGATCAGACATGCGGAGGTCAGCGCCTTGAAGGTTTGACAGCACGTGGCATTCGAGATGGCTAAGGTTTCCAATCTAGAGGTGTTGCAGTGAGATGACCAGAGGTCACCATGGTAGGTTTTAGGCATCTTGTAAGACAACAGAGCAAAACGTGTTTCAGCCCGCAGCACCGAACATCACCGAACTTCTGCAGAACCGAAAGCTCTCCGCAAGCCTGCCCCCATGCACTCGAAGCCCTTGCACCCAGAATCCTTGAAGCGCTGGCGTGCAGGATGATGCGTTCGGCGCAGACGAGGCTCTTCCACTCTTCATTCTGATTATGGTACGCCCGGCGCCTAGTGAATTTGCGACAGCACGCTGGGCGTGCAGTTTGCGTAGTGTTTGCAGCTGCTTGGAGTTCAGTGCTCAGTGACATGCACTTGCACTTTGTCTGCGAACAACTGCCGTCGTCACAGGTCTTGTTTGGTGAGTGTTGCTGCATTGTTTGCAGAGAATGTCTGCATCTGCTTGTGGAGTGTTGCCTCTGCCACTGGAGTGTGCAGCACAGGAGGCCGCTGGGCTGTCTCCGCTTTCCTGCCTTTGCCTGCTTTATCAGGTGCGAATCCGCCCATGATGGCCAGTGTGCTCAGCTATGCGGAGAGGTTCACAGCCTCTTGGAGCAGCACTGGTTGGGGCATCCGGGATGGAAATAGCCAAGTGCATTCCGATTCTTCATGGACATGTTCCATTTTTTTACCATGGCTTACGAACCCCGGCCTTATGTACTCGGACATGGGTGGGGCGGCTTGTGAGTCGAGGCGGGCAGCAGGGCATTCTGGGTGACCAAGGCCCGTCAGCAGCTGCGAACGGAGCAGGGCTACGCTTTGGCCCAGGCGCCCTTTCTCGCTGGGTCTCAAGGTGCTTTTGGTAGTAGCCCACACCTCGAATGAAGAGAGGCGCAAGCTGCGGTCTCCTTTGCTGCGACACTGCAACGGCAGGCCGAAGTGATTTCCGAAGTGATCACAGCAGTTTGCTTGCAAAACCTTGTGCGCCGCATGCTAGAGGCATGCCGCGACTTCACAAGAAGCTGTTTGGATCTTGTAAAAAAATGTAAGAGCCGTTATACAGAGCAGACGTCATCAATCAATACTCTCCTGGCGCTCTATTCTTGAGAGGCGCTCTCCAACCTGTCTCCCGGTGAGTGGGAGCGTGCAGAACTCAGAGAGCTACGGAACATTGCAGTAATTGCGCTCGATAAGGATGTAAGCCCTGCGTGAGTTTAACAGACGGGGACAAGTCCGCTACAGCCCCAGTCCTGAATGTCCCAGGAACATCACTTTGAGATTCAGGGGCTTCCCATAGCACCAACTACCGGTGCCAAAGGATCAGGATCCTGATTTACAAGCGTTCTACG
Source organism: Symbiodinium natans (assembly GCA_905221605.1). Lineage (NCBI taxonomy): Eukaryota > Dinophyceae > Suessiales > Symbiodiniaceae > Symbiodinium > Symbiodinium natans. The sequence continues at coordinate 478,536 of CAJNDS010002108.1, forward strand.
ATCAGACATGGCAGCACATAGAAGCACCAAGCACTCGCCAAGCACACGTAGAGAGGACATCATCAAATCGGCTCCACTTGTACCTCCGGGCGTCGTACACCGCAAAGACCCCACAATTCCAGTCGCCTGCTGCGGTATGGTTGTGCCTGTGGTTGTGGTTGTGGTTGTTTTTGTGGTTGCGGTTGTGGTTGTGGTTGTTTTTGTGGTTGTGGTTGTGGTTGTGGTTGTTTTTGTGGTTGTGGTTGTGGTTGTTGTTGTGGTTGTTGTTGCGGTCGTTGTTGGTGTATGTTTGTTGTTTGCTGTTTGTTGTTGTTGTTGCTGCTGCGTTTGTTTGTGTTCGTCGTTGTTGTACGTTGCGTGTGCTTTTCTTTGTTCCGAGTTTGTTGGCCGGTATGGCTGTTGATGACGTTGCCGTTGAAGCAGGAGCATCAGCTGATCATCAGCTGGTTCAGCTAGCAGCTGAATGTGTTACAAAAAACCCTCAACCCTCAACCCTCAACCCTAACCCTAAACCCTAAACCCTAAACCCTAAACCCTAAACCCTAAACCCTAAACCCTAAACCCTAAACCCTAAACCCTAAACCCTAAACCCTAAACCACGCCATGCCAAGGGCACATCGAGGGCGAGGACGTGAACACGGAGAGTTAACGACACCCCGAGATGTCCCGTGCCTGGAGCTCCCCCCATTTCACACCGGAGAGATCCGGAGAACCCTACACCCTAAACCCTAAACCCTAAACCCTAAACCCTAAACCCTAAACCCTAAGTACATCGGATCGAATGTAGCAGGTTGAAGCTTTCTAGCCGTGAAAGCAGAAACCAGGCACGGGGCTTCGTTGGCTGCGCTTTCTTGTGCTGCCTCGGCTAGTGCCCCCCTGGCAAACTGCCAGATGATGCCTCTTAGCAGATGCATCTTGGCGAAGTCGTGTAGCAGACCCGTTTGGCAAATGTAGACATGCTGTTACGGCATGAGAGTCGTTACCCCCAGAATATCGCAGGCAGCCTTGTCTAGGGAAGCATGACACATGTGAGTAGCGGCTCTGCACGTACTTGCCATTCGTCGGACCACCGGGAGCACACTCGCAGAATTGGGGGCATGGCAAGCCTTCATCTCGAACGTTGGAGTTGGACGTGCTGGAGATGCTTCCAGCATTGCTTTAGCATATTGGTTTTCTTGCAGACTTCCAAAGCTGTGTGCAGCATGCGCAATGCAGCATGGCAAGTTGCTTGCCAGCCTGTCTCTGAGTGATGTGCTTCCCGTTTTGCATTCTCTTGATGCCCCTTTCAGGAAGGACCCGAAATGTCTCACACCCAGGTGGTGCTTGCCTGGTGTAAAAGCAAGGCCTCATCACAAGCGGCACCTCGAAGCCCCAAAGCCCCTTCTTACCTGACATAGTATGGGTGGCTTGGGCTGCATCTATACATATCTTTGTGGTACATTTGCCGTAACTTTAGATCCTTACCTTTTTTGGGTTTATTGGGTTTCTTAGTAAGGTAGCTAAAAGTTTAATTTATAGCTACCCTCATGAGTGCATCTATACATATGTATAGCGTACAGGCTTGAGGCTTTCATGGCCTCGTCGCCCTTCTCGTTCCGATCGTCATCATCATCCCTTGTCATTCCTTACCCTCCCTGATCTGTGTATACACGCCGATGTAAGCCATGAGCATTTTGCATAGCATCATAGCTTCTCGATGCTTTCAGCAACTGTTGAGACTTGAAGCCCACAGGGGGATTCTCGATGATCTACCCTACGCGCCTCTGCAGTCCAGCAGTTTCTTGACATTTTGGAAGCACGACGGGGGCCGCATGTTGCCAGAATCGAGTCGTGATTGCATGTGATTTGCATGTGATGGCTCCGTGCAGCAGCATTCTCACTCTGAAAACTGCTGCGACAACCGAAAGCCCAACGACGTGCCAAGACATAGGCAGGCAGGCCCACAAGCACGCACGCACGCGCGCACCCACCCACCCACCCACCCACCCACCCACCCACCCACCCACCCACCCAGCCAACCACACACACACACACACACACACAAACAAACAAACACACGCACACACACACACACACACAGAGTGACAGGTAGAGCAGCTTCGCATGCGGCATCGCAGAACCTCTGCTTGGCCAACCTTTGCTCCGCGATGGATGAGGACGCCAAGACGATGAGGCAAGAACCAGCATCGCTTTGTGGTCCCTTTGAAGCTGTGTTTCTTTCTGTGCCTCATATCGTTGCAGAACAGAAGATGTCTACTGAACTATGGACTCCTACTGGCACAGTCTTGGGCTGCAGCTTGTTTGTGCCCGGTATGTGTTCGTTTTTGCGCGTAAAGCAAAGGCAGAAGGGGTCTAGCAATGTGAGAATCAGACAGCGACAGCAGACGTGCCTCCAGATAGCACAGAGGCACAACATCAGAGGGAAAAGAGACAAAGCCCATGTGAGGTAGAACACAAACGAAATACCCGCGATTCACATAGAAACAACAAAAGCAAACACAAACAGCGAGAATGAGGGGGTCGAGGGAGGCTTCCACTTCAGGAAGGTCCCATGAGGAGTAAGAGGGATTTTGGATTTCACAGAACCTTTGAATTGAGACTGCATTACGGAAGCCTTACGACTGAGTAAACAAGCCCGACGCAAAAGGGGAGGGGGGCGGGTGGGGTGGGAAACGCCGCTACGCAGTGCAGTGTTGTGTCTTTGAGGTGAGTGTTGCGTAGTTCTCTCCTGTTACTGGTACAGAACAGTTTACAGAATTGACGCCACACGCCTCATGTGAAGAAGGAATGCAGGGAGTGTGATTTCTGGTTGTGGGGTGCTACGGATATCGTCTCACTGTACATCAGCAGCTCAACACTGGTGCACAAGGGGAATCCCCCCACTCATCGAAATCGTGTAATCGAGTGTTTAGACTATGAGCGTCCGATCGAAGATACAGTCTCCCACAACTGCCTGAAAAGGACGACATGCATAATGTACAGAGTTTTGGAAGCTGTGGAGCATCTTGACGTTGAGGGTGGTTCGTTTACGTCATGTGATTTGTCGAAAACCCTGAAACGCCGCAACTTAGCCGCAACTTACATTGTTCAAGAAGAGAAGTGAAGATATGATGACAACCAGCTTTGACTGGACAAGCCACATGTGTTATCGCTGGTGTCATTGCGCTGTGGCTGGCCGACATGTTTGTGTGTCTCTTTTCACACGCACTCGTGGTCTAAATCTGATTCTCGTCGCTTTTGTACTGTCCGACTTGACAAAGTCGAACGCCTGCAAGTGGTGCAAATATGATATGAAACTAGTTTGGAGACGTTTTTGGGGCTGCAGCTCAAAGAAGCCCACGAAGCAAAGGTGCAGTGCATCAAGAACCAATCAAGTTGCTCTTTCCATTGCAGGTGGTGTCCTGTCATGCTCGTTGCTGCTGGGCCCGAGGCCAGAAAATCTTTGATTGCTTGAATCACGGGGGGCAGGGAATGTGGGAGTGAGGGCCCTATATATACCCTTTAAGGGATCATACAGGGCCCGAATCCCTCATTCCCTAGAGCCAGCCAAGGGCAGAATCAACAGGGACTCGCGAGTTTGGGTCACAGGCCCCGGGGTCCAGCCTTTCCGCTCTGGGCGGCGCGTCGTCAGAAGGTGATGGCGAGGCTTTGGCTGGCTGTGATGCATTTGACCCTTCACTTGCTTTCGGTGAACCTTTGTGCAGATCATGTAGGGTTACCAGATGTCTTGTGGCCTGGGCTTGGAGTACTTATTGCCAGTAAAGCCAGCCAGGGCAAATGTGTACTATGATTTCTTTCCGCAGGGAGGTGCTTCTTGGACCTTCGTGGATTTATACTAGTATTTGCGAACTTACTACGGCGCAGTGAGGCTGCCACCCGAACATCCCCGAACCCTGAAAAAGTGAGGCTGGATCGAGTTTCACGGAGGACGGCCGCTTGCATGTAGCGACGCCAGGACCCCTGCCTTTGAGCTTGTGAGCCTTGTCCAGAGTTGCGCTGCTCACTCTCCGCTCCCTGTCACTCAGATCAGGGTTGCTGACTAAGTGTGGAACCCCATTCGCTTTGGCCATAGGACCACGCACATCAGAAAGCTCTTCTATTCGAACCTCTGTAACCTCAAGCTGACAAGCTGACCGTCGCTGTAAGGGATGGTCTGACTGCTGGCGCCATGGGTATCTGCATTGGCACGCCAGGGAAGTCCTAACGATGCGCATGATCAGCTCATGGGCACTCCAGGAACCATCTGGGATTACGCCCCAGGGATACTCCAAGCAATTACCAGGCAACCCTAGAAGCAAAGAGAATTGAAGGGAACACGCCCAGCGCAGACCATTTCACATGAACCACCCTCTTTGGGGGAGACCTGGGCGAGGCAAAGGAGTTCAGGCGAGGGGACTTCGGGTGGGTGTTCGACTGTGGGAAGTGGGGTTTTAAGGCTCGATTGAACGAGCCACGGAGAAAGTACTTGCGCTCGTGAAATCAACGTATACTGCCCGGAAGAGCGCCCCCCCCCCCCCTCTCCCCCGTCATCCCTTTTTTCGGTGAGTTCAGGTCACCTTGTTGGCATTACCTGCCACATGACACGACCTTTTACTTTGTTTTGCCTTTGGGGTCCTCTAGCCGAGCCTGGCTCCGGGGTATTTCGAACCGTTTTCTTCATGCATTGATATCACAATTCTATGGGTCCAATGTGAAGCGGCCCGGTGTTGCTTGGCGTCGGTGCTTGGGTTCATTCTTGCGAGTTGATTTCGTTGAAGCTTGAGCAGACAGCTCTAGTTTGCATGCCGACGACTTAGGTCCGGTCTCTGCTTTTGGGACAGCGAGTCCCCAACGGTCGCGCTCCTGGCTTGTTAGTGGACTCGTATAGTATATATATATATATACTCATTTCTTACAAAGTTACACATAGCAAAAGGGCATTCCGCAGCAAGGCTGCAGCGAGCTCGCTCTCCCAGCTTCTCTGTCTTAAGCCTTGGCAGGGGAGGTTCGCCAGGGTGTGCGAAGACCTCATGTCACCAAGCATGCTGGTTTTGGCTGAACCGAAACTTTTGCGAGGGTGCAGCGCCAGCTACGGTTTGCATTGACAAGGTGAACGGTCAGCAGATGATTTTTAGTTCGTTTTAGTGGCTTACTTCAAGACATCCAAGAACTGCGAAACCCCCCCGCCCCCCAACCTACTCGCGCGCAACCCGAGAAAGCGGCTCGCAATGAGGTAGCAGTGACGTCCGTGGCGCTGGTGGCACCGCTTCTCGGCCCTGGCGATCTTGGGAAATGTGTATGAAGTTCTGAGGAGCGTTTCGATGTACATTCTTGCCGGAATCCTGGCCCCAAAATGTGCGGAGGTTCCTGCGACGGTCCGCGTTGCCAGGGGATCAACTCTGTCCGGCGCCCGAGGTCTGCAGGCTTAGTTGGTTGCAAGATATGGTGAGAGACTTAGGTGCTGTCAGGGTTTGATGTGCCCAGGCCATTGAAGCACCTGCATGGAGGATAGGAGTATTAAGTCTACGCTTCCAAAAGCCTACCCCCTTGCGAATTATTTTTTCTTTTTGTTTAAATAAAACCCAAGAGGATATTAAAAATGCATATTTTATTAAGGTTCTTAGAGGAGTATAGTTGATTCGTGACGACGACAACAGTTCGGTGAGTCTGTCGGTTCAAGGCCCTACTTACTAGCTATTTACAAAACATCTCCGGGTTTTGGGTTTTGGGTTTAGGGTCTATAGGGGGTGATGTGCTCTTGGAGCCACATGCTGTGGAGACTCTCACAGCACAAGGCATTCTCTACCGAGAAGCGGGCCGCGCTTTTCTAGTAGACGGTGCGTGCGGGACAAGTAAGAGAAACGGCGACACTGCGGTGACGTGGAGTAATACTTCCCAAGACACATCATGAAATTCAGAAGTAAAACAAAAACATGCCCGCATTGTAGTTCTGTAAATACACGAAAATGCGGAACATGTTACCACGCAGCGGGCACACAGTCCAACTGCCGGAATCCAGCTGAGAAGACATTATACATCAGTATACAAGAATAGTCCGAGATAGCTGGCAGATAGGAATATCTCCCAATTATACAAGGCTACTCCTTTGATATGTCGTGGAATGTGTTCATGGTCTTAGAACTATTCGAAATTTTGGGGGCCTGGTCCATTGAGACATGGCCTTGTGCGATTTCTTCACACCATGCGGGAGTACGGCGCTGGAGGCAGAAGTATATAGCCAAGCCGCGGATACATGCATGTTATCTTCATGGGTTCCCCTACTACCCCCCTCTATTCTACCCCCCCCCCCCGTTCCCCCCATAATTAAGGCTTTTTAGGGGTAAATCAGCCTAATTAAGGTCAGGGTATCTGCTCACAGCTTTCCCAGATGTCGATGTTACCTCGGTGCTGTGCCTGTTTCCAAGAGCGAGTGTACTTCTTAGTCTGCTCTCTCTCAGTCAGAATAGTAGGCCGGATAGTGGGGCAGCCCAGTGGCATCCGGGCGAGAACAGTGGACACGGACCCACTGGACATGCTCTTCTACATACGAGCTCAAAGATTCCACAAAGAAAATTTCAACTTGGTCGGCACAGCACACCTCGCATACTCCATTAGATCACGGTTGATTCCGAAAAGGCTTCGCATCTACATCCTAAACCCTAAACCCTAAACCCGAAACCCTGACTGCCCTTAACCAAGTCGTCCATTAACAAGGCCCGGTCATGGACCCAGAGCTGGTTGCCACGACAGAGCATCGCGCTGAGGACCACTACGTGCGTTTAGGGTGTAGGGTGTAGGGTTTAGGGTTTAGGGTTTCGGGTTCAGGGGTGTCTAGAATCGTTGTTTTGTGCAGCACCATCTCATTCGGAACTGACGCCAAATAACAGCGCAGTAGTTGTTAATGCGAGTCCTGGACGTACCAGTCCTTTTCATTCTTGTACATGCACTTTGAAGTTGACAAGCGCTGCCATGGACGCACTGGGCCCCTCAAGGCTTCGTTTAGGAAGCAGCAACCGGCTGAAAATCATGCAATCCCAAACTCATTGATCCGCGGCTGCGCGTGGGTCCTTCGATTGTCACACAAGCAAAGTCTCATGCCCAGCGCCAAGTTCAATTCCTTGAGGTTCTTTGCCGTCTTCCCCCCGGCCCATGAGCCTACCAATGTGGAGGTTCAGAGTGCAAAGCAGCCTTGTGAATAGAGAAGTGGATCGATAATCGCAAAGGAAGGTGAGAAAGCAGGTGCAGTGGATCAGGTACGATCCGGTGTGTAGAGTCGCTTCACCTTAAAATTGGTATTCCAGACATTTGCGTTTGTTCCAGGTGCTTGGAGGGAGTACTGATACAACCTAAGCCCTATAAACCCTATAGACCCTACAAGCCCTATAAACCCTACAAACCCTATAAACCCTATAAACCCTAAAAACCCTAAAAGCCCTGAACCCGAAAACCCTTGTGGTGTTTTGAAGGCGACGCTTCTGGCCGCGGTGCCGCTGCCTGAAGCGGAGCGAGTGGCAGCAGCCATGCAGGCGCAGACATTTCGCTCGTCCAGCCTTGTGGAGTCCACGATTCGGGTATTTAAGGTTTAGGGTTTAGGGTTTAGGGTTTAAGTCTTTGAAATTGAAAATGCCGAGGCTGGCTGTGGCCTGCTAGCATGCTGCTGTGTTGCGGTGATTTTTTTGGCAGTTCCTTCTGGAACAGATGGAGCATTCTCTGTGTAGTCAAAGCCCTTAAGAATTGGCTCACAGTTTCAGCTTTCCGGTGGGGCTGCGTTCATGTTTCAGTCGTCGTCGCGCTTTGGGTTTTGTGTTAGAGGACGGCCGTCGAGGTACCTGTGCAACACTGGCTGCTGAACGTTGCTTTTGAGAAACAAATGACTGGAGGAAAGTGACGTGCATGTAGCTCTGGGCCTACACAAGGTACGGACAGCTAAACACCAATAGCGGTGCCATTGTGGGGCGGCTTTCAGGGACCTGCCTCGTGCGGGAAGTTAGTTCATACTCGTAAGACCTGCTCACAAACTGGCTTGTCTTTATAACTTCGAGATTTGCTCGGGAGGCCTCCCTGAACTTCCCGGCCACGCCTTCTACAAGTTCTGCATCCACGCCCTGGAAGCCTCCGATGCTAGGACTGACCACCTTGCAGGGGCTTGAAAAGAAGTGTATAGAACTACAGTTGAAGGTTCTTTGTCATAGTTGGGCAACATTTTGTATTTTTAAGGGTACTTAAACCCAATAAGGAGTAGACATTTAAATTTTTGATACGATCCCAACCATGAACTAGGGTTGTGGCAACATGCTGTGGCGCATTCCCGCAAGGAAGCCTCGGCATGGTTCTACTGCGCAGCTTGGCACAAGTAGAGCTACCAGCAGACAGCACCGACAGCACAAGCACCTGCGCAGCTTTGCTTGAGATCTGTTAGCCTGCTAGCCCAAACAGAAAATTCTTATTTGCAGCCTGCACGTGCCGAGCAGCAGCTTCCATAAGCCCATGGTGGAACATCGTCTGGGACCTCCGGGCGCGAAGCCGCTAAGTGATACTGGCTGCGAAGAGGGGGCGGCACGGGTCATATGATCATGCGATGCGCACACGAACCCAAGCAAGCGTGTCAGCAGCGTGCAGCCTCGTGAGACTCGTGCAAGGGCATTAAACCCCAAACCCCAAACCCCAAACCCCAAACCCCAAACCCCAAACCCTAAACCCTAAACCTTTAAACCCTAAACCCTAAACCCTAGCTCATACCTAAACTTGTTACACGCTGTGAGGTCTATGAATGCAGTGCTAAGGTCTCGGAGCTCGGGTCCCAGGCCGGCTGCTACGACCGCTGGAGGCGCGAACGGGAAGGCCATATTTGCGCCCCAGACGTTCCTGTTTAGGGTTTAGGGTTTGGGGTTTGGGGTTTGGGGTTTGGGGTTTGGGGTTTGGGGTTTAGGGTTTAGGGTTTAGGGTTTCACAGCCTGAGGGTACATCCTAAGCCCTCAACACCGGTAGAATGCCCTATGGATCACTAGAGAATCCTGCGACCTCGGAGTCACAGCCTTGCATCTGCATTGGGGAGCCTGCAGCTGCGGTCTGCCTGGCGCGTGCACGGTCGCCGTAGTGCCGTGTGCCACTTAGGGTTCTGTAGTGTACCCAAAACCGTAAACCCTAAACCCTAAGTTGTGAGATAACTCTAGGATGGTTGAGATCTTGAGGGCTTCTTTGTGAAGGGTTCAGACGCGTGCATGGGGCACTAAACGTGCGGTGGCCGTGACGGGCAGCTAGTTAGAGCACAGATTTGCTGCAGTGTGGGAATTGCACAGTTGGTTGCAGGCCCCGCATGCACTGTGTGTCGAATGCCTTAACCCCTAAACCCCTAAACCCCAAACCCTAAACTTAGTCTGCTCTCAGGAGGCCCGACTATGTGCAGGCGACGCCGTGAGGCTGCTCTCATCGCCCTTTGCCTTGCTGAAGGCCCCTTTTTGGAATGCTCAAGCGGATGTTGCTGTTTGAGGCTCTGAAGCTTTAGAGGGTTGCCCGGGCGCAGACACATGTTCAGATGTGGGAGAAAAGCCCCAAAGAAACTTAAGTGTCGGTCATGAGCAGGGCCGCTGCTGCGCGTCCAGCCCTACCGGGCTTTCTACATGGCTCATGCAGGCAGTTCGACTGGCAAATAGGATACAAGTCTTCCACGCACATTGTATATAAGCACGCATCGCCAGCTTTCCTCGTTCGGCACCGTCGAGCCATGAGTGTAAGCTGTCCTTGGCAGAACAGGCATCCCTCTTCCTGGGCATGGAGACGAAAGGCTTCATTGCCGCAGCTGAGGACCGCTTCTGGCATGATAAACCCTAAACCCTGAACCCTAAACCCTAAACCCTAAGCAGGGCCTCCGTGAGACGTGTCTGGGAGTCTGGCCTTCGTCCAAGTCTGGGCATCCAGACTCAGTGCTCTCTGCCTCTGAGGTGTAGAAGTTCTAGCAGTCAAGGATCCAGTTGAACGTTTGTTCACCGCTCCTAAAGAAAACATAAGAACGACATGAATAGAGAGAGAACGAAAGAAGCAAGAGACAGATGAACAAAGAAAGAGAAGGACAGAAAAAAAAAAAAAAAAAAACAATTGAGAAAGTGACAGGCAGCGACACAGAGAAAGAGTACAGGTCACAACAGAGAAGTCGTTCTTTAGCCTGCAGGCGTCCAGGCTTGTCACACTACGCTCGGCCAGGGACTAACTGACAAAATGATGAGGATCCGACAAGGCTGTCTTTTAGAGACCGTTTGTTTATTTTTGTCGCACCCAACAGTGAAGAGACAGCGAAGCTTGTCGGGGCGTTTTGGGAGCTCGCATCCCCAAGCCAAACTTTTAAACCCACGACAGCACGCACTGGCACATTTTCGTGGCAAGAAGCAAGCTGCAATTCGAGATGAAGGATGCTGCTTTGTAACGCAGCTCTTGTCAACAAGTTGCTTGCGTGGACAGCCAGAGGCTTGTCAACCCGCAGGAATTGAAAGTAAGACATGAATCGCCGCCAAGCGAAGGGGATGCATGCTCCGCAGCGCGAGGCACAAACAAAGCTCTCACACACACAAACAGGCACGCCAAAGCGTGCACTTGCAAGATGTATGGCGGAACATGCACGTATGCGCTACTTTATTCGACTTAAAACTCATATACTTGTTATTGTTATTGTTGTTCTTCTTATTATCATTATAATTATTAGTACTATTATTCATATAAAAAATGTTTAATATTGTTAGTATGGTTACTGTCATTAATATTGCTAATGAGCTCTTGAACACAAACGGTGGTGGATTCTGGATACTAAGCTCCGACAGACGTGGGAAGCGAGAGACTCCGAAAAACAACGTAAAAGACAGACAGTGCGAGCAGAAGGGCGGCGTAGGGCAGCTGGCGAACTTGCCCAAAGAGGTGTGGTTGCGGTTCAGGGTCTAGGGTTCAGGGTTCAGGGTTCAGGGTTCAGGGTTTAGGGTTTAGGGTTTAGGGTTTAGGGATTTAGGGTTTAGGGCTTGCCCTGTTCCTTTCGAGTCCGAGAGGCCGGCGTTTTTGCTTTGCTGGATGCCCGGCAGCTCCCGGGCGCCTGCGGCGGTGTTCTGGTCCGGGAGGCAGCGGCTCCTCTGCACTGAGAGGATGCGAAAGGCATGGAGGATATGGGGGTTTTCGAGAATGGGGGGGGTGCCTTTTTTGGGGCCCTTATTAAAAGGGAAATCTTACTATTTTGGGGGTCTATACTATGGGTCCCTCATGAGGATATCAGGGTCACATCGGTTTTCAATATTTTTTCAATGGTTTTCGTGGAGGAGAGGCCATGACAGGTATATCTAGATGCAACAAGCGAGAGCCAGCATAGGTGGAGTCTACTGACAAAGTGCTTCGGAGGATGATGAGCTCGATCGGGCTCTCCAGTTCGTCAGGCGTTGGTGTAGGTGTGTGCGGGTGTATGTATGCGTGCGTGGGTGGGTGTAGGTGTCTGTGTCTGCGTCTGCGTCTGCATCTCTGTCGGTTTGTTGCGTTTTTAGAAGACCTTTTGGCCTGGGGTCGTCTTCCTCAGGTCTGTAAGTTCTCTCAGAGAGCTGCATGGAAGGCGCCAAATTCAGACTGCGGGCTTGTGACTGCCCATGGCATGCGGAAGTGCGACCCAATACTTCCCAAGCTACATCCTCAAACGCGATGCCTTTGTGGCTGTCTCAATGATTCTTCTGCGATTTCTCTTCTTGGTTGTCTGGGCTCGAAACACCCAAGAAAACCCGTAACGCCCCCTGGCATCAAGCCCTGAACAGAGCAAGCCTTTTTGCAAGCATGAGAGCCCGATTGTGACACATATTTTACTTGGGCCCGTGTGGTTTCTGCAAAACTCATCGTCTTTTGCATCCGAGGAGTGCAGCTCTATCTGTTGGAATTTTACCTTGGGATGTTGCCCCTTAGACTCACAGAGTCCTAAAAAGGGATGAAACAGGTACTATATCCAGTCCCCATTCAGGACTGTTAGTTTTGAGGGGAACATCCCAAGTTCTACCTTGTTTGACTGATGGATGGAGGAGTGGAGATGGGGGGGGGTTGGGAATGTGGGGGGCCTTGGTGCTGCAGTTGCCAGAAATTCTTGGCAGTGCCGCTACAGGCCCACAAACATTGCCTGGCAAAGCAGTCCCAGAGACTGGCTGAGCCGGCTCGATTGTCTCCAGAACCTATAGATGGAAAGTTGCTGCCCGCGGGCCTGAAAGAGAATCAAGAGTTGCTTGCCATGCTTGCTTACGTGTGCTTACATCATGCTACAGAATCATGTTCTCAAAGCTGTTCCCCCTAAACCCTAGACCCTAAACCCTAAACCCTAAACCCAGCTTGCCCAGGATTCGGAACAGCCAGTGGCACTCATGGCACCTCCCTTCGGTGTCAAAGGCTCGGACTTGCCAGGGTTTAGGGTTTAGGGTTTAGGGTTTAGGGTTTAGGGTTCAGGGTTTAGGGTTTAGGGTTTAGGGGTTGCAATACTAAATTCAGAAATGCGAGAAGGTCAAGGTCTTGAGTGGTTCTCCAAGATGATAGCATATGCTAACTTACAGTTGTGAATAAGTCTAGCACCGTTTGCTGCAAGGGTACACGTTCTAGGAGTTGACGTTCCAAGTCCAATTGCTTTCTGCCCCAGGCCAGGCAGCATCCTTGTGCGTAGTGTAGTATAGCATAGGGCCTACCAGGCCCAGTGCAAACCCACTGAAAAACTGTTGAAGCTCACCTTCTTCATCACCTTTGCCCTCCATGATCCTTCTTCGTTCAGGGCAGCGGTGGCCGCTCAACCCTGTGATCCCTTTGAGCAGTGCGCTGGGCAACTTCCTGTGGATGCTGTGCGGACTGATTTGGCAGTTCAAGAGATTTTCGCATACTTTTTTGCATCCCTAGTACTTGGTGCCCATGGGGCTCGAGCAAGGTTGATCAACTTTCCATGCCGTGTGCCCCCAAAATGGGGTCTAGCGCGACAAGAATGTGCCCTCCGGACCATGCCAGGTATCATCTCTGCCTTTCTGGGCACGCTGAGTGCAAGGTTCCTGCCACGGGATATGCAGAGCATCAGCAAGGCGCGAAGCCTGCGGCTGGTTCAGACCCGTGTGTGCAAGCTCATGGTGTACCAGGAGGGCTATTCGGCTTTAAAATCCTCATCATGAACCCTATAAAGAGGGCCTTTTAAGGGATAGGGTAAAAGAGCCCATCCTGGTATGCTGTTGTGGTTCCGCGTTTGGCTTTGGGTTTTGGGCTGGCAGATGCGATGTTGTGGGTTTGTCGGGAGTCGGGGCTGGAGAGGTTCCAAAGTATTCCCTCACAGTCATCTAGTGGCATACTTATTATAGACTCCGCTGTACGACATATACGATTCTAGAACGCTGAATGTTTCGCACTTATTTCTCCGGGGTTTGCAGACTCATGCCTCAAAGTATTGGTCCCGTTGTTGCCGAAGGCAGCGAGTGAGACATCGGATCTGCTTGGTGGGGGCCAAAGAAAGTTGCGACTCTGCTGTTCTTGTCGGTCAGTTCTGGCATGTGTGTCATCATACACATGGTTGGCAGTCAGAGTGTTCAAGCATTAGTCTTTAGTTAGGGGGCACACGGCCAGAGTACATAGTGCATGGCTACTTCGTGTTCATGCCAGTAGACACGAGGGCCCCAAGTACTTCTTACATCATGCTTAGAGGCTTCGAGAAGCAGAGATCTTCTTCGACTCGAGGCCTCGCGCAAAATGTCCTGTGCACGCTGACGATCGTCCTCAACAGTCGAGAGGTCCTTCGTGCCAGCTCAGGGCCCGAGAGCTTGGCGTGCCCCACGCAATGTTGCGCACTCTGCAACTTATAATTGCGCAAGGGGCGTTGCAATCCGCTGCTGGTTGCTGTCGGACCATGTGTGCTGTGTCCGGCCGTGTAGGTGGCAGCGCCCGTGCTGCTCCTCTCGCCCTTCAGCCTTCTGGCGGGCCCCAAGCTCGCGAAGGCTCTGCAAGAGCAGGGAGCCAAGGCTGCTACGCAGCGGCACTTGAACGTGGGGGTACCTGGAGCAAACTTGCCAGTTCTAAGCTGTGTGCACACCTGGTGTGTGCATATTCTGAGTTCTGAAGGTCGGCGTCACCAGGGACGTCCCTGCACCTCGGATGGCAGTAGGGTGTACCGAAAACCGCATGAAAAGCATGTGCGCCCCGAAGACATTTCCGAAATTAGGAGTACCTTATTGGGGTCCTTATCAGAAGGGAAGGGAGTCCTACGATTTGGGGGAATTGATCAGGGGTCCCTTATTTTCCTACATTTGAGTATCTTGAACCGCTTCTGCGTTCAAAGATACCCCCAGCCCCCACTCCCACCCCACCCACAAAAATGCGAGTTCGTTTGTAGTCACAGATGCAAGGCTCATGATTTACTGAGACCGTCACTCCCAGCACTGCCTGACCTCGTCTGTAACAGGACAGAAACAAACACAGTTGCCGTGCCAACGTGTCAACGGTGTCCTGACAATGCGCCCAGCCTGACGATCTAAGCCCAAATCTAACCGCGACAGACAGAACAGCTCAAACTCAGGTCAGGCCGCCTCCTGTCGACGAGCTGTCACTTGGTACCGTGCGAGGTTCTTCGCTGCGCTCTTTGGCCGAGATGGGTTGGAGCTCTTAAAGGGTTGCTAGGAGCGTTATGCTATGGAGCGTCCCCCTTAACCCTGAACCCTAAACCCTAAACCCGATAAACCCTAAACCCTATAAACCCTCTCTCTCTAGTTACCATATCGGGAATGCCGCCCAGGCTCTTTTTTTCAGGTCAGTTGTCACTGGCAGCCCAAGGACTTGCAGCCTGGAGCTCTCACAAGCTTCCGGTTGTTTCAGAGCACTACCATCCTCATTGTTGCAGATTTCGGGCAAGCTGGGACCTGAAAGAACCGGTTTCCCAACCTTCAAAGTCATTGAAGCGTCCCAAGATTTGCAGAACGAAGAGCTCCCGGTCTGAATCCCAATAAGGGAAGTCGTCAGACCCCCCAGAACCCTAGGCTGTCGAACACGCATGCCCAGACCCGAAACCCTAAACCCTGAGCCCCAAGCCCTAAACCCTAAACCCTAAACCCTAAACCCTAAACCCCGAGTTTCTCCCCGCCGAGGTGGGCTCAGCGATGCTGCTCCGCGTCGAG
Source organism: Symbiodinium natans (assembly GCA_905221605.1). NCBI lineage: Eukaryota > Dinophyceae > Suessiales > Symbiodiniaceae > Symbiodinium > Symbiodinium natans. The sequence continues at coordinate 493,649 of CAJNDS010002108.1, forward strand.
GGGCATGCTGCCAATCAGGTCAGGTTGTGGATCTTACCATCGATCTTGCATTTAGGGTTTAGGGTTTAGGGTTTAGGGATTTCAGGGTTTATGGATCCAAAGGGCGCTGCCTCTTCTGAACAAGTGCTGCTTTGCGTTGTTTTCTTTGCCAAGCTTGGTGGAGAGAGAAAAGTGGGCGGTTCCACTTTGCTGTTTACCGTACGAGCATCACCGAAGAAATCCCCATGCACCGTACGAGCCCTCACCGCACAGCCTCTCCGAGAATTGCCTTGTCACTCCCACACGACATGGTCCCCATGGTATGGGTAGCCAGCAGCATGCACACCTACCTTCGAAGCTGCCCTCGTATGGATGCCCACAATACACAGAAGCATCTCAATCCGGCCCATGCAGTAGTCTTGGCGTTGAATGGAGGAGATGTTCCATCAAAGAAGGCACATAAGATCAAGGAGGCATGAACCCACCCAGATCGATGCACTTTGTTGCGCGGTCTGGCTGTCTTGTCCATACTTCTTTGTTGCGCGGTCTGGCTGTCTTGTCCATACTTCAATAAGAGCTATCAGTATCCTCTCGCACCCATGGCGACGGACGGCGCATGTTCACTCGCAAAAGAAAACTCAGAAGTCTCCCAGTGACATGTTGCAACTTGTCGCAAGTGACTCGCGAGCTTCCCACAGGCCATCTCATTTCGGATGCGAGATGCAGGCCGGGCAATTGGAATTGGCTGTCAAGGCTGCAATGTCTCTGACTGCTCGAGGAGCTTTGGTTTGCTCAAGATTCATGGGTTCGATGATGCTCGCCCGCGTGCTGAAGTTTAGAGCCTGTATGTGTCACTTAACATGAGGAGTTGAACCGGCACGGGCGTACGATGAGGATCAATATACAGGTCTCGCTTGTGTTGCGCAACACTCGCCCCAGAATCTCAATTCCGAGGAACGTGGTGCTCCCTCCCTCAAGCGCACCAGAACAAACTGTTCAAGAGGTAGGATGTCCATGGGCGAGCTGCAGCATGCAAAAGCTCCCACTTTGCTGCGCCTTCATGAAGCCTTTCGCCCCAGGCATGCTGGAGCATCCAAACAGCAGAGATAGCCTCAACCCCGACGGTTTTACTTCTTGATCCTAAGTCGTTCTTGGACTTGAGTAACTCCGAAGATGCGGGCGACGAGCAGGCCATGTTGATGTCCAAGAGGGCTCGGAAGTCCTGGCTGTCGACTTGGATGCAGCGGAAGGCCTCCTTGGGTGTGCAGCTGGGTCGTTTAGGAGGTGGTAGGATTTGCAGGGTTCGTTTAGCTTTCGTGGTTTGCAAAGGAGCATCGAGGGTGTAGCCGAGCTTGTAGCCGTTCAACGGTTTGAGCCTTCAGCGCTGTGTGTGTGTGTATGTGTGTATGCTTCTGCGGGAGCTTTCAGTATGCACCGATACACAGCCTGCATGTTGGCCCGGCAAGGAGGTTGAGGATTAAGGGGTTTCGTTTGAAAGCCTCGGTTCCAGGGTCCAGGGTTGCAGGGCCGCAGCTGGCGCGTGGTTGCCTTCAGCGCTGGTTGGGCGCCCGGCACCGCGCAGGAGACCCAGCATGAAATCCCTGACAGGATTTAGTACATGACATGCAATAGTGACATGATGACATGCAATAATGAGGTGCACCAAGGACGTGCACATGACATGTGGGTAAATCCCCAAGTAGGGGTACTCTTCATGTACCCCAAAGTATTAGAATCCTTATTATAGGAACCCCCCAAAAAGGGTACCCCTATTTTCGGAAACCCCCCAAATAGGGTTTAGGGTTTAGGGTTTGGGGTTTAGGGTTTAGGGTTTAGGGTTAGGGTTTTTTTATTTGGGCCCTTCGGGGCCCTTGGCATTAGTTGCTGCATGCCGAGGTGGCCCCAGCCGCGCTGCGGTTTGGCCTCCCAAAGTCTGGAGGTTGGCAAGGGGTTTAGGGTTTAGGGTTTAGGCTGCGGTATGCTCCAGGCATGGCTGCCCATCAGCCTCAATAGTTGTCGAGCAGAGCAGCCTACCATACACGATGCATCGGTATGCAGCGGCTGGCCTGTGAACTTTTTACAAAGTTAAAAAATTTGAGTTTTGGACCCTGTTTCGTAGGGGCCCCCTGATTAAAGTTGGCTGGGTTATTCAGGACACCCTGACTGTTTGGGGGTACAGACCAGGTCCCCCTTTGAAGTCAAACCGTTCCCGAAATCCGTCATTTTTTTTAGAGAATTCAGGGCTTGTTTCGGCCCAGAGGCTCCGAATTTGGATGACTTGGTCTCTTGGCTTAAAGCCGGGCCTTATGATTTTAAAGCCGGGCCCTGTGATTTTCAAGCCGACCTCATCCATTCCAACCGGCCCGAAACCATTACTTCCCTTTCTTGAAACCATTTGAAAAGTTGGTTTCGTTCAATCTGACAAAGAGGTGGTCCAGGAGCCCCCCTCGGCCCCAAATAACGGCATGTCAAGGCCCCGACCTGGAGGCTCCGAATTTGGAAAAATCATAATATGGATCCCTTTTGAACTCATACAAACTCATCCCTTTCAAATTCACACGGATCCCTTTTAAACTCGTATAAGCGAATCGCTTGTAAATTCAGATGGGTCTCATTTTAAGTTCATATAAGGTCATCCCGTTTAAATTCATAATTATGGACCCATTCTAAATGCATTTAAACTCATCCCTTCGAAAAATCATATGGATCCATTTTAATATAAGCTCATCCCTTTTAAATTCATATGGATCCGTTTAAATTTATATCAATTCCTTTGTATTGAATTGAAATCACATAAACCCCCGGGCCCGTTTAGACGGACAAAAACAGCTTCGACTCTTCGACTTTTTTTTTTTTTGCGGGGGGGGGGGGGGGCACATTAAAGAGCGTCCAACATTAAAGGATTCTGTCCGCGCCTCCCTCCTACAAAAGGGAAGCCCAAACCCGAAACAAGTCACACACCCTGTCAATCTTTGCTGCCAGGACTGACCAGCGCCAATGTGCTTCTGTCAATTACAAGGCGCTGCAATGGCACAGAGACGCCAGCAGTGTCGAAGTTTAACCCAGATGGCGTCCTAAAGTTTATAAACGGAGCACGCCAAACGAGCCCTCCAAGAATTCTCCCCACATTCCTATGATTGATGTTATTTGTCTCCAGGCCTGGGCCTTGTCGCCCGCTGGGTTTGGTCCTGCGCGGCGTTGAGGCGTGAACCTTGGCAAGTGTTGGCAGTATTGGCATGGCACATGTGCGGCTTAAGCTGAGTTTGCATCGGTGTTGGGTG
>CAJNDS010002108.1:501908-512615 GCA_905221605.1 Symbiodinium natans
AATGACGATTTTGTACCAGACAGGCCAGACACAAGGAATGGCATGTGCAACCTTGATGAGATGATGCAAACATGAGGTAGGGGCCTGCCTCGCTGTACCAGACTCAGAGGAATGGTACAACACGAAATGAAGTGGACATGAACAATGAAGGTGAGGGCCCTGCCAGCTACTCTATACAGAGTCCAGGCACAGACCAGTGCAGGTACGTTTACCTGGGGTGTGGGGCGGAGCTTCGATGGGCAGAGCCACCCCCACACCCCCTCTGCCCCCCTGCACAAAAGAAATGAGGTCGACGGTTGAAACCCTTGGCTACAGGGTTGGACACACACACACACACACTCAAGCAACCTTCCTGACAGCCAATACTGGTACCTCCGATCTGCGAGCCACATCAGCTTAGACAGGCTAAGCCTGCTGTCACTGAAGTACATCATGCTCCTGAATACCTCTGATGTTTCAAACTGGTGTTGACATTGCAATCTCCTGGGTGTCTTGGGGCATGAAGGTGAAATGACGATTTTGTACCAGACAGGCCAGACACAAGGAATGGCATGTGCAACCTTGATGAGATGATGCAAACATGAGGTAGGGTCCTGCCTCGCTGTACCAGACTCAGAGGAATGGTACAACGCGAAATGAAGTGGACATGAACAATGAAGGTGAGGGCCCTGCCAGCTACTCTATACAGAGTCCAGGCACAGACCAATGCAGGTACGTTTACCTGGGGTGTGGGGCGGAACTTCGATGGGCAGAGCCACCCCCACACCCCCTCTGCCCCCCTGCACAAAAGAAATGAGGTCGACGGTTGAAACCCTTGGCTACAGGGTGGGACAGACACACACACACACACAGACACAGACACACACACACACAGAGACACACACACACACAGAGACACACACACACACACACACACAGAGACACACACACACACACAGAGACACACACACACACAGAGACACACACACACAGAGACACACACAGACACACACAGAGACACACACACACACCCACACAGAGACACAGACACAGACACACACAGAGACACAGACAAAGACAAAGACACAGACACAGACGCAGACGCAGTCACAGACACAGACGCAGACGCAGTCACAGACACAGACACACCAACACACACACACACACACACACACACACACACACACACACACACACACACAGAGACACACACAGAGACACACACACACACAGAGACACACAGAGACACACAGAGACACACAGAGACACACAGAGACACACAGACACAGAGACACACAGACACAGAGACACACAGAGACACACAGAGACACACACAGAGACACACACACACACACACCCACCCACCCACCCACCCACGCACCGACGCACGCACGCACGCACGCACGCACGAAGGCACGCACGCACGCACGAAGGCACATCCACGCACGCACGCACATCCACGCACGCACGCACATCCATATCCACATCCACATCCGCATCCGCATCCACATCCACATCCACATCCCCACCCACCCACGCACCCACGCACGCACGCACGCAGACGAAGCACGCAGACGAAGCACGCAGAGGAAGCACGCAGAAGAAGCACGAATTCATTTATTGTGCAGATGGTATGTGTATTTTCGTACATATGCAAACAATGTGTTCCATTATATGTACATGTTCTGTGCCATTGTATGCCCGGTGGTAATCTGGATCTTCGTTGCGAAGAGATGAAAATCATCCTCGCATTCAGGTCCTGCCGCTGCAGTTCCGGGCCCTGTCCATTCTTCAATTTCAGGTCGCCTGGACAAGTCGCAAGCTGATGCGCGCTCGACTCGTACGTGATGCGGTAGCGCAGCCGAACCCGAAACCCGAAACCCGAAACCCCTGACCCTAAACCCTAAACCCAAGTATGTTCGACAAGCTTTCGCCTGTTTGTTGCACGGCCTCTGCAGAGGCGATGCAGATGATTTTAACCACTGCGGGTCGCCCGCCTTGGCCCGGCCCGGAGGGGTTTAAGGGTTTAGGGTTTCAGGGTCGGTCCATACCCATACATGCATGTAGAAATTTCAAGCGCGTAGCTGGTTTCTAGAGTTCTAGAGAATCCTTCTGGAAAATCCTTCTTCAACCAAGTTTGACTTGCGGGCGGAGGGGGTCGGAAGGGTGGGGGCTGTCGGACGCACCGCGGCCAGAGACGAGACGAAAGCGGAATGAACTCACAAGTGTCGCCTTCAAATGCAGAATTTGCTCATGCCATACAGAGCTTCTTTGCGAAGCACCCATACTATAGAACACAGAACACCCAACCTCTCATGTCCGAAACTCAACAGGTTCGAGCCTCCCAAAACAGCCGGCACAGCCTGCAGACCCTAAACCCCAAACCCTAAACCCCAAACCCTAAACCCTAAACCCTAAAGCATCCGTGCTTAGGATTGAAGCGCCCGAGACCCTCGGCTTCAACCCAAAGCCCGCTTCTGTGAGGAGTTGCAGCTGCAGCTGCGCAGTGGCGCGCCGCAGGCAGAACTGGGATCCTACGTATAACAACCAGGATGGGGTATTAGGCCTTCAAATCCCCATAATGAACCCTGTAAAGGGCCTTTTAAGGGATTCTCATCCTGCACAGGGATCCTACATACTTCTTACTTCTTATCATTTTACATCATTGACCTTTTACGTCGGCCGTTCGGGGCCGGCTGTCGCATGAGGAACGGGCAGCCGGAAGACGGACCATCATGTCTAGTCATGGGGTGCTACGCATGTCACAGTTAGCTCAACATGTTTCGTACCATGCAGTACAACATCATGGAGCTTCATGTGCACAGGCATCAATTGAGTCGGGACCTCAAGCAGCAGAACTTTGAGCAGGAGACAGGCAGATTCGACTGTCCTAAGCCGATTGGTCTTTTCAAAGTCTCCGGACTGCACCATCCTCCGGGAAGCAACTGGACTTTGCAGAGTTGTAGTGTGCACTGTGCTTCCTGAATGTGCAACATGCTGCAGATATTGGGGCACCACGAGATTCATGGGTCCCTTTGCAGTATCATCAAGCTCCCAGTCGTCGACAAGATTCCAAAGCAAGGGGTCGCACAACACCCACTTCCATGGACCCTAACTAAGACCCAAGGCCAGACTTCAACTTGTTCCATCGAAACAAACTAAGTCATCTCTTCGACACATTCAAAAGCCCATCTCTTGTCCCTGCAGCTGGACAATTCAAGGTTTGTAGGGTTTTTGTATTTAACTCAGTAGCACCGATGCCTCGCTCTACAGTCACAGTCAAAGTGCAGACTCTGTTCCGTGTGCACTTGTCTTTGCCTGCAGGTTCACAGCAGGTAATGACCGATCAGTCCTGTGCACCCCGTAATCTTATCCGCCAGCCGGGTCGGTCGCGGGTCGGCTTCGGTGGCCAGAACTGGCATGTCTGGAGCCGCGGAGAAGCAATGCCAGCTTGGCTCGAGAGTTGCCTGATGTTGTCTTTTGCCGGACTTGGGGCCCGGGTTCGTCATCAGGGGCTGCCGACCATCCCTTGACACTGTGGCAGAGACGGTTAGGGACTTCCCCTGGTGTTGGATTCCACGTTCAGATGAAGGACAAACAGGCAGCTTTAAAAACTGGCGTTTTAGTCCCCCCTGCCAATCCCCCCTTCCCCCCTCCCCCCCCCTCCCCCTATTTATTAAATAGGACATCATGACTTGCCCGGGGTTTCCTTTGAATGCCCTGTGGTCCAGCTTATTCCAAGAAAAATCCACAGAAATCCTCCCTCAGAATCTCGAAGAGCCGAAACACTTAACCTTGAACTCTGTACCTAAAACTCTCTAACGCCTCAACCCAATCCCTCAAACCTACTCAACCCAATCAAACCCTCAACTGGAAGGCCTCAAATCTCAACCAACCCTAACATCTGAGCCTAAACCCTCAACCCAAAAAGCACCAGCTTTTTCGTGGCTTTTCCTGCTTTTTTGCCAACTTTCCTTGCTTCCCACAATTTCCGACAGTTTTCCAGCACTTTTTCCGGCTGTGCTGAAGAAACATGCTTGGAAGCGACAAGGGATGTGAATCTATGATCGTCGTTGAGCACAGCCAGGATGGCAACATCAAACCAAGAAATATGGCCATAGCAGAAGGTACTTCTCAGCAGATAGTGGACTCATTGACTCATTGCGGGGCGCACTTTCAGAACCTCAATAGCCATTCCATTTAGAATATTTAGAGTTCATGTATGGGAGCAGGAGAAGGAGGAGGAGGAGGCGAAAGTTGCGTATTTGGTCGCGAATCCTGTCACGCGGACCATGTCGCACAATGTCCATACAGGTCTGGTGCACCCGCCATCCCAGCCAGCCGCACTCACAAAATCACGGACCCAAAATAAGACATGCCTTTTTCAGCCCCACGGGCCACAAGGCGCCGGCGCGCCTACCAACAGCAAACTTGAACGGCGCAAATCAGGCGCTCAAGTTCCCAAAAAATTTCTTGGAGCTTGTCTGGGGCTTGGATACTTTGCCAAAGTCTTGGGCCCTGTTTCGAAGCTCCTTAGCTCCTCAAAGCTCCCGAGCTGCGGTGCTCAGTTCTTGGCTCCACCGCTTCGACCTTTCCTGGTGCGAGCTGTGTCAGGCGCGCTGGTGATGATGGGGTTTGGCATCCGGTTTGGCTGGGGTTTGGTCCATTTGCGGGCGGTTTGCGCCTTCAGACGGTGCCGCGCAGAGTTTGCGAAGCTCTACTGGTACCAAGTTTTTGTGTTTTTGTTTTTCTGGTTCTGGCTTCTGGTGAGCGTATATATGCTTCCGAAGTGGTGAGTTTATAGATCGGGTGTCCTTTTCGGAGATACATCTATATATATATATATGTATATACGTATGTAGATACATGCGTGTCCACACTCTTTTTCGTCCTGAAATCAATGAGTTTGTGGATATGTGCTTTCTCGGTATGTATGAAGCTTCGTGCGGGGTTACAAGCTTCGGACTCGGTTTTAAGGATGTTTCGTGCACTTTGACAAGCTTCGCACTCGGCAGTATACGTTGTGCGCTTTGACTAGCTTCGGACTGGCTGTTTCAGAGTTTCTGAGTAGGGGGGCAGGGTGTGGGTGTGTGTGTGGGTGTGTGTGTGTGTGTGTATGTGTATGTGTGCCCCAGACGCAGAATCTTTAAACAGCACACCCGAACTAAGGGTTAGGGCTGTCCGAACATGTGGGCATTCCTCAACATTCACACCCCCCCCCCTCCCCCCGCCATATCTACAGAATAGTTTCGTTCCCTATGAGAAGATTGAGAACCCAATGCAAGTAAGAAAACATCTCTCGAGCAATGTTTTTGTCAAAAACTCCCATGTCACCAAGCTGCTCGAGACGGCTCTGTGCCTCTCAAGAGAAGGTTGAACAGATAAGGATGAGGATCGACTCGGACCAACCCGAAACCCCAAAGCACTCGCAGGGTCTGCATTGCCCCTTAAGATCCCTGAGGCGGGTCCTGGCGTTTTCGATTGGCAAGTGGAGGCCGTGGTGCTAGTCGCCCCCTGCGGGCCTCAAATTCCAATACAGCTTTCGGATTTGGAGGAGCGACTCCACTGGCCTAGGGTTCTTCCGAAAAGCCCGAAACTCCCTGGCCCGAAAAAACTCATTCGCAGGGCCTTGAGAAGTTCTAGACACTTGGCAATGTCATGCCAACGCTCGAACGGCCAGAGCCCCGCGTCCTCGAACCCCTGAAGATCTTTCATGCCATCTCCGAAGCCAGGCACGCCCACGGCCCGTTCTGCGGCCAGCCTTAAGTGCATCTCTTTGAGAGCTCAAAAGCAGAGAGAGGTTGGGTGCAGTCAAACTTTTAAGTTTTTTCGGTTACTCTGCCTGAATCACTTGGTTTCTGCCTGTAGAGAGGATGTGGAAAGATCATGCGCGCTTTACTACACTTCTCCCATTTTCCCATTCTCCATCATGCGCTTGTTAAAGTTGTCGGCGGATGTGGAGGGGGGATATGCTATCGCGATTAATGAGGCTTTGGGCTCGCGGCTCATTATTTCTGATTGGCGTGTGGGCTTGCGAACTCCTGGCCTAGCTCCCGGGATCTGTCGAGTTGAGTCAGTGCAAGGGTCCGTGTCTTTGCAGTCACACTTCAATGACGGCTAAGTCACGAAAGCTAGCTCCTTGGAGCTCGCGAGAGTTGTCGTTTACAAGAATTCTCTCTAGTGTTCAGCTGGGTCAAAAAGCGACTCCGACCCTTAAGTGGTCTGAAAATCAGAGAGATAAAGGGCTGTGGAGGGGGGGGCCCCCCCCCCTCCCCCCCCTTATAGGATTGACAAAATCAATCTTAAGGTGTCCCCCCCCCCCCTCCTTTCAGGGTCGCCTGAATTGATTTCTGGGGAGGGGGGGGGGGGCCCCCCCCCCCCCCCCCCCTTTTGGCCCCCCCCTCCCTTTTCAGGCTTCCCCCTCCGTCTTGGTCAGGCCCTGCGCCTGACTCGAAAGAAGCTTGCTTGTCAGCCGCGTTTCTAGCTTTCGTGGCCCCGATCTCAAGTTTTGCCTAGTAGTAGAGTAGGTAACCTTTAACCTTTTTGGGTAGTACAGTCCCTTAACATCCCAAAGGTTAACCTTTAATTCCCCCAGGTTACTGGACAACTAGGTTTGCTCTACGGACTATGAAATCAGATTTCTGAATTCTCGCGCCCGAGATAGAGGCATCTCTCCTTCCAGGCTGGGTAGCACCTGCCCACAAATCCAGCAACCCTAAACCCTAAACCCTAAACCATTTTGCTGCTGCAAGCCTTTTTTTTCCGAGAGCACCGACAAAAGCACAAGTAGCCAGCGAGGCAGCAGTTTTGTCTAAGATTCGACATGTACTCATGAGAAAGAAGTTCCTGAACAATTACCGCAAGAAGCCCCAACACCTCATTCTGCAGCAGTGGTAGCCGCCCAGGACTAAGTGAGTCATATTCTGGTTTCACTGGTTTCCGGTTCAAAATGTTCCCTCAGCAAGCACTCTGTAGCAAGCCATCAATGCAGTTGCCATGGACCCTCCGAAGCTGCCAAACAAGCTGCTGTCCAAGAAGGACCCATCGGGTGCGAGATGCAGCTTGCCCTTTGAGCAGACCATTGAGAAGTGGCGACTCCACATGTCAGCCCATACTACATAGCCAGAAGTTGTCCGATATTGCCCGTTTGGAGAAGCACCGCGCAGAGACTCCCACGCATGTCAGCTTCGGATTGCCGCTGCCATCTTCCGAAGTAGCTGCTGTTCAGCAGGGTGGAGATAATCGAAATGATGTTTTTTCACTCGCGCGTTCTCTGGCCTCAGTTGTCCCTTATAGATACATATTGAGAGTTTTCTGAGTTTTGTGGACATGCCCCAGAAGCGCATAAAAGCGCAGGTGTGGGTCGTGCTGATCGGATGCTGTGGTTGAGCCCTCAGAGTTGCAAGCGGCAGATGGTCGCTTTGACAAGGCTGAACATCTCTATATCCCCCTTGGAAATCATTCTTTTATTTTTGTTTATACAAAACCCAAGAGGATATTAAACAACACTATTTTTATTAAGGTTCTGAGGGGAGTATAGATCTAGGCCCATTGGAGTCAAGCGAGACATGCCCACGTGGCAAACATTCTCTTACTGGCTCAGGCTGTCTTAGGAATGAGGGAAGAGCACTTGATTGACCTTCAATGTTTCCCCAGCTTCAGCAGTAGCTCATGCCACAAGTCAAAGTGGCAAAACAACCCACGTCTTTGACCAGAACTGGACCTGGGAACCCTTCATCCCAGCCCAATCTGCCCCGTGCAATGCTAACAAGAATTTGCAGATCACCACACAGGTCCCAACTCATAAGCCGCAGGGGCAGGGTGCTTGAATCAGTCTCTGAAGCACTGGTTCTATCGCCCTCACCTTGCTCTTGAAGCCTTGAGCTAGTAGATTGTGATTCGAAGCCATGGCCCAGAGCAGCGGCTACGGCGGAATGAGCCGTGAAGCTCAGCATGCCAGGGAGTGTCGGGGTCCATCGGAGCATGTTGATCCACGGGCTTTCGGAAACCATCCCTAGACCGAAGCAGCGTGTCGAGCTGGGCAATGCGAAGTAGCGCGAGCATCATGGGCATCAGCCACGCGCATGTTGGCTAATCGATCGTGGGCATGCTTGGCGTGCCGGGGTGGAGCAAGTGCTGCTGCCTAAGCCTGGCAAGGTGAAAGAGCTGCTACCAATGAAGTGTGTTGTCACTCCGAACTGTTTGATACTGGCGTGTGTGCGTGAGAGGGAGAGGTTAGTGTGGGGTTTAGTTTCAAAGCGTGCAAGCGCGACACTGGGATTGTCTGCCATACCAGCAGGATGGGAAAGTCTTGCACTGGGCAGTTCATGTTACAGTCAACCAAGTTTCTTCGAAAATCACGTAGTAGTAGTAGTAGTAGTAGTAGTAGTAGTAGTAGTAGTAGTAGTAGTAGTAGTAGTAGTAGTAGTAGTAGTAGTAGTAGTAGTAGTAGTAGTAGTAGTAGTAGTAGTAGTAGTAGTAGTACTAGCAGTAGCAGCAGTAGCAGTAGCAGTAGCAGCAGTAGCAGTAGCAGCAGTAGCAGTAGCATGCCGATTGCTGATGCAAAAGTTGCTCCATGTACGGACTGTCTCGAAATGACTCGCTTTTCCGAGGTCGGATAGCTCCTGGCCTGGCTTGGCCAATGCCGGACACTGAAAATGGCTTTCGATATGGTTTAGGGTTTAGGGTTTGGGGTTTGGGGTTTGGGGTTTGGGGTTTGGGGTTTAGGGTTTAGGGTTAGGTGAGATGTGCTCGCGTGTGCGCATGACACCCTAGACCACGGGTGTTGCGGTCGCACCCGCTTTCAGTTTGCAGTGACATCGAACGCAGGGGGCCGGAAAGGTGGGGAGAGGCCCTCGGTTAATCGAAGATTGACCCGGTGTGTGGTAGCATTACGGGCTTCACCTTCGCTCATCCCTCGCCTCCTTTGGTTCTGCACCATTCTGTCCTGTCCAACGGCCGCAATTTTGTCACAGTTCCAGTTTTGCATCATCTCATTGTGTGTTCACATGTCCTGGCTCGGCTGAACAAACCGTGTTCTTCACATTGGTAACAGACTGCTTCCTGCTTGTTTTGGTAGTAGTGTTTGTGGTAGTGCTGCGCGTGCAGTGTATGTACATGTGTTTGTTCTGCTTGCTTGCTGCGTGTATTGCTTGTGTATTGTGTGAGTGGCGGCATCACAGCATACACAGAGAGCTAGGAGCGATGGAGTGATGCCTCTGATGTAGAGACCAGCCAGTCTTGCGCTCCTTCGTTGAGCAGCGGCGTGCACATTGGCATACAGTGCTGATGCAGGATGGGGGTTACGATCTCACGGGTACCTTCCTGGGGTCCTTATTACAAGGCGTTCCTACTACTCGGCTATGTTAGGGGTCCCTTTTTTTCGCATAAGCCCCCAGATAACATGCGCGCATTGGCATTGCGTCCATGTCCTCAGGGCGATGCAGCCTTATCTGAACCCCATGTCTCCTCGCGGCTTTGAGGAGCGCACGAGGGGGTGCTTCGGTGTTGGAAGGATGGTGGGCGTTCCCACTGCTTCAAACATAATTATATATACATATATTTAAGGGGCTGCGCCCATGGGCGGGCAGCGCACGCAGAAGCCCGGGGCGAGCAGTTTCTAAGCATGTTGAGGCCCCTAAACTCCATTAAAATCTCTAAGCGCTAAGTTTCTAAGCATCTTCAGGCCCCTAAACTCCCTTCAAATCTCTAAGCGTTTGAGGCTCCTAGACTCCCTTAACGTTTCTCAGCACTTTATAAGGCCCCTAAACTCCCTTTTTCCTAGCCCCGGGCTTAGACACGTCGCTTATGCCCGCCCTTTGGGGGGCATCATGCTCCTGATGCGCCGGGGTCCCGCCCCGGGAGCCGCTGATGCTCCTGATGCGCGCCTGGGGGTCCCGGGCTGGACCCGCTGATGCTCATGATGCGCGCCCTCTGGGGGCCTCCGTGGCGACGCAAAAAAACCACGAAAAAAAAACCGTTCACCGGCGGCACGCGGGGGTCGGCGGCACTGGCGTCCGGCCTAATTCTGCTTCGCAGAAGGCCAGAGGCCAGCAAGGCTATTCCCGGGACGACCCGGGCTAAAAGGTCCGCATTTGCTCGGTCCTTTGGGGACCTCGCGCTGCCCGATTTAATGGCTACCGCCAGTGCCGCCGACCCCAGACCCAAGACAGTCGCATTGAGGCGGAAGGCAGGGTGGAGCGCGGGCAGGCGGGGGGGGGCGGGGGCGGTGGGGGTGGAAAGGGGGGCGGCGGGGGTGGGGGGTGTGGGTGACGGTAGAGGGTTGGTGTCGGATTAGGGAGTTGGGGGCGGAAGGCAGGGGTGGACTGGGGGGCATAGAGATGAAGAAGCGATGAGAGCGGTGAGAGTGGGGGGGCGGTCGGATGGTGCACGATGGTGGGAGGGGGTAATGATGAGGGCTGGGGAGGGTTGGTGGGAGGGTTAGGGAGTGGGGGTGGGAGAGGGTGGGGGCGGCTGGCGGCCTGCCAGCTCTGGTGAGAGGGTTGGGGCGGAAGGCAGGGTGGAGCGCGGCGGGTGGACAGGGGAGGTGACGGTCGAGGGTTGGTGGAGTTGGGGGCGGAAGGCAGGGGAGTGATGAGAGCGGGGAGGCGGTCAGGGCGGGCGTGGATTGGAATCCCTCAAACTAAAGATTTGTCAGGGGCGGAGTAGGTGGGTAGGGGCCTAGGAGGGAAGGGATGGGGGGGGTGGGGGGGTGGGGGGGGGTTTCAG
>CAJNDS010002108.1:512715-671542 GCA_905221605.1 Symbiodinium natans
GGGGGGGTGGGGGGGGGTGGGGGGGGGGCGGGAAGGGCGGAGGGGGCGGGCATGCACTGGGGCCCATGGGGCGAGGGGGCATGGAGCCATGGGACCATAGGGCCATGGAGCCTTTAAAGTCAGCACACATGGAGAAAAGGGGCATAGGCCAGCGGGCTAGAGCATGGGACCATGGGACCATGGGGCCATGAGCCATGGCGGGGGGGGCGGGAAGTGCGGAAAAACGGAGGGGGGCATGGGGCCAGGGACATTGAGCCATGGGGCCATGCAGCCATAGGGCCATAGCGGGGTGGGCGGAAGGGCGGGAAGCGGGAAGGGCGGAACCCTTCAAAGTCAGCTTATAAAGTCAGCTTATAGAAGAGAAGGGCGTGGGGCCACGAGGCATGGAGCCATGGGACCATGGGGGGCCATGAGCCATAGCGGGGTGGGCATGCACTGGGGCCCTTTAAAGTCAGCTTATCGAAGACAGGCGTGGGGTCATGGGCCCATGAGCCATGGGGGAAGGGCCCTTTAAAGTCAGCGCAAAGCCATGGGCGGGCCCTTTTATGGGACCATGGGGCCATGGGGCCATGAGCCATGGCGGGCGGAGCGGGCGGGAAGGGCGGGAAGGGTGGGAAGGGCGGGAAGGGCGGGAAGGGCGGAGGGGGCGGGCATGGACTGGGGCCCTTTAAAGTCAGCTTAGAAGAAAGGGGCATGGGGCCAGGAGGCATGAAGCCACGGGGGGGGGGGGGGGGGGGGGGGGGGGGGGGGGGGGGGGGGGGGGGGGGGGGGGGGGGGGGGGGGCATGCACTGAAACCCTTTAAACCACCTGAATGGATGGGGTGGGGGGGGGTCAAAGGTCCAATTCAAGGCGTCATGGGTGAGGGCGATGGGTGGCGGGGTTTGGGCATGCACTGAAGCCAAACAATGCAAAAACACTCCAATTCAAGGTGTCATGAGCAGCATGCTGTGAGAGCGGGTGAGGGCGGTGAGGGCGGTGGGGGGTCTTCACTGACGCCGCCCTGGGGTCGGCGGATATATATATGTACATACTATATCGTACATATATATATATATGTATGTATATATATATATATGTATATATATATGTAAACCTCTATAAGCCCCATACTTGTCGATTATCCCTGCAATCGCCTTCCCAACTGAAGCTGCAGGACCTGGTATCGCCCAGGCCGGCTTTGAATTGTGCATTTGTTGAAGCTAAAGTCAATAGGGTTTAGGGTTTAGGGTAGATGTTTTGCAAGGTTTTCAGGGTGAAGCCATGGCACGGCGCTCAAGGGGTCATGGTTGAGGCACACGGTGGGGTAGGGGAAGAGAAGGAAGACGAAGGGAGGCAAGGCGCGAGTTTACCGAGTCTCCTCCGGTGTTTGATGTGATGAAGGATGCATTCTTCGTGGCTACGTGCTTGAGTGCCTGCTGTCGGGTGGTATAGTTTGTGTTTTCATCTGCAAGAGAACCGGGACAATTGTGCAGGAGTTCCCACAGTCATTGAGATACTGGCGAGAGGGGCGACATTGCATCATGGACATCTGTTTCGATGCCTCAACAAGAACCCATTGGGAAAAATGGGGAAAAAAGGTCCATCAGCCCAGCGGCCGGCTCCACGCCCCGAGGCCTCACCGGGCTCCAGAAGGGAAAGTGAGGTCGAGCTGAGTTCGAACTTCGAATCTTGGGAATTAGGTTTTTTACACGCACGTGAAAAAACTAATTCTCAGAATTCTTGTGATAGTTATAACGCTACGTGGCCCGCCTTGGCCGCGCCCTGCGCAGCAGCAGTAGCAGTAGTAGCAATGAAGTAGCAAAAGCAGAATTGCAGTGGCAACAGTACTGGCAATCATAGCAGCTTGTGCTCATAGATCAGTCGTAGTAGAAGAAGCAGTGCTGGTAGTAAGAACCACAGCAATCATATGCTTCTCGTACTAAGGTATCATGAACTCAGTTCCAAGTTACAAGCTCCTGTAGTTCAACACTGTTTTTTGTGTAAGGCGCAAGGACTCCGAGGCTTGAAACTCTCCGTAGAAGTGGTATTCAAAATGATTAGGGCTTAGGGTTTAGGGTTTAGGGTTTATAAGGTTTAGGGTTTAGGGTTCAGGGTAGAAATAGTAGCAGGAGTAGGAGCAGCTAAGCTTCTCACTGCGGTTGCTTGTAGTCGGATTGCTCGCAGCCTGCCATTTCCCCAACACATTGCCTGATGCTTTGGCTCTCCTCTTTTTGCCAACTCACGCGCCTGAGTCCAGGAACTCTCAAGTCAATTCCCAGTACCGTGATTTCACAGCAGACGCCGCATCGACATACCGAAGCAACCCTTGTGGCTTAACGAGCAATGCTACGTATCCTTCTGCTTTCGGGGGAGGAGCTGACAAGCGTTTCTCTCACGGAGGTGAGCGACGTGAAGGAATTGAAGCAACGATTGCATCGGCAGCACGATCTGCCACCACGCTTCAGGCAAAGACTTGTTCACCAACGCACCATTTTGGGTGATGCGGTCAAGTTGGACACCATCATAGCATCGCAAGTTGTTGCTACGACAACTACCGAGGAACCCGAAAGGGAGCGCAGGGCCGTGAAGCGGCGGCGGATTCGGAAGAAGCGGCCATTGGATCCGGAGGGTGGCTTGCCGCCGCCGTGCAACGAAAGGCTGCTCAAGGACTCTTCCAAACCAACCTTTGTGATGGATCTCCAGGTCCGACACCCTCTAAACCCTAAATTTTTGATCCCCACAAAGAGAGTTTAGGGTTTATGGAATTTTGAAAGAAACCCTGCAGGTTTTGATCCCGGCATTCGTGGACGCTTCTGAGCACCGGCAAAGACAGCTAATCACAGCCGTCGACTTCGGCCATGTGATCCAGGCAGGGGGCGCGGTACTCTGGGGCTGGGAATAGGGAGTAACACTATGCATTTTTCTAAACAACGCTATTCCTCACGGTTCCTTCTATGTCTAATCAATTTCCCCTCAAATCCTATTCCAGTGAGTATGTCGCCTACATCACGGAGAACGCATTGAGCAATGACATGCAACGTGTATCGAATAGAATATTCAAGCTCAGGTTCTTCCCCGGAACCCTCGTGAGCCCACAAGCTTCTTGGAACTCTCAGGTGGAGGCATTGCTGCAGCTTCCCATGGACCCGAATGCTGCCGTCCATAAGCATGTGGATGGTTGCACTCGCAAGCCACTTGTGCTGGCATCTGGCAAGGGCAACCTACATGTCGCAAAGCTGCTCCTAGAGGCCCGCGCTGACGTGAATTCGGCCGACGATGTCGGGACAGCCTTGACGAGTGCAGCTTTCGGGGGTCATGCTCCAGTGGTACGGTGGCTTTTAGAGGCTGGTGCTCAGAAGGACTTGCGTAACTCTTGGGGCCAAACGGCACTGCTGGAAGCCGTCACAAAGCCAGTCACACAAGATGGTGATGCACAAGTTGTGCAGTTACTGGTGAAGTCCCATTGTCAGCTGAACTTGCGAAACTGTTGTGGCCGTACCGCACTGATGGTTGCAGCATCCCAAGGTCATGCTCGAAACGTGCATATACTCCTGGATGGTGGCGCTCAAAGGGATTTGCGCGCCAATGATGGCTGCACGGCGCTGATGTTGGCGGCAATCAACTCCCACGATCCAGTCGCAGAGTTGCTGCTGAAGGCCGGTGCTCGGATAGACTTGCAGAACGATGCCGGCCAGACTGCGCTGACGCTGGCAACGGATGTGTCAGTGTCTTACAGTATTCAGAATGAGGATTTCCGAAGATTCTTCGAGAAGAGGCGCTCCGACGCGCAAATATTCTGCAAGAAAAGGAGGTCCAATCCGAGAAAACTCTGGGAGACATAAGTGCGGACGTATCTGGGCCTGTGGCTCTGGAGCTCTGAAGGTGAGCCAGGAGGAATCCTGAAGTTTCGAAAGTTTTTGTCAATAACTATGCACGCAAGGGCACGGTTTTCCACATCCCATCGCAGCATGTTTGTTGTTGCCACAGCTGGAAAACGTGCTTGGTACATGCCTGAAGGTATAGGCTACACATGGCAAGCGCTCGAACATTGTGCTATACGACGAAGACTCTAGTTAGTCCTACTGCTTCTGCTGGTGGGCTGCCACTGCTGCTGTGAAGACCAGGCTCACGGATTCCGCAGATCCCTCATTGCCAGTGGGGGTGGGGGAGAGGTGCCCCAAGTGAGCCCTGGTCCTGATGCACTGTCGGCCCGCACACCCGTCGGTCAAGGGGGGGGGGGGGGGGGGGGGGGCAAGCAAAAAGCGGACAGGGGGTTGGGGGGGGGGGACCCAGCCCAAAATGCTCGGTTGGGGGGGGGCAGGTGGAGGGGGGGGGGGGCGGGGGGGGGGGGCGGGGGGGGGGTGGGGGGGTTTTGGGCAGCAGTGGCGAAACATTTCTACCTAATAATACATGTCTTAATCTTGTTTATTCACCGTCTTTCAGGGGTCGGATGAGATCAGGGATGAGACGACCGATGCAGTTCGGAGGGCGAGCGGCGAAGGGCTTGTATCCTGTGCAGGGAGGGCTTGTTG
The DNA here is from genome assembly GCA_905221605.1 of Symbiodinium natans. Lineage (NCBI taxonomy): Eukaryota > Dinophyceae > Suessiales > Symbiodiniaceae > Symbiodinium > Symbiodinium natans. The sequence goes on from CAJNDS010002108.1 coordinate 517,228, forward strand.
AGAAGTTCAGGGCTTAGGGTCTTAGGGTTTTGGGTTTAAAGGGTTTAGGGTTTAGGGTTCAGGGTTTAGGGTTTAGGGTTTAGGGCCTTCTCCAGGCATGGCTCCGAAAGCTACGCCCGAGCCTGAGCCATGCCGGCGGGCACTGATCAAGCGGAGCCTATGTTTTCGGTTTTGCTTAGGGTTTAGGGTTTAGGGTTTAGGGTTTAGGGTTTAGGGCTGTAGATGCCCTAAGCCTGGACCCAGAAATCCTGAATGGGCTTGAGACCGAGCCCTTTTTGTTGTTTTCGTCCAGGGGGGCGGGGTGAGCGGTAGGGGCGGGGGCAAGTGCGTTGATCTGTGAGACCCTTGTGCCTCATTGAAGCCCAAAACCCTAAATCATACCCCCTCTTCCAAACAAAAGACAAACACAGACAAATCTCAACTCCCTTTTTTTGGAGGCACTGGCTTCGCAAGACTTCCATTATTGGGGTTTATGTCGTGTTGCAGCAAGAGGGTGCCTGCGCTCATGTCACTGCAATGATCCAAGCTCCAGCTCCACTCCCAGGCAGAGAGACAAAATTATGTCCCAACCTAAGGCCCTTGAATCCAACAAAAACCTTGAAGGTAGTTTGTGAAGTAGCACTTTCGCTGCCAGCGTGAACCGCCAAGCTCGACTCTTTGCTTTTGAAGTGGCGCCGAGGCCCTCCGCACATGCCATGCACAAGGCACGGCTTCCGCTATGCAGGTTTTTGTTGAAGCTTTTTGGGATGTTCTTCAAGTTTCACGTACGGAGCATTGGTCAAGACCCTGACAACACGAAGCCTCTTAGCAGCGTGAACAAGGAATATCGCAATGTTGATGCGTTGATCATATATGAATCATGATTGAACCGCCTCCAGGCAAAGGCAAAGCTAGGACGCAAAGATGGAGCAGTGCATGTTCTTGGCCATTGTGTGAGGGAGAGTCCGTAAGAATAATTGGGTTTCAAGGACTGAAGGCTTTGAAGTCCCATTCTGGTCAGGCCTTTGTCAAGGCCTTCCAGTGCTTTGCTTGTAGGGGTCAAGAGCCCAGTGTATGTATCAGAGCGCAGGCTGTTGCTGTGACCGCTGCTAGATTGGCACTTTAAACAGGGAAGCTTCAGCACACGTTGACGATGTTGTGTGCAAACCTTGTTTTTTTGAAGTCGAAAGGGGGTTATCAAGTTTTGGGTTTTCGTAGCGGAGTGGACAAGCCCTTTCTCCACCGCTGCCTGGACTCCAAACCTCGCCTGCGCAGGTGTCATCTTCGGCCCGTTCCTTACCGTCTCGCGGCCGCTGCCCGAGGGGCCTCGAAATTGCTCAATGGCATGAAAAACTTGCATGATTGGCTGCATCCATCCTCCCAGCAAAGCGCTGAAGAGACTTCCCTGTAGAGGCCTCTTTTGGGGAGTAGCCTGCAAGAGTCGCCGAGCTGGAAGATGCTTTTAACATGCTTTATAGCTTAACCTCTTTTCGGAGCCGAAGGGCTGGAACCTGCTGAAACCTTCAACTAGCCCCCCTCGTGATCTCAGTAAGGGCTGAGGGGGACCAGGGCGTGGCTCATCAGCAGCTGCAAATTCGACAGATTCTGGGTGACCACAGCTACAGCTGTAGAGAGGCCACTGAGCAAACTGAAAGGGCTTCTGTTCCAAGCTCCACCCTTCGCTAGCAGCAGAGTCGTCTCCATCGAGGCCCTCACCTTTTCACATTCATGAGCTGTTTGTAACCATTGTAGAGTCCTCGTCGCTCGTCTGTGCAGTGTGCTGATCGCAGCATCCGCGGTTAGCAGTAGGGCATTGGGTTTGGGTCCATGCCAAGCACTGTATTTCAAACGATTGCCGATCGCCGGTACTGGCGTTGGGTAAAACAAGGCGCTTACCTCAGCGGGCCTTCGCCGCTCCCCCAGTTCCAGCAAATTGCCTTTATGAGGATGTCAGTGCCACTTCTGGACGGACCCCTGTTTGAACATCATATCCTTGAACGCCCCGGCCAACTTAAGTACATCACCTGAACTCCCTCCTCCCTCCACGAGATACTCAGCCCTAAACTCCTAAGCTCGATCCTGAGCGTTAAAGTTAAAGCCCATCGCGGCAACCCTGCTCTTTCAAAGCCGGTATCCGCAGAAGCGTAAGCCACTCAGCCTTCTGCAGGCCCACAAATTCCAGGGCTTCTTGCCCAGGACACCCTGGCTTGGGTTTTGGGGCAGGGCTTTTGATTCACGTCGGAGATGTATGGGTCGGCTTCCCCCCCAAGCGCGCACTCCCCGCACTGGAATAGTTTTTTACATGTTGCTGCAGCCTCGCTTGCAGGAATTCACAAGGTGAACAGCATGCCGCAACCTGAGCACCTCAGCATGTGATCTCCGAAGCGCATTGCTCGTTGAGAGGCTGGTGTGGGCTTTGATCGGTGCCTCGCAAGCTTCACGGAGAAGAGGAGTTGAAAGACCAAATCTAACTACATTCCGCGCAACATGGTTGTAGGTGGTGGTGCGGTACCTGCATACTGACACTACTTGTCGGCAATTGAAACAGAAGTGTGTGCCAACTGCATCCGCAACATCCTCAAGTGGTATTCAGTGTGAGAAGAAACCGCTGGCTTGTTGCCCATCAGCGGCGGACCGCCAGTTTGACTTTGTGGTTCAGGGTTTGGGGTTTAGGGTTTGGGGTTTAGGGTTTAGGGTTTACTAGGGTGATGCCTGATCTTCAGGTCATCTGTCTTGAGAGCACTGTGTCACCCTTCCCAGTTGAGAATTGAGAAACGTACAGTACATTCAAGGGCTGTGGGCCAAGGGCCAAGGGCCCACACTTACAAAGCCCACCAATATCCACCAATGTCCCGACATACTTACAGTCGCAAGTTTTGCCAATCCCTCGTCTGGGCTCTCCTCGCCACTCACGAGGCCGTCGACAGCTCGCGGGGCTCCACGGCCGAGGTCCGACTTCCCTTAAAAAAAAGAAGTGGGGGACTTCGTCTGTTGGGCCATGTAGGGCATCTGGGGCATTTAGGGCATTTGGGGCCCTCCGAGTTCCTGTCAGGTTCGGCGCGCACAGGACTCCAGCCCTGAATCCTGAAGTAAAAAGTTCCAACACTCCAATACCCCATCCTCTTCTGAATGACTAAAGCTGTGTGAAAAGAACTCGAGAGTCAGCAGTTCCAGAACCTCTGAGCCTTCCCTGGAGGTTCACAGAGGTCCTGGGCAACCATCCCGGATCCTGCACCGGGTCTCAGCTGGCGCATCTCATATGTCTGTTATATCACAATGAGGACTTTTCTGGGGCTCCGGGATATGCCGGGATGCTTCCTGCACTTGGGTTTTGGGAGCTCATGGGTCGGCATTCAGTCTCAAGCTTAGGCTGAGAGACACATCTGACAGTTTTGAGTAGTATGGACTGACCAGGCCTCCCCCCCCCTTTGAGCAAAAGGAGCTATAGCTGCTGGGGCAACGCCCACAGCCACAAAAGGTTCAGCTGAGCGAAGCTCTCAGGGCCCGGCATGGGCCCAAGGTGGCCCAACATGGGAGTTTACGAAAACCAGGGACCCCTATGATAAACCCCCCCAAATTGTCGGATTCCCTGATAAAAAAAGAATTCAAAGAAGGTACGCCCGAATTTCGGGAATTTCGGAAACCCCCAGCATCCCACAGCCTAGGCACCTCAGAGCCCGGGCACCTGACGAACTACGTGGCATTGTCGGCGATTATGGCAAGCCCGAACCTGAGAAGCGAGGAGCGAAGGGCCACGGGATGGTGGCTGAACTGAATTGCATTTTTTGAGGCTAGATAGTTAACTTTATCATGGTTGGGTACCATTTTACATTTTTAAGGGTACTTAAACCCTATAAGGAATACAAGTTCAAATTTTTAATATTATCCCAACCATGAGCTAGTTAACAGGTTCTATCGAGTTTCGAGCGGCCGGGAGCATTGCACTGAAAAAGTGGACAAAAACGCCGGAGAGTGACGCAGCGTAATGAAGTTGAAAGCGCCTGAGCTTCTGAGGCCCGCGGAGCAGCCTGATGCCCGACGCGCTCACGCTGGGCCTCAGTCCAAAATGGCAGGTCGTTGACATCTCTATGGCGCATTATTATGAGACGGTCATGGCGGCATCATGTTACCATGTGACTATTCAAAACACCTATGTACACGACGCCTTCGCGATCATTCATGGTACTAGATGACACTTGATGACACCCATATGAGTATACAGCATACACCTAGAAACCACTTTAGTGAAATGCACATGATGCCTTGCGTGACACAACGGCACCTGCATGGCGATCATTGTCAAAATGATTCATGATGTGTCCAGCCAAGAAGCTGTTTTTCGAAGTCGGCATATGGACAGGGGCTTTAACCCCATGCACACCAGTCCGGAATGAGTTGTGCAAATCCCCTGCCTACATCCTGCGGGCCTCAGCTGACCCCACCAGAACCAATCTGAGCCGTGCAACCCTAAACCCTAAACCCTAAACCCTAAACCCTAAACCCTAAACCCTAAACCCTAAACCGAAAACGCCTTGATGTTGAGGCAGAGCAGTCCCCAAGTCCTCACGGCGGAGGCCCACGAAGCCTCAGCGAATCTCACGAAACCTTCCAGCAGCCTGGAATCTGGAGAAAGGAACTTCAGAATCTCCCGAAGTCTCACTATTGAGCATGTGATCTACGTGGTCCTGATGCTGCGGAGAACGCTAGATTGTGTTGAAGCGTAGATTTCAAGACGATCGAAAGTCTTCAGGACTTTGCGGATGCTAGGCGTGCGGATGCATGGGCTTCATGTGTTGTTTGTTTTTGGCTTTGGCCGAATGCCCCTCAACAAAGGAACCACGATGGCTGCTAGGAGCTGGCGAACGTGGCTTTTTCAATATCTCAACTCCTGTTTGCTCAAAATCATTGGCAGGGCTTCAACGACTTCGAGCCTGTGAGGCTTGAGCCTGGGGGGGCGGGGGGTTGCGACTTGGAGGAAGATTGGGGCCTGTGAAGGATAAAGGATACCGGGCTGCGGAGTACATGCCCAGCGGTCTGCGATGCACGGTACCTGCAGGTCATGAAGCATCGTTTTTTTCAGCCTGTCAACTGCAGGAAGTTTTCGAGACAACTTACAGAATCACTGACCACTGGACCACTTCCCAGGCCCCGTAGCCACCTTGGCTATCATTTACACCTCAGAGCCTGTTCCCAGATGCTCCCCGAACACGCGGTTTAGGGTTTTAGAGTTTGGGGTTTCGGGTTTAGGGTTTTGGGGTTGCTATGCAGCCTGGCAGGCACTTCGTGACGAGCGAGGAGGCGGGGGTGAAAGGATGGACATAAAACTCTCAACTGCGCAACCCTCTTACGCCCCAAAAGGTCTACTAAGTGTGTTTCTTAAACGAAGTGGTTGCCCGGTGACTCAGTGCTTTCTCTGTCACCACAGGCCGACATTTCATTGGGCTCAACTGGTTTTTTGGCAGAGTCATCTCTAAACTCTAAAAATCGCTTGAAATTGCTCGTCCTCGTCCTTCTACGTGGCATTTGCTTGTATCGGCTTGTATCAGCTGACAAGTCGGCTGACGGATGCCGGCGCTTATACCCCACAGGTCTGAGAACAGATGTTGCGCAAGTCTGCTTTGCTCACACACGTGGAAGCAAATCGCCCTAAACCCTAAACCCTAAACCCTAAACCCTAAACCCCTTTGTGTTCGCCGACCGCTGCAAGCGGTTCAGCGCAGGCCCATGCCCGCCTGGATCGCATTCAGGATCTGCTGATGCAGGACCCCTGCGATTTCTTGTCATACGACTCTGAGGCTGTCAGGGGTGAAGAAGTAAATTTGGATATTGCTTCCCTCTGTAGCTGTGGGGTGCTTGGAGTCTTGAAGATCGCAAGAGCAGAAGCACCTTGAGGTTCAATGTGCTTCAAGTATTCAAGTACTCTGCACTCAGGGATTTTTGGCTTGCAGGTTCGCCTGCGGAAGTTGAGTAGTTCAATATGTATGACGCAGGAGGGGGAGCCTTCAGTTATGCCATCAGAGCCCCAGGCCCTAACTCGAATGCTTGAGAAGTAGATTTGGCAACCTGGTTCGGCAGTGGCAGTATGAGAGGCCTTGCTTTCCACATAATTAGGCCACGCCGCTAGAATGTCTGAGCCCCTAGTAAAGGGCTTAGTGCTTAGGGTGAAGGCTTTTCTTTTGAGTGCAACTTAGGGAATACTTAGAGAATCCGCCTGGCAGGAAGTAGAAGATCCAGTTGCTACCGGCCAGCCTCCGTTTTTCATTGGGTTTGCCCTGAACCCTCATGTTTTATGAAAATAGGCTTACGTCACGATCGGTTGGTGGGGTGTGCGCAGGCATCAAGAGCTCCTCAATCCCAAGCGGTTCGGATCAGAGCAATGTTTTTGCTGAGCTCCCTGAAGCTCCAATGCCTCCTAACCCTAAACCCTAAACCCTAAGCCCTAAACCCTAAACCCTTCCTCATGCTGCAAGGCGCAGGGCCACACCGCAGAGACCCTCCGCATCCTCCGCATGGACTACCAGGCTCCCAGCACGGGGCACCTCGATGCTCTTCTGCTTGGAGGTTCGTGGTACCTTTTTAACCCAGTTCTAGCTGTACTTATCACCCAATTCTGACCCACATTAGGGCACTTAATGTTAACCTCGTATTATTGAACCCCCTGATATTAAAGTGCGCCAGGGGTCCCGGCCGCAATAATAAAGCCGTGGGAATAAAGTACGCCAAGTCGGGGCTGGTTTTTTTTGGGGGAGTTTGATTGAAGGGGGGCTCTAAGGAAAGGAATCCTTATTCAAAGGGGCCCTACTCTATTTGGGGGGGTTTGATTGATGGGGGGGGGGGGGGGGGGGGGGGGGGGGTTATTATTACGAGGTCAACATTAAGGGGCCTTTTCAAGTGGGTTAGAAGGTTATAATTAAGTACAGTTATCATTGGTGAATAAGTACCATGAAGCTCCAAGTAGGCCCTCGTCAAGCTGCTGAACAGGAGCTCGAACAGATGCGCGCCATGGATCCCAATGAAGCCCATTACAATCCAGGTGCCACCGGTTTAGGGTTTAGGGTTCAGGGTTTAGGGTTCTGATGGGGAGCCAGGGATTGGGATTGATGATGTAGGGTAAAGTGCCTGAAGGTTGACCGTTTGCATGGCGCTGGGTTTTACAGCTCGGCCTTGGCTTGGCAGAGCAGCGCCCACGCACTGCAAAGCCAGCCTTGCCATTCAAGAGTGTGGTCTGCAAGCAATGTGTCCGGGGCCTTTCCTGGCCATGCCCTAAACCCTAAACCCTAAACCCTAAACCCTAAACCCTAAACCCTGGTGGGGTTGCTCCTGGCCAGAGAAGTCCAGTTGTCACGAAAGCTAGCTCCTTGGAGCTCGCAGCGGAAGTTCTTGTTTACAACCCTCTTGCGAAACAGGACTTGTGGGTGACCGTTTGGCCTGATATCCCAGGGATTTAAGGTCGCGCGGGGAAGGGAGGGGGGGGGGGGGGTGGCCTGCCTAAGTCTTCGCAGAGGCTGCGCGCGGCATGGGGCGGCCTCCCCCCACCCCCCCCTGCACCTTATGTCAACATACTGCCCTTGAATTTCCCACTGCCAAAAGACACGGCCGCGAGCCACCTTTGGGGCCCCAGCTTTCGTCCGGCCTGCTCTCCCAAGTGAGATAGTCTGTTGTGCGGGTTCCCAACCCTAAACCCCAAACCCTAAGCCCTAAATCCTGAACCCGAAACCCTAAACCCGAAACCCGAAACCCTAAACCCTAAACCCCAAACCCTAAACCCTAAACCCTAAACCCTATAAGCCCTAAGCCAGTCGCATCTCGGAGCCGTGGAGGTGCCGTGGATGTGGGCTCCGACTCGTCCGACTCGGCGGGCCTGGCATGGCTAAACTGCATCTAGGGTTTAGGGTTTAGGGTTTAGGGTTTAGGGTTTAGGGCAGTAGTTGCGGATTACATAGTCGCTTGCAAAACTATTCTTGTGCCTTGCTACGACTCAGCAACCGAAAGTCCCGGGGCCAGCATTGACGTCAGTCAGGGACCCCGGTGTTTATAGGCTTCTAAGCTGATATGGCTGAAACCATCTGATCACCATGCCAGACAGATGCGGGCGTGCTGCAGACTGCGCGCAGCGCCACTTAGGACTCCTGCCTGTGAGGCATCCTTTCCAATTTCATGAACTAAATTCGTTAAGTGAGCAGCGTTACGTACCGTACATTGTTTCTGTAGAATGAGAGCTCTGCTTGAAGTATAGCTCATACTGATAGATACGTGCACGCATAGACTGTCACCATACACGGTCACGAGACGGCAACAACAACTGCAGGCTTCCTGCCTTCTGCAGCAAAGCTGCCGACGGGAATCCTGACCTAGCGCACCAGAGAAACATGAGTCCAAGCTGTTTCGCTGGGTATTAGACCCAGAGGCCATTTTAATAGGAGTGTTCTGCGGTGCATTACGAACACGGAGCAGATGACATAGCTGCTAGGCGTTCTCAATGCGGGCAGTGGCAACCGCTTAGCCTGCGAAGGCCCAAAAAAGTGAGCGCGAGAGGTAGAATCACATGCACATCATGCGGGTGCCCCCCTTTCGGTGAGGTTGGAGCAACTTGCTACTGATCAGTCCCTGGCGCCTGAGCCGCACAGCTTAGCTCGAGGTTCAGGTTTGTGATATGTAAGGATGTTTCATAACCGAGATGGTTCTTTCAGCCAGAAAGAAGGAGTATTTGCCTTTGTATTGCATAAGGGGTGAAAGCGGGAACCCAACGAACTCAATCGCTGCGTTCTGAGCGGCTTTCGTTTCGAGAGCCGCGCCGCATTTGGCGGTCTTTGTAGCTGTCCTTCATTGTTTTTGAGCATTCCCGGCCACTAAACCTGAGCAGCATGAACAGTTTTCAAAACATCTTGATATGCCAATCAATCTAGTTGCAATTAAATGCACTTTTTTGGAAACTGGTTGAAATTTAGCAGGCAGAGTGTTTGGGGCAATCTTTCCATCTGGAGGGTGAGTTCATGGAGAACATTGGTTTTACCAATGCTTTCCAGCAATTACATGTTGTCTGGAACTATAAGCCTGAGGCCCTGCGCGTTTAGGGTTTAAGGTTTGGTGTCTAGGGTTTAGGGTCTCTCGGATACCCTGAAAGTTGGGGACAGCATTGGCAGAACCCATTCTTTGCATGAAGTTGGAGTACGAACTCATTGAACATTGGTTTTCGCAATGTTTTCAAACAATTCCACGTTTTGTGGAACGATGAGCGCGACGCCCTGAGATCTCTCTGGAACCATGGATTTTGTTGGAAACATTTGTAAGACCCATGTTTTCCATGTGTTCTATAAGTTTGGCCACCCAGACGCAATTCTCCAGAAAGCAGAAGAGAGCTTTGGAAAACATTGCTAAATAAAACCTTGGTCCTTTCCATGAACTTGGCCCCCTAAGACGCATAGCTCCAGAAACCATGTTTTTTTGGGGGGGAAATGGTGGAAAAAAACAACAACGTTTTACATGCAGTCAGCGCCCCGATTCATGGAACACACTGGTAGTTCGTTTTCATGGTTCTTACTTCGGCCCAGACGCATAGCAGAAACCAGTTTTTGAGTTTCATTGTTTTTTTTTAAATCGAGTTGTCCATGAATCTGGAGGGTGACTTCATGGAAAGCAATGGTAAAAGCATTGTTTCCTTACAAGCGTCTGCTCGTTCCAGACGCCTCTCGGCTGGAAGTTGAGGCGAGTTTGAGTCCATTCGCTTGATTTCATAGGAGACAACCCTAAAAAAAAAAGGAGACAACCCTTGCGGGTCCATCTACACGGGACAGCCTGCCAAGGAGGCCCGCCAATCCAGGCGCACGTCAGGTCCTCAGTATATACAGATGTACTGAGTCTGAGCCACGTGCTGAGTTCAGGAGGTCGCAGTTTTAGAAGGGGAACGGAGGCTGCAGACTGAAACTCTTGAAGTGGAGCACCGAGTATGAAATAACCTAACCAACGCGGGGGGGGGGGGGGTGTACATGTTAGGAGTAGTTTTTCAAGTGCGCTTGGCTTCCTTTGTTGCTGCAGAACGTGCAATCCTGCAGTACAGAAAGTCCATTTGCTTCAATGCATGACTCGCCTGCTGCGACAGTGACTGGGCAGGGCGGCGGTGGATTGCTCAATCTGCAAGCTGGTGCAATACCTCACCTATAGTACAATCATTGCCTTCACAACCTACTGACGCGCTGCTCGGCCTGGACCCCACCCTTCGTCAAGTCCGAATACCCAAGCTCATTTAAGTGTCTTCTGTTGAGGTTTGGAGGTTCCTCCTCCCAGGAAAAAGGCTTACTGTTCCGAAACACTCTGCCGCTGGGCAGCTTTCGTGGTGGAGAGCAAACAACATGTTGCCCCTCCAGGCCTTAAGCCAGCGCTCTGGGCGGCTCCTAGGCATGCTGCACAGGCAAGTGGAGCCTTGAGGTGTGCAGGGCACAGTTGGGGGGGTTTCCGACAATAGGGGGTACCCTTTTCTGGGGTTCCTTTGAAGGGATGATAGTAGTTTGGGGGTATATAAGGGGTACCCCTATTTTCGGCAATCCCCAGTTGTTATCGGCATTGAATGCGGTTGAAGCCCTGTGCTACGGCTCTCCCTACATGCCCGAGTACCAGTTGACAGAGGCTGTATCCCGCGCATACCTTCAGGCCCTGAGCCAAGAACCCAGGAAGCGCCTGTGGCCGCTCGCCCGCAATCTGAGGAGGTCAAACCGGCCAAGCCATGCGCAGATGAACCCCAACCGCGCAAAGCTTCTCGTCGTACAGCTAAGAATCAGTCGCCCAATGCAATGTGCTACTCGAACTCCTAAACTATAAACCCCAGACCCCGAACCTCTAAACCCTAAACACTGAACCCTAAACCCTAACGGACCTAACCCCCTCCTCTCACCACTTACATCCGTTTTCGCACCTCCAGAGGTCAGAGCTAAGGACGGAGATGCTCCTCGGCCAGCATTTCATTGGGGGTGGCGCCTGTGGCGGTTCAAAGGATCTTTAGGGTTCAGGGTTAGGAGTTTAGGGTTTAGGGTTTAGGGTTTAGGGTTTAGGGTTTAGGGTTTAGGGTTTAGGGTTTAGGGTTTAGGGTTTAGGGTTTAGGGGGGTATGTAGGGTTCAGGGTTTAAGCTCTTGAGGTGTGCAGGATCTTCGTGTCGGTAAGATTTGCTGAGGTAGCCCAGTGGCTTTTCTTGAGTTTAAAGTCTTGCCAGGGGCTGTTCTTCCATGCTCCTATATTAGGTGTTCTTCCAGACATAGTGCCGGTTTGGAGTTGTGGGTTGCGTATCAAATCAGGTGCTTCCGAGCTTTTCCCTACATCGGGGCACATCTTGGCATCAGAGCACTAAACCCGGCGCTCACGTTCTCAGGGAGGCTGCGGGTTACCTCGAACTGGCTCCGGAGACGATACAGAGGCCCCACCAGGTATCGCGCAGTTTAAGGTTTCAGGTGGGTTGTTACGAGCCTGCCCTGTGGCTTCTACAGCCGTGCAAGGAGTTTTGAAGGCCTGAATCTGTTGGCTTTTGCGGGCACACTTCGCGGATTTGTCTTCTGAGCCCCTAAGCTTCGAATCTGAGTTCCTACCAGACAACCTGCTAAGTTTCAAGAAGTCATCAGGCTGCGTTCCGTGGCCACTGAGGTGTGGAATTCTCATGCAAGACAGCTTTTTGAACAGTTTTCATGCAACAGACTCAACAACCCTACCAAAAGACAGAACCCCTCGCAACCACCCTAAACCCTAAACCCTCTTAACCCTCTTAACCCTCTTAACCCTCTTAACCCTCTTAACCCTAAACCCTAAACCCTCTAACCCTAAACCCTACATAGCTCGACAGCTTCACGGGCACCCTCAGCCGTCGCAACTTTGCCGTCCGTTGGCTCGAGCTTCAATCCTTGGCCGCCGGGGATCCGGCGAAGGCCTGGCGCTTGTGGGGTTTAGGGTTTAGGGTTTAGGGTTTAGGGTTTAGGGTTTAGGGTCTTTGTTTTGTCGTGCAACTTGGATTTCCACTTGCAAAACTTATGAGGAGAAGGTCACGTGGCGGCCCTGTGCCTTCCACCTCACACACCGATGTCAGCGAAGACCCAAGAGTCAGTGAAATTCACAAAAGCGACCAGGAAGAAGCTGCCATGGCTTCTGATGGTAAGGTGCAGGCCTCAGTCCATGACATGGCAGGCAGCACATTTTTCTGCGGTCATGCTTAGAATTGCATGGGTTGGCGCGTGCGACCAGGAAAATGAGACGCCGGCAGAGGACTTGGCTGTTCAGTGTGTCGATAGGTGCAACCGGGAATACAGGCCACTTTGCCATCATGACCCATCGCGTGGGTGCCGGACATTTACAAGCTTGCAAACCCTTTCCCGCAACAACTGGGTGCTTAACACCCCTACTTTCGGAAAGCCCCAGATCCCAACTCCCAAACCCCTGCACAAACCGCACCATCTCGCCCAAGAAACCACGTCGCCGCCCAAGACTTCGCGTGTCCAGGACGTGGCGATGGAAGCTGCCGAGCCGGCTGAGGAGCCGCCCAAGGACCTCAAACAACTTGTTTTTTTGGTTGTAGGGTTTAGGGTTGTAGGGTTATAGGGTTTATAGGGTTTACAGGGTTTACAGGGTTTACAGGGTTTTTGGGTTTTTGGGTTTTTAGGGTTTTAGGGTTGAGGGGTGAGGGTTGGACTCGGTACGAAAAAGCGTCTCTGATCTCAGGTTCTTTTCTTCTCATTCTCGCTGCCGTAGATTCTTGAGGGAGAGTGCTGAAGGTCCTTGATTGGCTGTGATGGATGAGCCTTGTTCATCGATGTGAGAAAAAGGGTGACCAAGCACCAGAGGCAAAACGTGGAAGGGGGTTGTTCGGAATGGTTCGGGCGCTCCATGATTGCTCCTTGCCACGTGAGAAAAGAACGTTCTACATATCAGAGCTCCTGACAAAGATTCGCATTCGTCATGCAGCCTGTGTGGAAGTGATTGCCCAGAAGGCTCATCAGCTCAAGGCAAAGAGCAGTGCATTGAGTTCATCCACTCAGCTCCATAAATACCTTTCGCCAGCTCAGAACAGCTCTTAAACCCTAAACCCTAAACCCTAAGCCCTAAGCCCTAAACCCTAAGCCCTAAGCCCTAAGCCCTAAACCCTAAACCCTAAACCCTAAACCCTAAACCCTAAACCCTAAACCCTAAACCCTAAACCCTAAACCCTAAACCCTAAACCCTAAACCCTAAACCCTGCTTGCTTTAATTTCTTGCCATGTGGTGGCGCCTACTTGCTTTCTGGCGGCTTCGCTTGGTACCCGGGGTGCGCGCGGTAGCTGCCCTTGGGCCGTTCCAGGGTTCCAGTAGGGTTAGGGTTTAGGGTTTAGGGTTTAGGGTTTAGGGTTTAGGGTTTAGGGTTTAGGGTTTAGGGTTTAGGGTTTCGGGCTTAGGGTACAGCTTTCAAGATTTAGGGGACTGTGGAAAAGAAAGCTTGAATGGCGTGTCGGCTCAGGCTCGAGTTGTACTCGGGGCGCGTCCGACATCAGGAGGCAGTAGGGGGTTTAGGGTTTAGTAAAGGGTTTAGGGTTTAGGGTTTAGGGTTTAGGGTTTAGGGTTTAGGGTTTAGGGTTTAGGGTTTAGGGTTTAGGGTTTAGGGTTTAGGGTTTAGGGTAGGGATCTTCGCCCCGGCATACTGTCATACAGTGTCCCTCGGTACCGGGAAAAGCCCTTCATACAAAATGTTGCAGCAAGAGGGCTTCGACCCCTAATCCCTAACCCCTAAGCCCTAAACCCTAAACCCTAAGCCCTAAGCCCTAAGCCCTAAGCCCTAAGCCCTAAGCCCTACGCCCTACGCCCTACGCCCTAAGCCCTAAGCCCTAAGCCCTAAGCCCTCAGCCCTAAGCCCTAAGCCCTAAGCCCTAAGCCCTAAGCCCTAAGCCCTAAGCCCTAAGCCCTAAGCCCTAAGCCCTAAGCCCTTGCTCAAGCTAAGGCTTGCTGCGTTTTGGCACTTCTCATCCTCTCGCTTTCTGGGCATTCGTTGCAAGGCATCGGCCTTGGCACTGAAGTTGTCAGAGTGAAGTTCCTGGGGGGGTTTAGGGGGTACCTAAACCTTAAACCCTAAACCCTAAACTACGATGGATGAGAATCGGAGGTGAGATTTCGTCATGTGTTTGGGCTTTTGCGTGTACTTCACGTAGTGCTGAACTCAGAGATCGCATGCCAGCGTTTCTGTCTTTACCTGCGAGCCCTAACCCCTAAACCCTAAACCCTAAACCCTCAACCCTAAACCCTAAACCCTAAACCCTATGGACAAAGAGGCCGTGTCGTTGTGGTTGGCGATGTGCACGGCTGTGCCGATGAGCTTGCGGAGCTTTTGGAGGCTCATGCTTTGTCAACCAAATTCATCGAACACGTTCGTGCTCCCGAGCCTGGCCCAGTTGATCTAGTTTAGGGTTTAGGGTTTAGGGTTTAGGGTGATTAGTAGGGCCCCCCTCCCGAGAATAATGGAAGGGGTCGATTATTGCCTGGGGCTGGGAAGGGAGGGGGGGTCGGAAAGGGGGCTGTCCTCTTGTGTCCTTTTCCGCTCCTCTTCTTGGAAGGCTTTTGTTTTTGCCTCTGCCCATTTTTTGTCCTTTAACTCTCGGCTTGGGGTTTTTATTATTCCCTTCTTGGAAGCTTATCTGTTTATCTGTGATTGCTTAAGCAATGCAAAATCTCTGTGCTGATCGTCATGGTGGGCCCGTCGGGCTTTCCATTGGGGGCTTTATTAATCCCAAACTCGGGCCTGAACTGGAGCGAATGATTTGGGCATCGATCCGAGATGCGAAGTAGTAGGAAATCGCAGTTTTCTGCTGCAGCCTCCAACTCCAAAAATAGGAGAGCACGTGGGCAATTGCTTACTTAAGCCTTAAGCAAGCCAAACTCTCTGTGCTTATCGTAGTGGTGGGCCCGCCGGGCTTTCCATTGATCTGGGGGGTTTTATTAATCCCAAACTCTGGCCTGAATTCCGGGCCGGTAAGGGGAAGGTCAGGAGCGAATGATTTGGGCATCGATCCTAGATGAGAGTAGCAAGGAATCGCAGTTTTCTGTTGCAGCCTCCAATTCCAAAAAACATCCGAGCGCGTCGTATAATTTCTTAAGCAGTGCAAAACCTCCGTGCTTCTCGTCCTCGGAGGCCGGCGGTCTTTCCATGATCCCTGTAGCCTTCAGCAAATTTGTTGGGCCCCCATTTTGTTTCTTGACTTTTTTTTGGTGCATTTTGGGGTTTTGGCTCCCGTAATGGAAAGTAGTCTTCCCGGAGGGTTCCAAAAAATAAGCTCTTTAAACTTCGGGGGCTTTATTAATCAGATCCTCGGTTTAGGGTTTAGGGTTTAGGGTTTTGGGCTTGGTTGCAACTTACACAGCTCTTGGATGCTCTGGATCATGGACTCTGGGCTCGGGACTCCATTTCTCTCAAACCGTCGCACTTTACGCAACTGTGCAGACCGAGGCAGCTATTCATGATAAGCGTCTAGATCCTCGCTGTGTGTTGAGGTCAAGAAAATTGAAGCTAGAATCACAGAACTCAAAAGAACGCTCAATGTTAATCCAGAATTCATACCAACATGTTCAAATTCAGATTCAAAGCCAGCAGCTAGACTGCAGCTGCAGCAGCAGTAGAGGTTGTAGGAGTAGGAGTAGGAATAGGAGTAGTAGTAGTAGTAGTAGTAGTAGTAGTAGTAGTAGTAGTAGTAGTAGTAGTAGTAGTAGTAGTAGTAGTAGTAGTAGTAGTAGTAGTAGTAGTGGTAGTAATAGTAGTGGTAGTAGTAGTAGTAGTAGTAGTAGTAGTAGTAGCAGTAGCAGGAGCAGGAGCAGGAGCAGGAGCAGCAGCAGGAGGAGGAGTGGCAGTAGTAGTGTCCAGAGTATTTAAGTCTTCAACCTTCAGCCTCAACACCCTCACTATTCAATGGCCGCCAGCTTGCCAGTGAGCGTACAGGGTTTAGGGTTTAGGGTTGGGGTTTAGGGTTTAGGGTTTAGGGTTCAGGGTTTAGGGTTTAGGGCATGAAGACTTGCGCTAGGTTGTCAGCTTCAACCGTGCCAGAGACGAGCTTGTCTTCGTGGGCGATCTCATCGGCAAAGGCCGTTGTCGGGGTGCACTCTCATGAGCTGCGGGAGCCATGAAAAAGTGTCGAGCCTAAAAGAGCCTGCAAAAGCTGATTTTCATCCATTTCTCGCTCAATGATCAGTTCTGCCCGAGAAAACCGTCAGAACACATTACGAATAGTCTGCAACAACATCATGTAAACTCTCTTCGCCACTTGCACAATTTTCTGCCAGCTGTGAAGCAGTAGATTATGGTAGAATCTTCCGGTAGAACCACGGTTGCCGTGCAGGCCCAAGTTCTATGAAGAAGTCACTCCATAGCATGTCAGGCCCCGCTCCAAAAGCAGTGGTTCGGCTCGCCCGACGGTTGGGTGCTGCGGCGGTTCTTCCCTCGGAAGTTTAGCACCTCATGGTCCGCGACGGGTGCATGGGGAGGGGGGGAGGGGGGGAGAGCACCTCTGCTTACAATCTTTGGGATCACAATTGCTTAGGATGCCAACAGGCCACTGGTGCAAAGGAGTTCACTTAAAAAGACTGTTCAGGTTTATCGTTGGTCAGGAGAAGTAGCAGGAGTAGCAGGATTGGACAAGGGCTAGCTTTGCAGGCTTGGGGAATGCAGCATTAGCGGGTCTCCTGCTTGTTAGTGGTCGAAGTAGATCAGAGCAAGCAATGCCCGATCACCAGATGCTTCCCCCACCCACAAGAGAAGTTTATGACCTTGCTTGACACATTGGCTGCTTCACAGGGTTGGGCGTACCCCGCAGGACCCACATGTGCATGCTGCACCCGAAAGCCCGGCGCAGAATGCAACACCTATCTCAAAGGTGCAGGGCAACCACGAGTTCAACCTTCTCTCCTGGCGCAAGCGCGGTGCCCCTCTACCAGATGACCAGCGCCCCTTTTGCAAAGCAGCTCTGGAGTACTTGGGGAAGGTGGCTTTTGAAGTGCACAAGTCCATTCAAGCTGTGTTGCTGCGCAATGCCTAAGCCTTGAGAAGCTGCAGACATCGTCGGGGGCTAGGCCAGCTTGAGTCGAGCAGCTCAGTAAGAGCCCTCGCCATTTTGATGAAGCGAGAAGACACTGCGTATCCGAGTGACCAGATTTGCTTTTGTGCTTTGTCTCATCTCTCCAAAGCGATGGACACAAGGAATGTCATCAGCGCACGCTATGCTGAAACTGTGGCCGAGCTGGAGGCCGGCCGCTCCCAAAGTCGGGAACGGGTCGTCGACCTTCAGTTGAGTGGGCACAGCCTCCCTGAACTTCCCTTTGCCAAAAGGTCAAGGCGAATCTCTTTGAGTCACCTTTCTTTCTTTCTGCCACACCGAAGGAGGAGGACTGGGCCTGGCTGGAGTCCCTTCCTCTCCACTTGGTGCCGGAAGCTCGAAGGGATTGAATGGATTGGATGCTAGCAGCCGGTGCCAGCATGTAGCAACGGTACTGGGCATAAGTACCAGCGTTTTGGGCATGATCGCCATATGAACGGACGATTTTACCCTGTTCGCCGCAAACCCCGGCGAAAAATCACAACAAGGCACGTGCACACAAGCACCCACGGCGGCTGCACCCTACTACATCGCCATCACCAAAACCACCGTCTCAAACACCACCAACAACCACAACGGCAACCACAACAACAACAACAGCAACAGCAACAGCAACAGCAACAGCAACAGCAACAGCAACAGCAACAACGACGACCACAGCAACAGCAACAGCAACAGCAACAGCAACAGCAACAACACCAACAACAACAGCAACAACAACAACAACAACAACAACAACAGCAACAACAACCAACAACAAACAACCAACAACAAACAACCAACAACCAACAACCAACAACCAACAACCAACAACCAACAACCAACAACCAACAACCAACAACCAACAACCAACAACCAACAACCAACAACCAACAACCAACAACCAACAACCAACAACCAACAACCAACAACCAACAAACGGCAAACGGCAAACGGCAACGGCAACGACAACGACAACAACAACAACCACCACCACCACCACCACGACGACGACGACGACAACGACAACGACGACGACGACGACGACAACGACAACAACAACAACAACAACAACAACAACAACAACAACAACAACAACAACAACAACATCAACATCAACAAGAAGAAGAAGAATAAGAATAAGAACAACAACAACAACAACAACAACAACAACAACAACAACAACAACAACAACAACAACAACAACAACAACAACAACAACAACAACAACAACAACACACCAACAACAACAACAACAACAACAACAACAACAACAACAACAACAACAACAACAACAACAACAACAACAACAACAACAACAACAACAACAACAACAACAACAACAACAACAGCAACAACAGCAACAACAGCAACAACAGCAACAACAGCAACAACAGCAACAGCAACAACAGCAACAACAGCAACAGCAACAACAGCAGCAGCAGCAGCAACAACAACAACAACAACAACAACAACTGCTGAATTGCCCATGACAGATGCGCAAAGCAACGCAATAACGATAAACCAGGCCATGGTTGTTGACCAAATCATTTGCGTCAAATACGCACTACTACGTACCACTACGTACTGCTACGTATACTATACTACGTATACTATGCTATACGTTTATGTCATACTACGTATACAATACTACGTATACTACTTACTACGTATACGACAACTGCGTACTACTACTTCTACGTATATCAGTAAGCACTACTACGACTACTACTATACTACTATGAACAGTCATAATCATCATAGTACGAATACTAAGAAAATAAAATAATAAGACCACGACGACGGCTGCCCCTACCACCCATCTCAGGAATCCTCGGCTTGAATCATTCCCTTGTCGAAATGTCAGTTACGCCGCCACACTACACTCTTAAGGGCTGCAAAACTTTCATGCGCGCCTATGGTCAAGACAAAGAGTCGGCACTCGATCTGTACCGAAGGTGCTTCCCTTGCCTCGGGCCCACGTGCCCGTGGTGGTGGTTCATGCTGGTTTGGTGCCAGGCGGTGGCCGGGGCTGCTATGTCTCTCTCCAACAGCATGGGTATCCAAGCGATTCCTCTGGATGGGTCCGTGGGATGAGGTAGCGGGAGTTCTGTGGACATCTGCGGTTGACCGTGGTAAGTGAGTTTCCCAAGAAGCACAAGTTGTGTGTTAGAGGTTGTTGTTTTCCTCTCCGCGGGAAGTTGCCCGTTTGTCGTTACTTTCGCTGATGAAGCTTATCGCCAAGGGCCCGTGAGTCGTTCGGAGCTGCCCTCGAAACCCTACCATTGCTTAGGAACCCCAAAAGAATGAAAAGCAAAAATCCCGACATCACCCTTAGTAAGGAAGAATATTTTTAGTGTTTCGGGGTTCTTAAGCAATTAGTTAGCACCCTGTCTGCTTTCTCTCCAGGGGTGGCCTTGGAGGCCCAGCAGCCTTACAGCCAGGCGGGGGGCATCCTAGGTCCATCTGAGGTGCAGGGTTGAGGGGTTGAGGGGTTGAGGGGTTGAGGGGTTGAGGGGTTGAGGGGTTGAGGGGTTGAGGGGTTGAGGGGTTTAGGGTTTAGGGTTTAGGGTTTAGGGTTTAGGGTTTAGGGTTTAGGGTTTAGGGGCTCATGTCGGACTTCTGAAGATCCTGGCTGCGCAAACGATGTGTCTGCACCTGAAAAGATCGTGGCGGGGACTTCTCACCAAAGCCCAGGTGCATCTTCGGAGCCTGGACTCCCGAGGCCAGTATGCGGGGAACACAACAGGTGTCCGAGGGGTACCGTTGTGGGGTGCTTACAAGGGAATCGTAAGCCTCCACATGCAGTAGGCGCTGGGCCTTGTATTCGCGTGTTGGCCGACTTGGGTGATAGAAGAATAAGAAGAAGACGGAGAGAGATTGGCAAATGATAGAGAAGGAGACAGACACTCCGGAATTGTACGGGGTGATATCGGTTTGTCCCCTAGTGCGCCAGGGGGGTAAAAACCCCTGAAGCCGTCTAAAGAAAGACACTCCGACATGTAAAACTGTGTTGCAATTCTCGCAGGAAGTCTTTGCATCTGCAAAGCCCTGGAGAAATTTTGGCGCGATGTAAACTCTGATCACCGTTCGTTCTAGACTCCAATAGACCGCTGTGGTGTACTTCGGGCAGACTGCTGACCTGTTGGGTTATCGCAACAGCAGGGCATGTCCTCTGAGGCCATGGCTCCGAACTCTTTGAGGCGGAGTTCTTGTCGGAGCCGTGCAAGGGTATATTATTGCCAAAGCAACAGTTTGAAGTTTTTATGCAACAAATGAGGGGCTCTTATCCCTGGATCCCCCCGGTGATAGTCTCAAAGGGGTTTGGAGACAAAAATGGAGCCCCCCGGGATGCTTTCAGCATCAGAGCTGCGCGCAGGAAGCAAGGGTTCAGGGTTTAGGGTTTAGGGCTTAGGGCTTAGGGCTTAGGGTTTAGGGTTTAGGGTTTAGGGTTTAGGGTTTAGGGAGCATTCCTTGTGGCCAGGATTTAGTTCAAGCATATGTTGGTTCTGCTCTTGTGTGAAATGGCTCCTCCGCATGAAAAGTAAGATGGTTTGCAACCAACCCCCCGTGGTTGTTGTCGAGGCAGTGCTCAGTTCATGGTTTTCGGCTTGGGGCTTTACAGGTTTGGGTCACGTGGTTTGGGCTCAGGGCTAGTTTCTCAGGCAGGTTTCAGAAGGATTTAGCGACCCACAAGCAATCACAGCACAGAAGTCTCAAGACACCCCCGCTCACCCCCGTGGCCAAAAAGACCCCAAAACCCACGCCGCCCAAAGAACCCAACAGAAACTCGAACAAATCCTTCAACATATCCAGAACCCGACCCAAATGTGCAAAGAGCCTTCCGCCAAAAAGATCCTGGTACTTCCTTGATTTCAAAGCTCGGGGCAGGCCGGAGGTGGGCCTTGGGCGCAAGCTTTCAAAGGGCCGGAGCAGGCCCCCCCGGTTTTTTGGCGCAGAGTGCGGCTTTAGGTGGAGGGCTTGCCAAGTTACTGAAGCTTAGGGATGTTCAGAGAGAGAAGTGAGAAATATTCAAAGTTATTTCGGTTCATGGGGTCAGGTGCTCAGTGACTTGGGGAAGGGGATCGAACACAGTTTTTGCTTGCCACTTGACCACTTGCCGTTACTTCCGCATGGCGTAATGCGAAGCTCGCAACCTCCGCCCCAATTGCGAGGTAATCTTTGGACATGATGCTCGGAGAAGCCTGCAGAAGGCCAGCTGCCCCTCCGGTTGCAAACGTTTTTTTCGAGAGACATATCTGATTGGCCCTTGGATGCGCTTGCATCTCTATTTGTTCTTAAGGGATAAACCTCGCCTACATCACGTCATGCAGAGTGCGTAGAGGCAAGCCGGGGTATGGATTATACGAGGAAACGGCACTTTTCAGGGTCATGGATCTACACGTGCCCGAGTTACGTGCCAGGGGCACACGGGCTGCAGAGCGGGGATGACAGTTCTGCCGATTCGTCTCAGGGGCTTGCAATGCCTTGCGGTTTCTACTCATACACAGAGCTTAGCGCATTCATTGAACAACCACTCGAATCGCTAGAAGTTGCAGCAGCACTCATTGAGTCAGAGTGCCGCCTGAGAGGAAGCCTTTGCTCTTGGACTGGACACAGGCGGCGGAGTTTTGCGGGGGAGCAGCATGGGAGCATTTAGGGTTCAGGGTTAGGGTTTCGGGTTCAGGGTTCAGGGTTTAGGGTTTAGGGTTTGGGGTTTGGGGTTTAGGGCTTAGAGTTTAGGGGCTTCAGCATCAGATCAAGGCTACGGGTTGGCAGTCGAAATGTCTGGCTGGCACTGTCACGTCGCCGCGTATTCCCGTTGGCATGCGCGGGTCACAAATAAATCATGCCGTGACGTAGAAAACGTGGCAGGTGCCGTCTACGGTGGCTCCCTTACAGCTCTGGTGCTGCCCAAGGTCATGCTGCACCATTTTGAGAGTGACGATCTGCCTGTGTTTGTGTGAATGTATATGTATATATATATACACATATACATATAATATGTATATATGTGCATATGTATGTATGTACCTATGTATGTCTGAGCTATGTATGTCTGAGCTGGTTGAGAAAGTCTGAACAGATCTGGGCAAATCAAGATGCAGCTTCTTGTAGCAGGTGCACAGAGATGACCAGTCTTTGTGTGCCCTTGTGATGGATAGGTGTGTGCCATCACAAGGTCTGTGCCCCCCTGCCATTTTTTAAAAGAAGTTGCCTCAGCTACCCAGTTACTCCGAGTTAGTTTGCTTTTGCTAGCTAAGTTAACTCGGCTGACTGGTTTGCATTTCAACATATTTCAAGCACACATGCATCCACCTGAGCCATAAACAACATCGGCGGTATCAGCTATAGAAGACCTTACCGAAACAGTGAACACGGCAGCAATGCACAGCAATGACAAAACTCTATACTGTACATCAAATCACATATCACTGACAGGTACACCAGGTTGATCAGACGTGGCTTCCACCATCACGCATAGTTTAGTGGGCACGCACGCACGCAAGCACGCACGCACCCACCCACACACACACACACACACACACACACACACACACACAGACAGACAGACAGACAGACAGACAGACAGACAGACAGACAGACAGACAGAGAGACAGACAGACAGACAGACAGACAGACAGACAGACAGACAGATAGACAGACAGACAGACAGACAGACAGACACACACACACACACACACAGACACACACACACACACACACACACACACACACACACCCACCACATGGCCCCGGCACTCGCACACGTACACGCACAGGCGCACGCACATGCACCAGCGCGCGCACATGCCGACACGCTAACGCACGCACTTCCACATGCAAACACGTGCACGCGTACCCATGCGCACACAGGCGCACGTACCGAAATTTTGCGTTCTGCATGTTCGATGGATAACAAGTATACTACATGAAAGACTCCACGGTGTGTCCACAGTGCGTGCAGACGCAGCTGTTGCATCGCATGACGCATGATTGTTGTTTCATGCATGGCAAAATCATCCGTTCTTCAAACCAGGCGGCTACCACAGCATTACCAGCACCGTCCGCGGCGTTGCATTCGGTGCCGGCGCGGCGCATGCATCTCGGAGAGCAATGTAAAAATGCTCATTATCTTTGTCTAGCTATATGGTTTTTTCCGAAAATAGGGGGTACCTTATTAAGGGGGTCCTTGTTATAACGAAGTTCTACCATCCCTCTTCTCGTAAACCCCCATATACATCTTTTGTTCGCATGCACATTCCTTTCAGCCATTTCTCCCCCATTCCCACAAGAAAAATAGATTAAAATGTTTCTCAGAAGCTTGGCTCCAGCTCTCTCTCACCGCTGGATAGTTTGTTGTCAGGTACGTTGCCCCCGCGGCGAAGAACCACAGCATGGTGAAGTAGAGCTGAGCCAGCTTCAGGCGTTGCGCCCTCATTTCCAGTGTGCACATTGTGTTTTGAAGTTGAAGCTGAGCCTGTTCTAGTTGGGACCTCCGGACGTTTCATCTCATTTATCCTCTTGTTCCACCACAATAGCACGTGCGCGAGCGTGTACAATCTTCTCGAAGGAGGATCTCATGTCATAGGCCAGCCTATGTTGTTCTGGCAGGAACCAGCTTGAACGGAACCAGCGGAGCTTCTTCGTCGACTTCATGGCCTACATTGCAACAACGGTTACTCTGACGCTGTGCACGTAAGAGACTCCTGCATGCCTGACTGCCGGCGCCACCACCAGTGGTCACCAGTACATCACTGTCCAATCTCCCGGCTTCCAGATTCTGACAGGCAGATTCGACGGACATCGTCCGCTTGCTCACTTAGTTCACTCCACAGGTGAGTTTGAGGATTTCACAGTAGAGAGAGAATGGGCGTGAAGAAGCCATCAGCAGATACAGGCAGGTCAAGGTGGAGCAGCAAGCTCTCTCGATCTGCACTCAAGGGCTCAAGCCTGAAAATGGTCACCAGAACTATACTCCTGGCACTCCATTTGGTCCCAACCTGTCCCAGCGCATGGCAAATCAAGCGTTCAGCAGCCTCGTAAGTATGCTTCTGTTGACTGCCTCGGGTCATGAGTCATGACGGACGCTTTGGAACAGTGCCCCCCCTTGCAGCCGTCAGCGGCAGAGGAGCTGGAAACTGATGCAACCGCCTCCAAGCCATTCCTGAAGGCACATGACTGTGGCGGTGTTGACATGAACTGAGGGAGTGCGCCTGTGCATTTTAAGCCTTCGATATACCAAGCGTGTGAGTTGACAGTGGGCAGTGCTCTTGGCAAGGCTGGGCAGTGCTGCTTCTTCACGGAGGACACGACCGTCAATGTCGTCTTCCCAGTGACAATCCCCTTGTGTCCACTCACAGCTTGTTGTGAAGCTGCTCATTAGCTCGATGGCACGTGCTGAGGTTCTCCCAACAGTGAATGGAAAGCTCTTGATGGTCGAGAGCTCAGCGTCCTTGGAGCTTCCCTAAGAAAAACTGAACAAGTGGGGGGTTTACGATGTAAAGGGGCCACTTGATTGGGGGTCCTCCTTCGGAGGGGGTCCTACTATTTGAGGGTCTAATATGCAGGGTCCCTTGCTATCCTAAACCCCCAAAGATGACCTTGTGATGACAGAGGGACCACTGAGTCATGAGTTTCACCATGCTTGAGACATCCTGAGCCTTGCCTGCGCGTGCACTAAACCCTAAACCCTAAACCCTAAACCCTTTAGTTGTGAGAGTCGCAACCCAAATCCCAAATGCAGCCATGCTCAGGCGCTGGGCGATGGCGGCTTCCAATATCTGCTTGCGGGGGCGCGCGCGAGCGTGGGTGTGAAGGTGCGGAGAGGAGTCGGTGTGATTCGGCTTGGGATGATTCTGGATGCTGCTGCCTTCGTGTGTTGAGGTCTCATTAGAGAGTTTAGGGCGGGTTTGCACCCATGTCCACGCGACTTGTCGAGGCCGGGCGATATCTCTTCGAGGTCATGATTGCCGAGGCCACAAGCCACCGTTCCGCGACGTGTGGGTTCAGTTGCGTAAGAGCTGCGTCGCTGACAACCGCTGATACCTTGCCTGAACTTGATGCACAAACTAAATAGCCTTTCGTGCTTTAAGTCTCTGCCTTTTGGATGTCGCACCATCGCTACGAGTCAGCTGCAGCGGGCAAATCGGCTAGTGAATCCCAGTCCAAGAGCTGCAACCCCTACAGGTGCGGTGCTAAGTGGCCCCCCAAAGTTTCGCCAACGAAGCCTGCAACCATGTTAAAAGCCCCCCCTCGAAGGCCAAGAGTCTTTTTGAGCCTCACAGCCGGCTTCCGGGACCTCGGCCCGCACAGTGCCCCGGCAGCAGCTACTGCAAGGCTTTCTCATGTCCAAAGAACGGCCTCAACTGTGTTTAAAGGCTGAGGGGGCTGTCGATCCGTATTCTTTAGTTTGTGGAAGATTTTTTTGAGGACTTTATCATGTATTTGGGGGTGCTTTGAGTATGTCTGCTTGGAATGTCAGGGACCGAGGAAGTTTACTTACTAGATGAGTTTCGAAGCCCCTTTCATTCAGGACACCGCAACAATGACTCGGCCTCATGCACCTAAAAGAACATAGCCAGCCCCCCTCAAGAAATTGTTTTGGATGTCTTCTGTAAGTTAACGAGATCCAGCCCCTAATGCTTGTTGTTTGGGGGCTTGCATGGGTTCGCTGTTTGAACGGCTCTTGCCACCCTCAACGCCGAACCTACGTGTCCACGAACGCAAGAGTACGCAAAGCATGAAACCGAGCCATGTGCACAGCAAAGAAGACACCGGAGCACCCGAAAGGCACCCCCCCCCCGCCCACCCAAACCAACCGAGCAGCGAAACCTGATGGTTGAGCCCTAACTAAACCCTAAACCCTAAACCCTAAACCCTAAGAGCACCCATGATGGCACGAACTCAAGCGAAGCCGAGGCTGGTGCGAGTTGCCCGGATCCCAGAACACCCTTTCATCACAGGCTGAAGGTTGGGCAGCGGAAACACATGAGATTCGAAGTCCAATCCCAAGATCTGGGCTTTCTCATGAAGCCATGTTGACAGCGGTGTGGCATGGGACCGAGGCACCGTAAGTCTAGCTCGAAGTTTTGAAATGGCGTTTCCGAAATTAGGGGTACCGTATTGGGGTCCTTATTCAAAGAGAATCCTACTATAATCCCTAAACCCTCAACCCTAAACCCCAAACCCTAAACCCCAAACCGCACTTGCCTAGGGGGTGTGTACGGCACAGTCCAGCCTCATTCTGGGAAGCACAGACAGCACGGAGAGCGCCCGAGCCTCAGGAGATCACAGGAGCACATCATAGGGTTTAGGGTTTAGGGTTTAGGGTTTACGGTTTAGGGCACAAGAGCTGCGGGATTCAGGGAGTATGAGAGGGTGTTTCGATGCATCCCGGCTCTTCTGTGGGCTGTGAAAGCCCTCGGCTGAGCACTCGTGTATACGAGTTCTCTTACTTTTGAACTAGAACCCTAAACCCCAAACCCTAAACCCTAAACCCTAAACCCCAAACCCCAAACCCTAAACCCTAAACCCTAAACCCTAAACCCTAAACCCTAAACCCTAAACCCTAAACCCTAAACCCTAAACCCTAAACCCTAAACCCTAAACCCAAACGTAAACATGAAGAAAGCATCTTTTCAGGCTACACTGACAAGTACCGCAACTCAGCCCCCATCGAGTCTGGATGGCCATGCTACTGTTGAATCGGTGGACGTACTCAGGGTGGTGAAGGTAGCACATCCCAATCGGATGGGTCAGGATACGTGATGTTCAAAACGTCTCAACATCGGAAGACGTTTACTTTTGAGTTCTTTTTGATGAACCTTTCAGGAGGAACATTTACCTTGTGAGCTGATCTTCGATGGAGCGTTCACCTTGTCGAGTGGACTGCTCGTCTTTTGAGTGTCTGTTTCTCGCGCACTCTACTCATGCAATGTTGCATTCTACTGCTTGGTGCTGAACCTTAGCAATTGGTTTCCGATAGCTGTGCTCTCAGCCACCATGGCAAGGGGCATGGAATGCAGTGGTCCCTGCTTGTTTCCTGTAGCCCACTACGCACCAGGTCAGATTCTACAATCTCAAACCTCCAACATGCCAACAACAACTTACCCTGAACCCTGAACCCTAAACCCTAAACCCCACTTCGAAGCCCCATGACCCTGAGCTCTCTCTGTTCCAGGTCTGCTTTGATTCCAACGGCTTCTTCCTGCAGGGTCGGAAGAGGGAGCCGGTACGCCGCCTGCCGTGCCCACATGTTTTAATAAGGCTCCTGGACTTTGAGCTCTAAAAGGGTTTAGGCTTACGAGCAGCTCGTATCCAACCCTCTGCACTACACATGTCCGTGTTGACGTCCGTGTCGAAATGCCATAGGTCTTAAGTGTTTCCGAATCTCTAGAGGAGAGTCGAGGCCAAGGGCCAAGGTTTTCTGCGCTCACCTGACCCCAACGATGAATGTTGTGGTGAAGCAATCTTGTGATCTAGTTGCGAACGGCGTGAAAACGATGGTATGACGACTCCACTGACTGCCCACTTGTTCTGCTCAGAGCGCGTTGTTGCCATGTCCTCAGCCGCAGCATTGGCTGCTTTTCTTGGAGGAGCATCCAAGGAACATTCCCCGGCAACCCTTCCGTCCCAAAGACTGTAGTCAGCTCCTTCTCATGCGATACTCCCAGAAGTCTGCAAACCCTAAACAAACCCTAAACCCTGAACCCCAAACCCCAAACCCTATACCCTAAACCTAAACCCTTAACCCACAAAAGCAAAACCAAACCCAAGACCTGAACCTTAGCAGCGATGGACCTGCAAAGCCTTGCCACGTTGCCGCTGACGCCCTCTTCGACACCCACTGCGCCGCTGTTGCAGTGCCAAGCCTGGACTGAGGCTGGTTTGGGGTTTAGGGTTTAGGGTTTAGGGTTTGGGGTTTAGGGTTTGGGGTTTGGGGTTTAGGGTTTAGGGTTTAGGATAGCCAAAATCATCGACCAACAGGGTTAAGCAAACTTCCTTTTGTGGCAAGGGAAGAGGTACGTATGGTTTTGGAATAGGTTCAAGCCGAAACCTTCAACAAATAGGGTTGACAGGGCTTAGGATTAAAAATCAAGGGTACACACCGCAGGCACCCGAAGCATTACTCTTCCCAAACATTTCTCGTTTGCAGGTATTTGGGAACAGTGTCTGCGTCTAAACTTCGAACGAATAAATTAGCATTTAGGGCCCTGAGCCATGCGAGAATGCGTGTGCCAGTGCAAAATGAGTTGGCTGGTGGTTGGCCCAAAAGCTTGCCGCGCCTCGCGCTATGGGCCCAAATCTGATTCAAATCTTCCTTCCTTCCGCGCTTCATTTCGTGTATTTGGTATGTTCATTGTACCATAGAACGGATGTCTTCTTGAACCCGGCGTCCTTGAACCGCCCCGCTTCAAAGTCACGCTCTTGGAGGAACTGCCGTCCCTGGAAGACCTGGCTCGGGAGGCCAGGGAGGAGGACGCGTTTGCTTCCAGGGGGTCGGGAAGTTAGGTGTGCACATTGCCGGGCAAAGCTGAAAAGACTTGCGTTCAGCATTTTTAGGATTTCAGGGTTTCTTGGTTGCCCCTTTACCGAGTTCGTGCGCCCACACGGAGCCTCATTTTTTATGCTGATTATTCACGAGCCTCTAGAGAATCCGCTGGACGAGAGGTTGTTGGACTGCCAAGGTCCCGAAAGTATTTGAGCAGAGATTGATGGCGCCGCATTGATGTGAACTGTTTTTGAATCATCTTTACAACGTACGGACCTTCTCACTGCGCAACAATCTGATGGATGCATGTCAACTTGTCCCAAGAAAATATGAGCCTACCACAAGAATTATAGGGGTCCAACACGCCTACTTAACTTGTGGACAAATACGTGTACGAAAGAAATTTTACGACTATTCTTTCAAACTGCATCTCTAGTTACCTCCAGTTACGTGTGCATTCCAAGTAAATGCCCAGTAAAAAATTGAAGCTGTACGTGTCTTCTGAAGCACAGGATAAGCTCCCAAACAAACCCTTCCTAGCCCCGAAATAGAGCCCGACACCCTGAGCCCTTCGAGCCCTACAAACCACGCCACAGTGCCACAGGGGACATAAGTATACGGGCGGACTTTTCAGCATGAATCCCCGATGCACCCTGAATCTCCCAGAGCGCTGAGTCGCGAAACTGATGCTCCCAGTATAGCCCCGCGCTTCAAAAATTGTTCAAAAAAATCGAACTCCCTAAGCCCTAACCCTAAACCCTAAACCCAAAAAAATCGCAAAGTCCTGTGGGCTGCCTGCATCGAGTCTTGAGGATTTGTAAAATCCTGAAGCCCAATACCAGGAGCTGCAGGATCTCCGAAAGATCCTGGAGGTGGGAAAAACGATCAGAGCTTTTCACGATCACGGGATCAAAATCCTTCCGTGACCATGGGCTGTGCGAATAACATGCCGAGGGCTTCCTGTAGAGTGTGATTCTTTAATAGGAGACCATAAACAGCCAGATGGATTCGCTGGTGTGACTGCAAGGTTTAGGCTTGCTAAAGCAAAGGAAGCTGCCAAGTTCGAAACTGCACATCGTGCACCTTGACTTGCTAGCAGCAGCCCAGACAGCTGAGGTGAAGAACAGCGTCATCAAGGACCTCAGCCAAAGACTGGAGGACCTGCCGTTTCAAGCTCTGAAGGGGGGCAGGGGGGCAAGCAGATGTCCACGGCTTGTTCAGGCGATTCAGGGATGAGCAGGATCGGGCTCACAGCTGCTGCCGCCATGGGATCGGAAAGAGAGCGCGCTCGTACCAGGAGTCCGATGCGTGTTTGTCATCCCTGCTTCTTGGCATCTGATGAGCTCAGCATTGAAGGCGGAGTTCTTTTGACAGCCTTTTTTTTGGTTTTTTTGGGGGAGGAACAGCCCATCCGCTTTGTAAGAATGGCCGGGGGTTCTGTTTCTTGTGAGTTTTTCAGGGATCAAAACCTCCAAAGCACGGACCGATGTAGTACGATGTGTGCAGCAGCCTTCGCATGGGCTCTGAAAAGGCCATTCCCTGAGACGTTCCATAGGGTTTAGGGTTTAGGGTTTAGGGTTCAGGGTTCATGTCAGGCACCCATTTGTCATTGAAGCACCGTCCTAAACTTCTCAACACTTTGTCAGTATAGTGGTGTAACATTTTACCTTCTTAAGGGTACTTAAACCCAACAAGGACTTGAAAGTTAAGTTAGTGTGTTAATCCCATCCCAACCATGAAGTAGAACAGCTTCAAGAGCTCCAAGATGTCCCCCCAAGGCGCAAGGAGAATGCCGAGCTCCGCCGAGTCCTGCGCAGCGGCGGTGCTGCCCATGCGCTGCGGGAGCTGTCGCTCGGGATGTTTGTTTTAAGGTTTGCGCGCTTGGCACAGTTGACCGGATGCCTAAACGGCAGTTGAAAGTCTAAATCTCGTTGCACTGGCTCGAATAAGGGTCCCCCCGCGCCAAACAATTTGGGCCCTCCAGAAGAACCTGGCGCAGGACCACCCCCTCCCCAAACATTTTTTTTTTGTGCCGGGGGGGGGGGGGGGGACCGCCCTCAGGGCCTCAAGCGTTTAGGAACTCATGGCCCGAAGCTTTCCTGCCTTCCTAAGGACCACCCCCTCCCGGACGGGCCTGTGTATTATAGAGGGTGACGCAACAAATTTACTCGTTTCGTAATGAAATTCAGCAAGGCTTTAAATGGAACTGGGCGCAGGGCCTCAAGCCTTACTGCGTGAGCCCTTAACCGGGGCCTTAACCCTAAACACAAATCTTTAACACAACCATCCGGAAAAAAAGCCTGTGCCAATAGTGGCTCACCCCAACAAAACGATGTCGCAGAATAGATGTTCAAAACTTGTGATTATCGACCCTGGATAAACTAAAAGCCTTTTAACATGAACGTCGTGAGCCTGCCCCCTTCGTGCTTTGTCACGATGATGCAGGGATATGCACGCGGAGGCCCTTGGGACATTTTATGTTTTCCCTTATTGGGTTTAAGAGGATCCTTTTCAGGAATGTGTTAAAGAGGGTTTTAAGGGCCTTCCTAGTGCATAGTTTGGCTGTCTACCAGGGGCTGTCGCCCACAGCCGGCTAGGGGCTGTCGCCCACAGCCAGCTACACCCCAAAGCGGCGAGAACTCGGTTTAGGGTTTAGGGTTTAGGGTTTAGGGTTTAGGGTTTAGGGTTTAGGGTTTAGGGTTTAGGGTTTAGGGTTTAGGGTTTAGGGTTTAGGGTTTAGGGTTTAGGCTCTTCTCGTGTTTTTGTCCAGCCCAAGGCTGCAACAGGCTGCGGATGGCGGGGCCAAGCTCCGCCGTTGCTTGGCTCAGGAGGCTCTTCTTCGACAGGACGGACAGGGCCCTTCAAGCCTGCAGCCTTTTTCTCCTCACCAGCCTTTCAGACCTGTGCTACGCATGTAATGTATGAATATATGTATTTCTATATGTACATATATATATATATACATTAATATATATATATATATACATGTATAGATATGTATATATATATATATGTTGTCAGAAGAAAGCAATTGGTTTGAAGTACTACCAGGTTACTACCAGGTTGACTTTCTTGATGTTGGCGCACACTGCCTCGAATGCTCGGAGCTCATGCCCTAACTGAGCAGATTTGATGTGGTGCGGTGACCTGCTGTGCGACATGGCGTGTTCCATGAAGAAAGGCCTTGGCACACGCTGCATCGTGAACTGTTGCACCCCAGCATGAGCAACCCTTCTGCGCAACCTCTCCTGCCGCAAGAGGAGTGGTCTGCCACCGCACAGCGGGTTCGGGAAGACCTCTGCAACAACGAGGCGAGGCCGCTGCTTCGGACCACCCAGATTCCTTTCCCATAAGCTTACGAGATCTTACGAGTTGGCAGTGGCAGCATTGGGCAGCCGAACTCCCCCGTCAGAGTCTTTCGTGAGCTTTCTCAGATTCCGCGGACTTAACGTTTTTGTGCAGGATGGTGGTCCTTTCGAGAGAAAGAAGTCTTCCGTCCCAGGATAGGCAAATTTACCTCAACACCCGAGCCAGGCAGGTGGCTTCCATCTCAAGAAAAGTCGTGCCGAAGAGGACTTCTTCATGTCTTGCATGTCACAGGTCTGGGCTGAGTGTGAGGTGGGATATATATGTCGTTGAATCCTTCAAGAGCTTCGGATGATTGGGTTAGGGCTGTGAAAACGACCAGCGAAGTCGAGGTGGGGTCTGCAACATCTGCAAAGCGCTTCCACATTGAGCCTTTGACCGTACACTGTTGTCAGCAGCTCATCTTGTTATCCTCCCAAACTCCCAAACTCTCTTTATGTAATGGGAGGGAATCATTCAGTCCCGCCGCTGCCAGTATGCTAGGTGTGTGCCTATGCAACGCACATGCATTACAGTACTATGCAGAAATTATGCAGTACTTCGTACTTTGTTCATCAGAATGCAGAATGGTGCTGCCTCAGAATATCTCCTTTTGAACACTCCGTGAAAGCGCCGACTTGATGCGATTTGCAGGCTAACTCGGGAGTGTGGAGGCAAAAGCTCTAGCTAGACCATTGCTACCTGTTGCAGTTCAGGGCATGGGAGCTACCTCGAGAAGCATCCAAAGCATCCAAACGGGGACACTGCCTCCTCCCCAGCCCCCCATAGATTACTTGTTTGTCCGTAAGTCCAGCAATCCCGCCCGAACCCTGCATGCCGACCCCCAAAAAGGATGGATTCCTGCAATACTTAGACATAGACTTTCCGTGAGACAGGAGGCAGTGTTGCATTTCGAGTGCCTGGCAGCGAAGACGAGTGCGGAGTTCGTGGAGGCGACCGTGCAACAGAGCCACCTGAGATTAGGACTTTGGCTTTAGATCGCTTCAGGCTGTTTGTGTCATGAGTGTCATGCGGCAGTGGTTCGGGTTCCGGCTTCCGATCCGAGTCTTTAGTGCTGGGTGTTTCGACGTTCCTGGTGGCATAGCACGGCGTAGCACGACTACTGCAGGGCTTTTGCATGTGGGGCCTCTCCTTGCGAGGCTCACACCGCAGGTGCTCTTAAACCCTGGGGTTGCTAGGGTTCATGATTTAGGGCTTAGGGTTTAGGGCTTAGGGGATGTTCATGTTCTTCTTGGTCTTATCTCACCAGAGTGATCACTGAAGTGCACGCCACAGCAGCCCTCGTTGCCCGCCTCCGCTTCCCTGCAATGCCCAAGACACTCCCTACTCAAGAAAGATCCCGATGCTCCTGGCGGTGCCCACACCGCCTCCTCACACCCACACACACAATCTTTCCCGATGGCCCGGTTTCTGAGTCTCTCCTTGGCCTCCACCCACCCCCAACACCTGTAAGCCGCATACGAGGTCCTATACAGTCCCAACTCTTCAAAGCGTAGCCCACGCAGCCCTTAACAACCCCCAAAGCCCAGAATGCGCTGCCTATCAAGTGTTGGTGGCCCGCGCAGCGCAGAAACGGTGCATGAGTGTGCCTTGAGGCGCAGCTGCAAGCCGAGTGCGCGCAGCTCCGAGCGAAGGCTCTAACGTAGCAAAAGACTTTGCACAGGAATCCCAGGAGGTTTCAGGAGGTCTCAGGAGGTTAAAGGCTCAAGGTTCAAGGCTGAAGGCTGGGCGGGATCATCTGGATGCCGCAGCTCCCAGTGGCCACTCTGCTACAACATGCTGTACGGTAACCCAGGTTCAACTGCCACAGTAGGTGTGTCCGCCAGGCTGATGAGCAGAGTGAGATGCAGCAGGCTCACACTCTTCAGCTACTTGGCTGCCTGGAGTTGACATGAAGGACACCTGCATATGTCCAGCACGATGTAAGTCGCACGTTAGATGTTGCTTTGCAGAGTCTGTTTTTTATCAGAATGAGTTCGGCTGCTTTTCTTGACGTCGCTGTAGTCCTATATGTCAAGAGCAAATCCGAGTTCCTGATAACTTTTGCATGGTCAGATCCATATAAGCTTTGGACGCTACACATAAGCACAAACCCCAACTCATCACAACCCGAGCACTGCGTAGCAGGCTCAAGGAAATTCCTCAAGCGTCTGTTCCAATTTGAGACCTTTGTTTGGGGGCTTGTCTGGGTCTTGGGATCCTTTGGATTGTGGGCAGATGGGCCAATTGAGCTCTTTTCTGCCCATCCCCCTGCACACTGCATCGGAGGCTGCAAACTGCCCAAGAGGAGTCCGACCGACTTCGGGAGTGCCACAGCTCATCCCTAAACCCTAAACCCTAAACCCTAAACCCTAAACCCTAAACCCTAAACCCTAAACCCTAAACCCTAAACCCTATGACCTGGGCGGTTTGTTGTTGAAGCTTCGGGGGCTGCCATTTAAGGGGCTTTTTCCCGCGTTCCACGCGTTGGAAAGAACTCTGACGCACTCTGTGTATTAACATCTTGCTTCATGCTGCGTCTTGATTCTAAAAGTACAGCTTCGCTGGCATTCGCCTCACGATTTGTGTTTGGATCCCGTTGTGCAGCTGTAAAAACAAACAGCTTAGCCTTGCTAAGCGGAAGCTTGTACACAACAGATTTCTGTGCATGAAATCGAGCTGGTAGAATGCTGATACACCGGCGGCTAGCAGCAGGGCAACGCCGATTGGGCTTGCCCTCTGCGTTTCTGTGCTTCAGCTCGGTGTGCTTGATGCAAACTTTTCCCCCGCCGGCCACATGCATCCCTGTCACAGTGCCTGTACCCCCCCCCCGCCCCCCTCCCTAAACCCTTCTTTTGCCCGGAGAGCACATGGTCTCACATTCACTGAGAGGCTCGCGCAGAGGCAGTTACGTCCCAATTTCTGGAAGTGTTGTCCCTCAGGCGCCTCGGCTCCATGGCTCGAGGACGGCGCGCACTTCGGCGTCGTGTGGAGGCACTGTGCCAAGGCTGCCTGGGAAGAGACCCGCTGGCGTCCCAGAAGTTTTGGTGGCTTAACGAAAAATGCGGCGTTGTACCCATTTTTTCTCAGATATGAGAGTGACGATTGTGTGCGGTCCAGCTTAACACAGGGATGATGCCATTGTTTGCACATGCTTGCAAGCGTACTCCCTGAGTTGTGATGCTAGATTGGAACGACGCCTCAAGTCCTCTTGCGCCAGGTGGCGGCGACCCGGAGGATTGTGGGATTGCTTCTGCCAACAGGGGAAATTTCCAAACGCTACATCCTGATCAGGGGCCCTTACCAATGTACAGCTAAGACCACCCCCCAATCTACCGTAGTGATTTGTACGTTTTTTCCTGGTTTATTGGTTTCTGGGAGGCATTCTCCATTTCCATCAGTGTGTCGTCGCAGCTGCCAACCTCTTTGCTGTGTTTTTTCGAAAACAGGGATTGGAGTCATACCGATGACAAATTACATACGCCTCCCCCCACCCCATTCGAGTTACACATTCAGAAATCATTCAGCGGGTTTTCCTTGCGCAAGTGGCATGAACTTGAAGTTCACGCTTCAAGTCAAGGCTGCCAGCTTCTCGGGCCGGAGCACGTGAGTCGTCCACTGTTTGTCAAACTGGGATAGGCTGATACTCATGCTCACGCATTGGCTTTGAGGCGTTTTCTCAAGGCATGTTGAAAATGTCTTGTGGGTGTGGGCCGGCACTGACTAGTTGGATACAGTGATGTCTGATGTATTCCTTGCGATCTCGGCAACGAAGGCTATTGCCACCCATAGATGCCAATGCAGGAAAAACAAAAACGAAAAGTTGAGCCTCGACCCCCAACCCAAAAACTTATAAATTTGTCTAACGTCCTGCCGTATGTCAGGAAGTTGAGGCAGCTCAAGAAAGGTGCCGGAAACTCTGCGAGGAGGCCCAAGAATGTCTGATGGGCAGATTGCAGATACGATTATCAGATAATCCCTTCCCCAAGTATATTCAACCCCTCCCCGCCTAATATTAAATACCCCCCCCCCCCCCCCCAGATACTACAATATAATAACCATAGGGGGGGGGGGGGGGTATTTAAATACTGGGGCGAGGGGATTATGCTGCACAAGCAGTGCCCTCATTGACGCCCAAACCCACAGCGCGCTTTGCTGTTCGTTTCGGGGCCCCTTGCTCCACAATCTTACACTTCATTCATGAGCGACGCATTTCCTGCATCTTACACACCTCGAATTCAGAGCCCTTTTTGTGCTCCGCAGAGGCCGCCGTGGCCTTCAACATCAACGCGGAGCTCGAGGTGGGATGGGCGGCCGCGGGATTTGAGAGTTCGGGTTGAGGCAGCAGAAGTGGTGGAGGGTCCAGGGTGAGGCAAAGCCTGCCCAACCGAGAAACTCGAGAACTTGAAGTGCCCGAAATCCTGGTGCGGCCTCTTAAATGCTAACAGACCTCCCAACTGCGCACCCTCGCAGCTCATACGTCGACAGCGTCATGGCGAGCACAAGCGAAGTCAAGTGAGTTTTTGACTCGACAGGAGCAAAGGGCGGAGCTTCTCCAGTCCATACAGCAAGTCGTCCGGCCATGATTGGGCAGCAGAGAAACCCCGCTTCTGGATGATTCGATGTTCAGGGGGCCTCTCTTGGCAGCCAGTCTTTTTTTTGCCCTGCAATGACTCCCCAAAGCTGCAATCGAAGAACTGCGCATGTTTCCGGGTCGGAATACTCAGTTTGGCACCGGGTTTTTGTCCTCTTCGCTACAAGGCTGGCCCGACTGAACATACATGAAACGCTGTGGCGCTAGATTAAACACAGAAGCTGAAAGTATAAGAACCCCAAGGGCATTCTTGACGATGAATCAGCGTCCAGAAAGATTGGTAGAATTCCGCTGTGTTTAGAGGTGGGGGTGGGGTCATGGAGGAGTTCTTAAGGGTTATAAGGGCATTGCTTCTGATACCCGACGCCCGTGCAAGACTGAACCTTAAAGATTTCGCGCTCTCGTGCCTTTCTTTGCAGAATCGTAGTGGAATGAGTCTGCGTTAGTGTTTTTCGTCTGAGGCTTCATCACCTTTCATGCTTTGCTGTTGCGATCAGGCTAGGTATCCCGGGCCCTTTGTCTTGCCCATGAGGCGGGGCCCCAATGTACGCAGGTTAACGCCCACCTTCGGGCGAATGTTTTTTTTAAACAAAGCCCCGCTTGGACCGCCCTCATGTTGCTATAATATAACGCTTCAACGTATTCGTAAAGCAAGCATTGGAGAGAATTTCTTGGGAGCCGGTCCTGGCCCAGAGCATGCTGCGACAGAAACCCCACCATTGGCATTAATACCACCACTAACTTTACTAAATTTACTAAATTTGCTAAATTTGCTAAATTTACTAAACTTACTAAATTACAACCTCCGCTCAGCGGCTGAGGTGGCTGAGCATGAGCATCTCCGTGATCACCGTGAGAATCATGTCCCTGGGCTGATTTCGACTTCAGGGTTTAGGGTTTCGGGTTTAGGGTTTAGGGTTTAGGGTTTAGGGTTGTGCAGACAGCGTGGTCTTCTGTATCTGCACAGCAGCAATACCCCCGCGGGCGAACTGCATGTTCTCCAGGTTCGGCAACGACCTCCCAGCTGATATCTGTTTTTTGTGGATCCTTGCAGGCATCTGCATCAAACGGGGCCGTACCCGCTTCCTTCTTCGGCAAATCATGCTTGCCATCTCTTGTGCTGTCCATGACAAGAACGTGAAATTGGTCGAACTGGTAGTTCGGAACAGGGAAGCAAGAAAGAGCGAACAGCATTCCATGTGCTCATCGTCCTCTTAACACATTTACGCGGCTTGTTGCCAACATCAGGGTTAGTCAGCCGATCGAGATTTCGAAGTTACGTAGCACCGCCCGTAAAACCCTAAACGCTGAACCCTAAACCCTAAGCCCTAAACCCTAAACCCTAGGACCCTAGACTGAGGAATTGAAGCAGCGATGTGCAGACCTGGAGCTGGAGTTCCTTGGATCCTAAGATTGCTTTGCTTTGGTTCTGCTTATTTGCAGTTATCATCATTATTATTACTACTGCTACTACTATTATTATGCTTACTACTATGATGATGATGATTATTATTATGAAGATTTAGGTTGACCGAGACAAAATGAGCGCCATGTCTTGGAACGGATGCTCGAAGCCAACCCATCGAAGAATCCAAAATTTAGGGTTTAGGGTTTAGGGTTGCGGAACGGTGCAAGCCTCAAAAGTTCACGGGGCCCAGGCGTCAGCGTCTGGTCCCCACCACGAGACCGCAACTTCTGAACACTTGCGATTCTGTACATCTGCGGGCCTTGAGAAAATATGCCCCCGGCGCGTAGGCGAGAGTGTCCCGGGCATGTGGAAACACCGAAAGGTCGTCATTCATGCTTTTGAAACAGGTGTGGGGCACCTAAAGGCGAGGCTCGTGTGAGCCCACAGAAAAAAACTCTACTCCTCTACCCAGAACGTATGAACCGTTTCGGGCTGAGGGTGCGGGCTTTGGGTTCCGGGTGCAACGCCGTGCAGTAGGGCGACACACAAGCACTGAACACCATCCGCAACCAAGGCTAGAGAAGGTGGCAGGCGAAGCTACTGCCACGGAAAGCCGTTGGGTGGCAAGAACTCGTCGCGTTCTGCACATCATCGGCTCTCAAAATAGGGGGTTTCCGAAACTAGGGGTACCTTCTTCGGGTCCTTATGATAAGGGAACCCTACTATTTGGGGACTCTATTAGGGGGTACCTTATTTTCGTAAGAGCTCCCAAGTCACCTGAATCCTCCACTGGTTCAATACAGGGGCATCCCACAGGTTCCTTGGAGCGGTCTTTGCAACGCAGGGAAAACCGATTGTCCCCCACCGCTTTCCGTTAGATTCCTTGAAGCTGCTGCGCAAGAATTTGTTTATCTGCCCAGGCTTGCAGCAGCGCATAGTGGATTTGGAGTCAAGCCTTGCTGCGCGACTCGCCTGAGCTGAGGCACAAGCCCATTCTTAGAAACTTGTTGCCCTCCCACCGGTAGGAGATGCATCGGATTTTCGGTTTGGCCTTGACCTTTGCTTTTGGTTCCTTCCAACACCTTGGTGAGGTCTGTGCTTGTTGGTGAGGTCTGTGCTTGGTGCACCGGACGCCCCACTGCCTATGGAGGCTGTGAGCCTGTAGGGCACTGTATGGGGGCGAAATATGGGGTTCGAGGCTTGACTGGCCAAATGCTGAGTCGCCTCCAATGGTGGAGTGCTCTATGATTGTGTCAGGGGATGTTTGACATATTAGTTAGGCTTGGGTATTCCTGTACCTATGTCTACATCTACATCTAAGTAGACTTACTTAAGGGCCTGTGCCCGTGATAGATGGCCCAAGCCCTCCCAAACCCGAGAAATTGTGTGCATGGTGCTGATTTTGGACACCTGTGACTTTGCGTCATGCAGGTCCAAAGCGAGCTGGAGACGCTGCGCCAAAGTTGCCGAGAGCTTGCAGTGAAGGTAGAAGAGGCCCGGCAAGTTGCAAAACTTTGCCAGCGGTCGCCGTGCATGGGTGCCATCCGAGTGCCAGGGTCTTCGCCACTGTCTAACGGAAGTTGTTGGAATGAGCAGGCTGTTTTTGTGACGAGTCACACTAGCTCACTTGAGAGCCTGTATTGCCCAGTATAGCTGATCCCATCGCAGATTACTTTTTGGCATTGATGATATGCCACGTGTGTGTAAGAGGGTCCAAACACTATGTGCCTGTGCAAGATTCGACGCGCAGGCCGCCACGAGTACTCCGCAGTATGCACTCCAACGCATCGAAGATCTCGAGGCGCAGCGTGCTGAGTGCAGCCACGATGGGTTGAAGCAAGACATGATACGATTGATTGACATGTAGTGAAGCAACTGTCCGCTGATTGTTGATTTGATGCACCCTCCTTCCCCCCCTCCCCCCACCCCACCCCCAGGAGAAGCGTGAGATAAGAATTTACACACATTGAACCTTGTGCGGAAAGACAGCTTCTGATTAGCAGCCCCCACACGTCCCCCCCTCCTCGGGCACTGGCCACTTCAGGGCCCTTTCATGTAAGTAAAGCCTTCCAGACTTGACCTCTTAAAGCTGAAGGTGTCACACGCAGCCTTGAAGGCTAGAGGCTTCAGGCTTGAAATCTTGACAGTTTCGTTTGAATTCCGGGCTATCACGAACTCCCCACTGAAAGCTTGATCGCTGGGCTGTTTTGCATGGTTTCGCAAGTTAAGAAGCCAAGGGATTCCCCGCAGGCTCAGCTCTCCAGGTCGCTACTGCCGCGCGCCCAGGAAGAGGGGGACTCCAACAGGGACCACAGTGCTTCCGCAAGAGTGGAGGGTTTTTGTTTGAGGGGCCGCTCCTTTGGGTCACGAGGGGGGTCTTCTGATGAAGAAGGCTAGTTGAACATTCACTCCGTCAGCACGCGCCGTGACTCTGAAAATGCCAAGCCAGCTATGAACCAGCCTGGCATCCCACCACCACAATGTGAGATGTTGAGCCTATCCGTATGCCGCTTGAATCATCTCTGTACAATACCACACAACTTGACCCAAACCATGAACTCCCATACTCAGGCACTCCGGCCCCGAGGAGGACCAAATCACTGAGAGAACGTGTTTTCGTTCATGTATAGCTTGAACCACCTTGAACTACAATGGACTAAAGTCAGGGGGTTCAACGGCTCAGGGCTTTTCAGGGTTCTGTGAGCATGAAGTGCTTAGCAGCCAAGCAAAACTAGGGAGCCATATTGAACCCGAAGAAGCAACTCCCAAAACGGAGCCTTTATGTATCAGTTTCATGTCAGCTCGTTTTTGAACCCGAAGAAGCAACTGCCAAAACGGAGCCTGTTTGCATGAGTTTCATGTCAGCTCGTGTTCGTGTTGGCTTGTTGGATTTCTTGCCTGATGCGTGAGAGTTTGAGTTTAAGGCAAGGCAGGGGGAGGGAGTTCATGTCATGGGGTTCCCTGCGCAGCCAGTGCTGTACTTACTACTCATCTCGTCTTGCGAACGCGACATCGTAGGGGCGCCTACCAGCGCTTCAGGGCCCCCGGCCCTGCGGCACTCTTGCACTGACTATCTCATGACCACTATCTCATGACCACACCCGCTGAGACCTTTTGCTGTCTCAAAGTCTAATAAGACTGCCAGGAAAGGCTGCAGAATCGCTGCGCTGAGCTCGACGGCAAGCTGGTGGGAATGGAAGAGGCCCGAAACTGTTGCCGCGTGCCAGCAGGCTCATGTAATGCAATTTTGGTGCAAACTTGGCAGAAGGCAGCCTCATGGGTAAGGTAGGGTAAGGTGTGGTTCTCGTTTCCGATATGATGGAAGGACCTTCAGCGATCCAGGAAGGAGGCGGAAAGCGCGCGAGAGGAGGTCTATACTTCGCAAGAGGACCGCAGCTGCTTGTGCCATTGTGTGTGGCGGGGCGCATGCTCTGCAACTTCGCAAGTCCCGTACTGTACTCTGCTTATTCTACTGACCTCGTTCCTGCGGGCGTGTCCTGATAACGTGAAAGCAAAATGGAACAGTGACACGCCCTTAAAGGGAGCTGCTTTGTGTAGGACATCACGGAGGGCTCCCTAGCCTTAGTTAAGTTGCGAGTCACTTTCTAGGGGTCTGTGACTTCGGAGTCATGGAAGATTCCCCGAGGCGCTGACGCGAACGAGGGGAGAGGTCGAGGCCACATTTGGGGTGGTAAGAGCCACAAGCAACCGTCAGCGCAGTGCAAGCTTCAGAGCCACACGCAGAGTATGGCACGGTTTGGCCTTCGAAATCCGTGTAATCAGCTCAATTCATGCAATGTTTGCCGCTGTGTCGTAGAATGATGAGGGATGAGGGCTGCTAGCAGTCCTGATGCGGTTCAGAAGCCACCAGGAAGTGTCCTCGACCTCCCCCCCCTCAACACCTTGGGGAGTCTATGACTCTGAGGTCACACACACACAGTCAAAATGACGCTGCGTCCATAGGTCGAAGTTCCTTCGAGTCCTTGAATATAAAGAGATGCTAAAAACCGAAGGCGAGTTCTGGCGGGTGGACCCCGGTCCGATCATGCATTCCGCATCAAGCATATACACCATTCATGCACATGTATGCACAGCGCTGCAGTTGGCAGTATGACTCTAACATGACCTGCCTCATGTGTCTGGGCAGCGGAGCAGTATACGAGTGCTCTTCTTTGTACTTCTTACCTTGGACATCGTCGGCTGTATGCTAGACGAGCACAATGCCATTGCGAACTAATGCGCCTTGAGGAGGTCAAATGCAAGATGGAGCTCGTCACGTGCCGCGATGAGGTGCACATTTGAGATCTCCCAACACGGAAAGACATCAAGTCTTCGAGAGAAAGTCAAGGTGGGCAGGTATAGTGCAGCATTGCAAATCGCACACGCTCCCTGCCTTTCCGGTTCTTTATTTTGCAAACTGTTGTGGCGAGACACGTAGCGAGGGCACTGCGAATACGAAAGGCAAACGATGCGTCTCAACACAAGCTCCAAATCGTATACTGGATGCATGCACTACATCCTGAAGTCACGGTAGCGTGAAAGAAGTTTCAGGAAGCTCTGGATTGCTTCCCTCAATGTCGTCACGGTGGGTGCATGGACTTGGTTTTGCTGAACCTATATGGCATTTCCCAAAAAAGGGGTACCCTCTTTCGTACCCCAAAATGGAATTCAAATCCCTTCAAGGGACCCCCCCCCCCACAAAAGGGTACCCGTACTTTCGGAAACCCCCATAGAAGAACATCAACCGAAATCCAAGAACCCAGCCTGCCCAGACAGTCCAGGAGCTTCGCGAGTTGCGGGAGGAGATCCCACGACTTCGCATGGAGGTGGTGGAGAGCGGCCGATCACTGGCCCAGAAGGACGAGGTGACGCGTGGGAACAAGACGTAGCTGTCCGAACCCGCTCCACGGACAACGGGCAACAGATACATGTAGGTGTGTATATTATGTATGTAGTTTGTGTATGTATATTACGTATACATATATATATATATACATACACACACACAGACACGCCTTTTTTGGCCGGCCGACCAGTACTTCGACCAAAAGCCACCCCACCACAACCCGTGTCCCAACCCCCAAGTTCCAAGCCATTCCAAACTCGAAGAAGCCTTCGAAGCCAATGGGTGGATCTTGGGAACGGAGAGTCTGAGTGATGGGAAATCGGAGCTCGACCTAGGATGAGTACATGAGTACACTGCCAATGCCACGTTATGTTCGAGATCCCCTTGCGTCAGCCCAAGAGCGGCAGGAGCTCCGCCGACGGGTGGACGAGCTGGAAAGCAAGCGGGAGCAGTGCCGCGAGTCAGCGAGCTGCAATGGTGCGCAAGCTGCAGATTCTTGTGAGGCGGAGGTACAGGAACACGAGAGATCTGGCGTTAGTCTGACAGAAAACGCCCAAGGATCCCTCTGTACAGGTGCTACCGTCCCTACGAGTACTACATGCCTCGGCAATTTTCTAAGCTGACCTCGCCCCAGAACGTGTTAAGTAGGTTTGTTAGGGTCACACTTTGCCTCCCATGGTTCATGGTGTTAGGGTCTCAAGGTGTGACAGGAGAGCGAGGGTACCCGGCATGAGCATGTGATTCTGGGGGTCTTTTGCTATCTGGAAACCGTCTTTGACAGGGTTTTGCTGCACCCTCCCGGAATTCTGTGTTCCGTGTGCTGGATATGTGGGCTGGCGGCCCCTGAAACCTTGTGTCCACTGTCGAAGCTAGGCCCCATGCGAGAGCAAGGCGAAAAGCTTCCGGTTGAAGGTGTTTTGGCCGTGGCCGTTTTTTTTCATGAGATTATCTGACGAGAATAGTGGTTCATCCATCATGCACGCGAAAAAATCGCTTGTTTGCACCAGTGGCAACGCAAGTGCTTGAGA
Organism: Symbiodinium natans; assembly: GCA_905221605.1. NCBI lineage: Eukaryota > Dinophyceae > Suessiales > Symbiodiniaceae > Symbiodinium > Symbiodinium natans. The sequence continues at coordinate 560,980 of CAJNDS010002108.1, forward strand.
GCCAAGGAGCCAGGCTGTTGCCAGCGAGCAGGTTCAGGCTGGCTGAAACGCAGACAGTCCAGAGTTGTCGGGCCCCTTGATTTGGGGTTTGGGGTTTCGTTGCGTTTTGAAGTGAAACCTGGGTGCATGAGAGCTGTTGACCTTTGGCAGGAACTCCTTCGAATCAAGGAAGAGCTACATTGTCTGAAAGGAGAACGAAACTGGAAAGAATCGCTGTGCCTCAGGCAAGACGAGGCCAGTGACGACGTTGAGTTTCCACAAAGTTTTGTTTGCGCGAGAGAGTGTTGTCGTGCGTGAGTGCGCGCCAGCGTGCATGTGTGTGTGTGCTCGCGCATGCATCCTGTCGTGATTCTGTTGAACTCGAACTCATAAGATATCCAAACGTATGCTCAGCCACTGCAAGCACCAGTCCAGCATCACGCTACTCTCTGAAGAGTCAGTTTTGCGTCTAACCAGCTTTACGTCATTCAGGCATGCTAAGGTCATGTGAGGTCAGTGCTGGTGTTTTGCGTGTTTGTTGTGCAGGAGCTTCATTGCTTGAGAGAGGACGGGTTCCGCTCTGAACGCTAAAGCCGCACCATCGACCTTCCTACCAGCAAAATCAGATCCAATCTATTCTTCTTCCCAGTTCAGCCTTAAAGGCAAATTGATGTAGGCGATGAATGGGGTTGGTTGTGGGGTCCCGTTGTGACCGGTCCTTTTGGACCCAAAGCAGGATCCTCCACATTTTTTGGTGATTTACAAGGTTCAGGCTTGAGCCTGTTAGATCGTCAGAGAGCAGGGACCACGGTTTTTGCCACCAAGCCGCAGCACATCCGAAACAGAGCCCCTAACAAGTCCCAAAAGCCGTGGCCTTTGTTTTATTGCATTCTATCTCTGTGGGCACAAGTCTAGGCTTTTCTTCTTCTGTGCTGCCCAAGCCTCGCAGGCCTGTCTGAGGACCTCATCTTGCCAACCCTACATTGGCCCTGGTTAAGGCTTGCTCGCCAGCCTACCCGCTAAAAGACCTGTTTTTGTTTTGGTGGGAAAGTTAGAGTGACAGGAACAAGTTCCCCGACTGGTGGCCATGCACGCCCACAAGTCCAGCGTAGGAAACCTGCCTTACATCGAGAACTACAGCCATGCCTTGTCATGACTGTATGAGAAGGCATCGGAAGTTTCGTCTCGTCCTAATCAAAACCTATATCAGGGAGCTTACAATAATCTGGGACCCCAAAGAAAGACCCCCAAATAGTAGGATCCCCGTATAATGAGGACCCCAACAAGCTACCCCTAATGTCGGAACACATCAAGGGCCGGAATCTGCATGCAGGAGCAGCACCGGTCACGCATGGCCGAAGAGCGGATGAGAGGGGAAGCCGCCCATGGTCAGGAGGCACTTGCGCTCTCATGCGCTGAAGACTTGTTGTGGGTGGGTGGTATGAGGGTCTCGGTTCTCAAGCTCGAACGAAGGCACCCAGCTCCTAGGGGTCCTCATGTCCCAAAGCTAGACCTTGCCCCAAACCCTAAACCAGGAGCCCTTATTCCTAACAATCCAAAAGCCATCGGAAACAGCAAAGGAGCTGCGAAGGACGGAAGCTGAAGCAAAGCGACTCGACAACGAGCTTCGCGCCACCACCAAGCTAGCCACGCAGCGTGAGGAGGTGGGATCTGCCGTCAAGGGCAGCCTATCTGGGGGTTTACGAAAACAAGGGACGCCCAAGATCGTCCCTCAAATAAGATGCCATCAGCCTTGCGGCTTCAAGACTCCAGGAGCTGCGATGGGCACAGGGCGAATGCGAGCGCCTCGGGAAAGATGCCCGGGCCAGTGAAGAGCTCGCCACGCAGCGCGGGGAGGTGTGCCCTTCGACCCCAGAACCCTCAAAAGCTTGAGAGTCTGAGTCTTGAATGAAGTTTTGCGGGAGAGAGCCGAAAAGGCTTGAAGTTTGAGTGCTGAGTTGTTCTTTCTCCGTTAGTATCCGATGCATACTAACAAATGCTGTTGCGATGCAGTGACTCAGTGCTGTTGTTTGGATATCTGGCGCGCTAAAGCAAGTCAGATTGTCTCTTGGCCTCACTCCGCAGTAGCCCATCGCCGGCACTTCATGTATGACCGCAGTGCACCTGGCAAGTGCCTGGTTGTGTAGAGCGCCTTGTGTTGTTGTGTTGGTGGTTTGCCTGATAATTGTAAACGCTTGCGCGTGCCGCCGCGACAGCCGGGCCAGCCTACGTCCCAAGGCCCGAGAGATTCGAAGAACCTTGTTTCGCAGGTCCGCAAGGTTGCAGTGGGGAAAGAAAGTCCCAGCGCGGCCTCCCAGCAAAGGTCCTAGGGGGCTGCTAGGGGAAAAATGGGAAGCGGGAAGGGAGCGGATCCTGGTCTGCGTGTTCTAGACACCTCTCGGCTGGAAGCCGAGGCGAATTACTCCAGCCAAACATAGGACGGACATTTTGGCACGAATGACCAGGAGCTTCGGCAGACTCTGGCCGAAGCTGAGATGCTCCGCGATGACCGTCAAGCCGTCACAGAGCGTTGCAGGCAATGGGAGGAGGCGCCTTTGGCGACTGTTCGTCTCGACATGTCTCGACCGTCGACTTGGTTTTGTCTTGCATGCACCTTGTGGGGAACTTTGTGGGCTGTCAAACTGCAAGCGATGAAAATCCAGGGTCCATCAAGCTGAGAAAATGGAAGGCTCCGTTGCATAGGTTGCGGTACGACCCTCAGGGCAAGCTATGTTTGATTTGAGAAGGTGGCATGGGGCAGGTGGCTTCTTTGCAGGATACGTTTTGTATCGTTTTGTCAATTTTCGTCAAGGATGTCTTTGAGTTCAGATGTTCACCTGCGTGGCAACTTGCATCTGCCTTCGGCCTTTGCAATGCACAAGCTTCTTCCGGCCTGAAGAAGCTTCTGCCCTTCAGGAGCTGCGACGGGCAGAGGGCGAATGCGAGCGCCTCGGGAAAGATGCCCGGGCCAATGAAGAGCTCGCCACGCAGCGCGGGCAGGTGTGCCTTGTGATCCCAGAATCCCCGAACGTTTGACTGAACGTCTGAGTCTTGAATCAAGTTTTGCGGGAGAGGGCCGAAAGGGCGTGAAGTTTCAGTGCTGAGTTTGTCTTTTCTCCGTTTGTTGGATCCGATGCAGACCATCTGGCTACCCGTGGCTAGTCAGTTCTTTGGGGGGGCGACAAGAGCGGACACTAACGAATGCCGCTCAGTGCTGTTGTTTGGATATCGAGCTCGCCAAAGCTAGTCAGCTAGTCATATTGTCTCTTGCCCTCACCCCGCAGTAGCCAATCCCCGGTATGACTGCAGCGCACCTTGCAAGTACCTGGTTCTGTAGAGTGCCTTGTGTTCGTCCGTGGTCTGCCTGATAATTCCAGCCAAACATAGGACGGACATTTTGGCACGAATGACCAGGAGCTTCGACAGACTCTGGCCGAAGCTGAGATGCTCCACGATGACCGTCAAGCCGTCACAGAGCGTGCCAGGCAACGGGAGGAGGCGCCTTTGGCGACTGTTCGTCTCGACATGTCTCGACCGTCGCGGAACTTTGTGGGCTGTCAAACTGCAAGCGATGAAAATCCAGGGTCCACCAAGCTGAGAAAATGGAAGGCTCCGTTGCATAGGTTACGGTACGACCCTCAGGGCAAGCTACGTCTGATTTGAGAAGGTGGCATGGGCAGGTGGCGTCTTTGCAAGATACGTTTTGTCAATTTTCGTCAAGGATGTCTTTGGGTTCAGATGTTCACCTGTGTGGCAACTTGCATCTGCCTTCGGCCTTTGCAATGCACAAGTTTCTTCCGGCCTGAAGAAGCTTCTGCCCTTCAGGAGCTGCGACGGGCAGAGGGCGAATGCGAGCGCCTCGGGAAAGATGCCCGGGCCAATGAAGAGCTCGCCACGCAGCGCGGGCAGGTGTGCCTTGTGATCCCAGAATCCCCGAACGTTTGACTGAACGTCTGAGTCTTGAATCAAGTTTTGCGGGAGAGGGCCGAAAGGGCGTGAAGTTTCAGTGCTGAGTTTGTCTTTTCTCCGTTTGTTGGATCCGATGCAGACCATCTGGCTACCCGTGGCTAGTCAGTTCTTTGGGGGGGCGACAAGAGCGGACACTAACGAATGCCGCTCAGTGCTGTTGTTTGGATATCGAGCTCGCCAAAGCTAGTCAGCTAGTCATATTGTCTCTTGCCCTCACCCCGCAGTAGCCAATCCCCGGTATGACTGCAGCGCACCTTGCAAGTACCGGGTTCTGTAGAGTGCCTTGTGTTCGTCCGTGGTCTGCCTGATAATTCCAGCCAAACATAGGACGGACATTTTGGCACGAATGACCAGGAGCTTCGGCAGACTCTGGCCGAAGCTGAGATGCTCCACGATGACCGTCAAGCCGTCACAGAGCGTGCCAGGCAACGGGAGGAGGCGCCTTTGGCGACTGTTCGTCTCGACATATCTCGACCGTCGACTTGGTTTTGTCTTGCATGCACCTCGTGGGGAACTTTGTGGGCTGTCAAACTTCAAGCGATGAAAATCCAGGGTCCATCAAGCTGAGAAAATGGAAGGCTCCGTTGCATAGGTTGCGGTACGACCCTCAGGGCAAGCTATGTCTGATTTGAGAAGGTGGCATGGGCAGGTGGCGTCTTTGCAAGATACGTTTTGTCAATTTTCGTCAAGGATGTCTTTGGGTTCAGATGTTCACCTGTGTGGCAACTTGCATCTGCCTTCGGCCTTTGCAATGCACAAGTTTCTTCCGGCCTGAAGAAGCTTCTGCCCTTCAGGAGCTGCGACGGGCAGAGGGCGAATGCGAGCGCCTCGGGAAAGATGCCCGGGCCAATGAAGAGCTCGCCACGCAGCGCGGGCAGGTGTGCCTTGTGATCCCAGAATCCCCGAACGTTTGACTGAACGTCTGAGTCTTGAATTCCAGCCAAACATAGGACGGGCATTTTGGCATGAATGTCCAGGAGCTTCGGCAGACTCTGGCCGAAGCTGAGATGCTCCACGATGACCGTCAAGCCGTCACAGAGCGTGCCAGGCAACGGGAGGAGGCGCCTTTGGCGACTGTTCGTCTCGACATGTCTCGACCGTCGACTTGGTTTTGTCTTGCATGCACCTCGTGGGGAACTTTGTGGGCTGTCAAACTGCAAACGATGAAAATCCAGGTTCCATCAAGCTGAGAAAATGGAAGGCTCCGTTGCATAGGTTGCGGTACGACCCTCAGGGCAAGCTATGTCTGATTTGAGAAGGTGGCATGGGCAGGTGGCGTCTTTGCAAGATACGTTTTGTCAATTTTCGTCAAGGATGTCTTTGGGTTCAGATGTTCACCTGTGTGGCAACTTGCATCTGCCTTCGGCCTTTGCAATGCACAAGTTTCTTCCGGCTTGAAGAAGCTTCTGCCCTTCAGGAGCTACGACAGGCAGAGGGCGAATGCGAGCGTCTCGGGGAGGATGCCCGGGCCAATGAAGAGCTCGCCACGCAGCGCGGGGAGGTGTGCCTTGTGATCCCAGAGCCCTCGAACGTCCGAACGTCCGAAAGTCTGAGTGGTAAATCAGGTTTTGCAGGAGGGGGGCCCCATGTCGGGTAGACAAGGCGTAAAGTTTCAGGGTTGTGCAGTTCTTTTCTCAGCATGTTTGATCCGAGGCAGACCATTCTGGCTACCCATTGCTAGCGAGTTCGTTGTTGGATATCGAGCGCGGCAAAGTAAAGCATGTTCTCTTGGCTTCAGCCAGCCCAATCCCTGCTACTTCAAGTACGGCAGCAGTTAGCCTTGCAAGGGCCTGGCGGTGTAGAGCAGGCTCTGGTAGGTCCGGTTTAATTGCTCCAGCATAACATAGGGCACACTTGACGTGAATGAGCAGGAGCTGCGCCAGACTCTGGCCCAAACGAAGAGGCTCCGCGATGAGCTCCAAGCCATCACGGAGCTCGCCACGCAGCGCGAGGAGGCGCCTTTGGCGACTGCTTGTCTCGACCGCTTCCTGTACGGGTTTACCTTGCATGCGCATTTTCAGGGGCCTGCAACCAACGAGACTGAACCACTAGCAGAGGTTGCTGCTGAGCCGTTGAGCCGTTGAGTTAGGAACTCCAGGGTCCAATTAGGTGAGAATCTAGACAGGTTCCGTTGCGTATGTTCCGGTAGAGACTTCAGGGCAAGCCATGTCTGAATTGGGAAGGTGGCACGGCAGGTGATGTCTTTGCAGGATACAGTTCGTCAATTTTCGTCCAGGATGTCTTTGGGTGCAGATGTTGACCTGTAGACTGGCAACTTGCATCTGCCTTCGGCCTTTGCAATGCACAAGTTTCTTCCGGCTTGAAGAAGCTTCTGCCCTTCAGGAGCTACGACGGGCAGAGGGCGACTGCGAGCGCCTCGGGGAGGATGCCCGGGCCAATGAAGAGCTCGCCACGCAGCGCGGGGAGGTGTGCCTTGTGATCCCAGAACCCTCGAACGTCCGAAAGTCTGAGTGTTAAATCAGGTTTTGCAGGAGGGGGGCCCCAGGTCGGGTAGACAAGGCGTAAAGTTTCAGGGTTGTGCAGTTCTTTTCTCGGCATGTTTGTTCCGAGGCAGACCATTCTGGCTACCCATTGCTAGCGAGTTCGTTGTTGGATATCGAGCGCGGCAAAGTAAAGCATGTTCTCTTGGCTTCAGCCAGCCAATCCCTGCTACTTCAAGTACGGCAGCAGTTAGCCTTGCAAGTGCCGGGCGGTGTAGAGCAGGCTCTGGTAGGTCCGGTTTAATTGCTCCAGCATAACATAGGACAAACACTTGATGTGAATGAGCAGGAGCTGCGCCAGACTCTGGCCCAAACGAAGAGGCTCCGCGATGAGCTCCAAGCCATCACGGAGCTCGCCACGCAGCGCGAGGAGGCGCCTTTGGCGACTGCTTGTCTCGACCGCTTCCTGTACGGGTTTACCTTGCACGCGAAATTTTCAGGGGCCTGCAACCAACGAGACTGAACCACTAGCAGAGGTTGCTGCTGAGCCATTGAGCCGTTGAGTTAGGAACTCCAGGGTCCAATTAGGTGAGAACCTAGACAGGTTCCGTTGCGTATGTTCCGGTAGAGACTTCAGGGCAAGCCATGTCTGAATTGGGAAGGTGGCACGGCAGGTGATGTCTTTGCAGGATACAGTTCGTCAATTTTCGTCCAGGATGTCTTTGGGTGCAGATGTTGAACTGTAGACTGGCAACTTGCATCTGCCTTCAGCCTTTGCAATGCGCAAGCTTCTTCTGGCTTGAAGATGCTTATGCCAGGAGCTACGACGGGCAGAGGGCGACTGCGAGCGCCTCGGGGAGGATGCCCGGGCCAATGAAGAGCTCGCCACGCAGCGCGGGGAGGTGTGCCTTGTGATCCCAGAACCCTCGAACGTCCGAACGTCCGAAAGTCTGAGTGTTAAATCAGGTTTTGCAGGAGGGGGGCCCCATGTCGGGTAGACAAGGCGTAAAGTTTCAGGGTTGTGCAGTTCTTTTCTCAGCATGTTTGATCCGAGGCAGACCATTCTGGCTACCCATTGCTAGCGAGTTCGTTGTTGGATATCGAGCGTGGCAAAGTAAAGCATGTTCTCTTGGCTTCAGCCAGCCAATCCCTGCTACTTCAAGTACGGCAGCAGTTAGCCTTGCAAGTGCCGGGCGGTGTAGAGCAGGCTCTGGTAGGTCCGGTTTAATTGCTCCAGCATAACATAGGACAAACACTTGACGTGAATGAGCAGGAGCTGCGCCAGACTCTGGCCCAAACGAAGAGGCTCCGCGATGAGCTCCAAGCCATCACGGAGCTCGCCACGCAGCGCGAGGAGGCGCCTTTGGCGACTGCTTGTCTCGACCGCTTCCTGTACGGGTTTACCTTGCATGCGCATTTTCAGGGGCCTGCAACCAACGAGACTGAACCACTAGCAGAGGTTGCTGCTGAGCCATTGAGCCGTTGAGTTAGGAACTCCAGGGTCCAATTAGGTGAGAACCTAGACAGGTTCCGTTGCGTATGTTCCGGTAGAGACTTCAGGGCAAGCCATGTCTGAATTGGGAAGGTGGCACGGCAGGTGATGTCTTTGCAGGATACAGTTCGTCAATTTTCGTCCAGGATGTCTTTGGGTGCAGATGTTGAACTGTAGACTGGCAACTTGCATCTGCCTTCAGCCTTTGCAATGCGCAAGCTTCTTCTGGCTTGAAGATGCTTATGCCAGGAGCTACGACGGGCAGAGGGCGACTGCGAGCGCCTCGGGGAGGATGCCCGGGCCAATGAAGAGCTCGCCACGCAGCGCGGGGAGGTGTGCCTTGTGATCCCAGAACCCTCGAACGTCCGAACGTCCGAAAGTCTGAGTGTTAAATCAGGTTTTGCAGGAGCGGGGCCCCATGTCGGGTAGACAAGGCGTAAAGTTTCAGGGTCGTGCAGCTCTTTTCTCGGCATGTTTGTTCCGAGGCAGACCATTCTGGCTACCCATTGCTAGCGAGTTCGTTGTTGGATATCGAGCGCGGCAAAGTAAAGCATGTTCTCTTGGCTTCAGCCAGCCAATCCCTGCTACTTCAAGTACGGCAGCAGTTAGCCTTGCAAGTGCCGGGCGGTGTAGAGCAGGCTCTGGTAGGTCCGGTTTAATTGCTCCAGCATAACATAGGACAAACACTTGACGTGAATGAGCAGGAGCTGCGCCAGACTCTGGCCCAAACGAAGAGGCTCCGCGATGAGCTCCAAGCCATCACGGAGCTCGCCACGCAGCGCGAGGAGGCGCCTTTGGCGACTGCTTGTCTCGACCGCTTCCTGTACGGGTTTACCTTGCATGCGCATTTTCAGGGGCCTGCAACCAACGAGACTGAACCACTAGCAGAGGTTGCTGCTCAGCCATTGAGCCGTTGAGTTAGGAACTCCAGGGTCCAATTAGGTGAGAACCTAGACAGGTTCCGTTGCGTATGTTCCGGTAGAGACTTCAGGGCAAGCCATGTCTGAATTGGGAAGGTGGCACGGCAGGTGATGTCTTTGCAGGATACAGTTCGTCAATTTTCGTCCAGGATGTCTTTGGGTGCAGATGTTGACCTGTAGACTGGCAACTTGCATCTGCCTTCAGCCTTTGCAACGCGCAAGCTTCTTCTGGCTTGAAGATGCTTATGCCAGGAGCTACGACGGGCAGAGGGCGACTGCGAGCGCCTCGGGGAGGATGCCCGGGCCAATGAAGAGCTCGCCACGCAGCGCGCGGAGGTGTGCCTTGTGATCCCAGAACCCTCGAACGTTCGAACGTGCGAAAGTCTGAGTCTTGAATCAGGTCTTGCGCTTCCCGTGGCTAAGGGGGTCGCTGTTTGGATATCGAGCTCGCGACAACAGCGGATAATGAGGAATGCCGTAGGGCGCAGACATCGAGTTTGCAATTGAAGCAAAGAAAACAAAGGAATGTTCTCGTGGCTTCACCCCAGCCACTCCCCGCCACTTCAAGACCCACTTGTCATGAACGACCAGGAGCTTCGGCAGACTCTGGCCGAAGCTGAGATGCATCGCGATGAGCACCAAGCCGTCACAGAGGTTGCCACGCAGCGCGAGGAGGCGCCTTTGGCGACTGCTTGTTTCGACCTACGTAAGCTGCTTCCTACAGGAATGTTTTGTCCTGGGTTTGTCTTGCATGCAGCTTGTGGGGAACTGTGTGGGGCGATTCGCCTGCAGTGAAAGTCCAGAGGGTCCGTCCAGGTGAGAACGTGGACAGGCTGCGTTCCATCTAGGTGAGAGTGTGAAGTCAGTGCAAGCTGAGCTCAGTGTCTGAAATTTGAAACGTGGCATGGGCAGGTGGTGTCTTTGCAGGATACGTTTCGTGAGTTTTCGGTCCCAGATGTTCACTTGCACTGACGACAACTTGCACCTGCCTTCTGCCTTTTGAAGTGCACAAGCTTCCCCCCCTTCCCATCCGGTTTGGAGAGCTGAAGCGCTCCAGGAGCTGCGACGGGCAGAGGGCGAATGCCTGCGCCTCGTTGAGGATGCCCGGGCCAGCGAAGAGCTCGCCACGCAGCGCGCGGAGGTGTGCCTTGTGATTCCAGAACTCTCGAAAATTCGAAAGTAAGTCTGGGTCTTGAATCAAGGCCTGCAGGAGGAGGGCCCCCCACCCCATGTCGGGTAGAAGAAAAGTTTCAGTGTCGTGCTTTGTTTTTCTTAGCAGTTTTGACCTGATGTAGACCATCTTGCTACCCGTGGATAGTCAGTTGTTTTGGCAGGGACAACAGCGCATAGTGACGAATGTCATAGCGACGCAGATATTGAAGCAAAGAAAACAACAGAATGTTCTCTTGGCTTCACGCTACCAGTGCAATTGAGCACAGAAAACCAAAGAATGTTCTCTTGGCTTCACGCAGCCAAGCCCCGCCACTTCAAGTACGGCGGCAGTGAGCCTTGCAAATGCCTGGTTGTGTAGAGGAGGCTCTGCTGGTCCGTGGTCTGCCTGATAGTTACTCCAGAAAACATAGCAATGCACTTGAGAGCTGGGCAACAGGATGTGCAGACAATCCACAATTGACGCACTTGTCATGAACGACCAGGAGCATCGGCGGTCTCTGGCCGAAGCTGAGATGCATCGCGATGAGCACCAAGCCGTCACAGAGCTTGCCACGCAGCGCGAGGAGGCGCCTTTGGCGACTGCTTGTTTCGACCTAAGCTGCTTCCTACAGTAATGTTTTGTCCTGGGTTTGTCTTGCATGCAGCTTGTGGGGAACTGTGGGGCGATTAGCCTGCAATGAAAGTCCAGGGTCGGTCCAGGTGAGAACGTGGACAGGCTCCGTTCCATCTAGGTGAGAAAGCTCAGTGTCTGAATTTGAAACGTGGCATGGGCAGGTGGTGTCTTTGCAGGATACGTTTCGTGAGTTTTCGGTCCACTGTGCATGTCTTTTGGGTTCAGATGTCCACTTGCACTGACGACAACTTGCACCTGCCTTCTGCCTTTTGAAGTGCACAAGCTTCCCCCCCACCCACGGTTTGGAGAGCTGAAGCGCTCCAGGAGCTGCGACGGGCAGAGGGCGAATGCCTGCGCCTCGTTGAGGATGCCCGGGCCAGCGAAGAGCTCGCCACGCAGCGCGCGGAGGTGTGCCTTGTGATCCCAGAACCCTCGAAGGTTTCAAAGAAGGTCTGAGTCTTGAATCAAGTCTTGCAGGAGGGCCCCCCCAGTTCGGGTAGAAATAAAGTTTCAGAGTTGTGCTTTGTTTTCTCAGCAAGTGTGACCAGATGCAGACCTTCTGGCTACGCGGTGCTAGCGGCTTGTCAGTTGTTTTGGCAGGGACAATAGCGGCTTCACGCAGCCAGTGCAATTGAAGCAAAGAAAACCAAAGAATGTTCTCTTGGCTTCACCCAGCCATTCACCGTCACTTCAAGTATGGCAGCAGTGAGCCTTGCAAATGCCTGGTTGTGTACAGGAGGCTCTGCTGGTCCGTGGTCTGCCTGATAGTTACTCCAGAAAACATAGCAATGCACTTGAGAGCAGACATTCCCCACGACCAGGAGCTTCGGCAGACTCTGGCCGAAGCTGAGATGCATCGCGATGAGCACCAAGCCGTCACAGAGCTTGCCACGCAGCGCGAGGAGGCGCCTTTGGCGACTGCTTGTTTCGACCCAATGTTGTTTGCTGATTAGTGTTTCCCCCGTCCCTCCCCGCCCCCCCCCCCCGTCCCTCCCCCCCCCCCCCCCCCCCCGTCCCTCCCCCCCCCCCCCCCCCCCCCCCCCCCGTCCCTCCCCCTCCCCCTCCCCCTCCCCCCCGGGGGGTCTGGCTTTATACGATTTTAAAGGGGATGAGTTTACGTGAATTTCAAAGAGGTCCATATGATCTTAAACGGGATGAGCTTATATGAAATCTAAATAGGATCCATATGATTGTACATGCGATGAGCTTATATGAATTTGCACAGGATCCATATGATTTTAAAAGGGATGAGCTTACATGAATTTTGACAGGATCCATATGATTGTTAAAGGGATGAGCTTGTATGAATTTAAAAGGGATCCATATTTTAAAGGGGTGAGACTGTATGGAATTAAAAGGGGTCCACATGATTTTGAAAGGGATGAGTTTATATGAACTTAAAGGGGATCCGTCTATCCCAACCAAGCCAGCCCGCAAAAGAAAAAACATAATTCTGGGGGACCAAACGTTTTATATTATACGGCATTCGGGCAGCTGCTGGACTACCCCCTTTGAATTTGATTGCCTGGCCTCGGAACAAAAGCAGAAAATCTTAGCTTTTGGGCTGCCCTGGAGACTTAAGATTTCAGGGCCCGACAACCTCAGGCCTCAAGGTTTCAGGCTCTGAGCTTTTGCTCAGGCTCAGATCTTTGGTCTCTCAGGCTCAGTTCAGAAGCGATTTCTAGACAACAACGCAATTCAACAGCCTCGCCGAAATTTTGCATCGCCCGAATTTTGTTTCACAATTCCGGGGGGTCTCCTCAAATAGACCCCCCCTGAATAATTTTTGGATTTGTTTTCACAATTCCGGGGGGGGCACACTAATCAGGATACAACATTAAGCTGCTTCCTACAGCAATGCTTTGTCTTGCATGCACCTTAGTCCAGGGTCAATCTAGGCGAGTAATTGGAAAGGTTGCATGGGCAGGTGGTGTCTTTGCAGGATGAGTTTCGTGAGTTTTCGGTCCACTGTGGATGTCTTTTGGGTTGAGATGTTCACTTGCACTGACAACAAACTTGCACCTGCCTTTGCCTTTTGAAGCGCACACGCTTTTCCCCGTCCACCCCCCCCCCCCCCCTCCCCCCACGGTTTGCGGAGCTTAAGCGCTCCAGGAGCTGCGACGGACAGAGGGCGAATGCCTGCGCCTCGTTGAGGATGCCCGGGCCAGCGAAGAGCTCGCCACGCAGCGCGCGGAGGTGTGCCTTGTGATCCCAGAACCCTTGAGCGTTCGCAAGTCTGAGTTTTGAATCAAGTCCTGCAGGAGGAGGGCCCCCCCCCCCCATGTCGGGTAGAAGAAAAGTTTCAGTGTCGTGCTTTGTTTTTCTCAGCATTTTTGACCTGATGTAGACCATCTGGCTACCTGTGGCTAGTCAATCGTGTTGGCAGTTGCAACAGCGGATAGTGGCAAATGCCATAGCGATGTGGTTTCACGCAGCCCATCCCCGCCACTTCAAGTATGGCAGCAATGAGTCTTGTGTACAGGAGGCTCTGCTGGTCCGTGGTCTGCCTGAGAAATACTCCAGCTAATCATAGCAACGCCCTTGACAACTGGGCCACAGACTTTGCAGACAATCCACAATTGACGCACTTGACATGAACGACCAGGAGCTTCGGCAGACTCGGGCCGAAGTTGAGATGCATCGCGATGAGCACCAAGCCGTCACAGAGCTTGCCACGCAGCGCGAGGAGGCGCCTTTGGCGACTGCTTGTTTCGACCTAAGCTGCTTCCTACAGTAATGGTTTGTCTTGCATGCAGCTTGTGGGGAACTTTGTGTGCGATTAGCCTGCAGTGAGAATGTGAAGTCAGCGCGAGCTGAGCTCAGTGTCTTAATTGGAACGGCTGCATGGGCAGATGGTGTCTTTGCAGGATACGTTTCGTGTCCACTGTGGATGTCTTTTGGGTTCAGATGTTCACTTTCCCGCTCCCCCCCCCCCTTCGGTTTGGAGAGCTTAAGCGCTCCAGGAGCTGCGGCGGGCAGAAGGCGAATGCCTGCGCCTCGTTGACGATGCCCGGGCCAGCGAAGAGCTCGCCACGCAGCGCGGGGAGGTGCGCTGTCTTCACAGAAGCCTGCAAACCTTCTGAGCCTCGAACTCAAAGGCTGTGACAGCTGGCACTATGTTCCGGGATCAGCTGTATCGCAGCACTAATAGCCCTAAACGACGTGAAAGTGGGGCCCGGACTCAGCTGCGACGGGGAGGGTCAAACGCCTCCTCGATGAGGTCACCACGGAGCTCGCCACCCGGAGCAAGGAGGTGCCGAAGCACAAAGCTGAAGTCAGTCTTCAGGTCGTGCGAATCACTGGTGGTCATTTGCGGTTGTTGGGCTTAGAGAATGTTTCTGACATTGAGGGTGTGTACTTGGGTTTCGAGTCCAGGTTTTTCAGGCTAGCAGAAAGTACGGCTGTCAAAGGCATTTTCGTCACGTCGTTCATCAAAGTTCAGCGTCAGATTGTGCTACGTAGTCGAGGATTCAGGACATTATGTGTTTGCCTCAATGTGTAAGTCGTAATTAGGGCAGATTGTCTAGGAGAGGTTGCGTTGACAAACAGGGAGCGCTTCTCTTATTGTGCCCACGAGTACTGGTACAGACCTTTGGTATTCTGGGAAGTTTCGAAGCTTGGCAACGTTCTACGCCTTGCAGGGTGCACGAAGAATCTGGCTCCCGGCAAAGCTCCGTAGGGTATCTTGGGGCAGCGTCATGTAGCGCAGGGTGGCTATTTGTTCTTGGATGTCCTGTCATGTTTATACAACGCACAACGCGGCCATCTGTTGTCATGCTAGACTAGGACCAGGATGACATGGACGGAGTTGCCTCAAAACGGAACTTCCCAGGAAAACTTGCAAGCACCCAGCTCTAGAACCAAGTAGCCGAAGGTCATGGAATGGCCTTGCTTCGCCTTGCAGATGTTCGGTGCTTGCAGGGCGCATGCTTCATCATGCCTGCCCAGGATCTTCAACGTCAGGCTGCTGAGGCTGTGGCCTTGCGTACCGAGGTCCGGGTGCCCGGTACTGATTCCGCATGCTTTGTGCTCACTTTCTATCACTTTCCAGCTGCATTGTAGGTCCAACAGGATACAGTGTCCTATCAAGCTCCTTTTCAGGGTTCCTGTTGGCGCCACATGTCACAACTGACGCAGCTGTCTGGAAATGCCCGAAAAAACGGGCATCGAAAGCCGATGTATAGTTCTCAACTAGAAAACACATCTTCGCATTCGGGTTCCTGGCGCCCGTCTGCTACGGATAGACGTAGACTGCGCGGTGAAGGTGAAGAGACGTGCCACGGCAAAATAACACCTGTCGGCCTATTGTCTGAACTGCTCAAGCGGCCACAAATGCTTGTGCTAAAGCCATCTGCCAACTGCTCACCACTCCAGAAGAAACACCATAGGACCATCCATTAAGCCCACAGACTCCCATGAGCTTGTAAGTGTCAGGAGCTGCAGCGGGTGCTGCAGCGCGTGAAGGGATCGCAGCAGGAGGTTCCTTGTACCATGGCATGTCGCATACAGCGAGCTGCGGGGTTGCTATTGAAATTCCGAGCGAACTCTCCCACTCCCGCTGGCCTCTGATAAGCAGGCGTCGTTGTCAATTGTTACTCTAAACCCTAAACCCTGAACCCTGAACCCTAAACCCTAAACCCTAAACCCTTGGGTGCTCCAGGAGCTCCAGCGCCTCCGAAGCCAAGTCGAGCATCTTGGCAGAGAGGCGGCGCTGGAGCGGGCGCAGCGGCAGAGCCGGGAGGAGGTGAGCAGAAGTGATTTTGTTTGACTAGGGGCCCAAAAAATCCGCGTAAAGATAAGGATCCTACAAACAAGGGTTTTTGGGATCCCCCTTAAATAGGAGTCCTTAAACCCCAATGGTAGGATCCTAATGTTTATGTGGAGTTTTTGGGCCCCTGTAGAAGTGGGTTCCCATGCTACGTCCCAGCACCAGGGTTGCCAATACTCTTACTCTTGTCTGTTCTTCATTCCCCCAGCTGCTTGCATGAAGTGTGAGCCGTACGGATGGAACGAGTAACTAGTACGAGTAGCTAGCTGTGTCTAGGAAGCAGTACATTGTTCGTGCTTGTCCAGTGATAAGGGCGCATCTTCGGTATGGCGTGTTGCTTGATAAGTCCTGAAGAAGAGTTGACACCCAGCTGCACGGAAAGCTTCGCATGAAGGATGAGAAAGCCAGGCTGAGAGCATCTGTAGGGCAACAAGTGCAGGCCATCATTAGAACTGTGTCGTCAGGCCGTCGTGGTAGTTACAAGAAGTCAAGCAGCAACATATGAAGTCCCACGAGCCCGCCTTTGGAAGCTATTTGCCTCGTAAAACCTAAAACCTCTCCAAACTTCTGTACAGCATAGCCCAAGCCCCTGCGCCTCTCGAAACCTCGCTCGCGCAACAGGACGCTAAGCTTGTACCGACATACCACCGTTTGCGCACTGAAAAATATGCAAGCAAAGCCCCCTCCAGTGCTCCAAGATCCATGGGTCTGTAAGGTCACGGAAGGGGTCTTAAGTGCCGGCCTAAACCCTGGGGCTGAGCCTGCCTGAGATGGCCAGCAATCAGCACCATAATCTAAGAATGGATACTAAAAGCCTCAAGTGAACCTAAGAGTATGGTTGCCCAAGACTAGGTCCTTGTCGTAGCTCATCAGAGGCATGCATTACAGGCTGCAATGAGAACCAGGGGTCCACAAATTTTGCACGGACTTGTCGGTGCTGACCACCATCAGGACTTTCCACCTGCCCCCCAGGGACAAATCAAAGCTTATCCGATCTCACGCCTAGAAAGGGTACCCAGAGTGAAAGGCAAACTTGACTCCTGCGGTCCATCCGCCTACAGCTCACTACCACGCTTGCAAGACTTCACCGCGCGCATTAACTACTATGAAAGAAGGGAGGGGGAAGGAATTTGCCTCTTTCTTCTACAGCAACGCCCATGGCCACGTGCATCTCAAAACCTCACTCACACGAAATGACGCATGCCAAGTAGCGACATGCCGTCGTCTACGCAGTAGCTTTGGACAGCTGCGCTGTGTCACCAGTGTAAGTTGCTGGCCAGCACGTCATGTGTTGTTTTCGAGAAATGCATGGTTAAAGGAGATTCGGCGCTTCGACATCCAAGAAGATTGCCTCCGAAACGAGCTCCGGACCGTCGCGGAGCTCGCTGCGCAGCGAGAAGAGGTGCGATCAAGGGAATGCCTGGGCCTTGGGGGCCTTGTCACGCCCCAGTGTGGCTTTCGAGGGGTGCTTTCGTTTGATTACTCTTGTGTGCCTGGCTCGAAGCTTCGAAATTGTTGGCTTAGGTGACAAGGTGCCCATACTGTGGTCACAAGATTCCCGCAGTCGTTGCAATGTTCGTGCGCCGTCCTCCCAGTTGACTCAGGCCCCCAAACCCGAGTCCCTTGAACTCCAAATGCGTTGAGGAGCTGATGCGGGTGCGGCGCGACTGGGAGCGCCTCCGAAACGAGCTCCAGGCCAAGGACAGAGTAGTTCATGCAGAAGATGTGTTGAACTCAGCGTGTCGAGCTTAGTAGAGGCTTTTGGAACTAGGGCGGTTTGGTCCGTGATCTGTGTTGGAATGACTGTACTGCAGAAACGCCGCGCTTAGTCAGTGTGTGCTCAGCTGCGGCAGTGTGATGCTGCAGTGGTCCTTTGAGTTCTGTTGAAATGGTGTCGATGCTATAAGCCCAAGAACCTATGCCGACATAGAACGGCTGCTCCCAAAACCTTTCAAACATCTTCCCAAGAGCTGGGGCCAGTGGCCAGGCAGACCAGCACTTGAATTTACCCCTGTGTTTTGTGGGCATTGGGCAGCAGCATTTTGAACTACTTACTCTGCAGTTGTAGTAGTGAAAAGAGGTAGGGGTGGGGGTGGTGGTGGTGGTGGTGGTGGTGGTGGTGGTGGTGGTGGTGGTGGTGGTGGTGGTGGTGGTGGTGGTGGTGGTGGTGGTGGTGGTGGTGGTGTTAGCAGTGGTAGCCGTGGAAGCAGTGGTAGCAGTGGAAGTGGTGGTAGTCGAAGTAGTCGTAGTCACAGTCGTAGTCGTAGTAGTAGTAGTAGTAGTAGTAGTAGTAGTAGTCGTCGTCGTCGTCGTCGTCGTCGTCGTCGTCGTCGTCGTCGTCGTCGTCGTAGTCGTAGTCGTAGTCGTAGTAGTAGTAGTAGTAGTAGTAGTAGTAGTAGTAGTAGTAGTAGTAGTAGTAGTAGTAGTAGTAGTAGTAGTAGTAGCAGTAGCAGTAGTACTAGTACTAGTACTAGTACTAGTACTAGTACTAGTACTAGTAGTCGTCGTCGTCGACGTCGTCGTAGGAGCAGCAGCAGCAGCAGCAGCAGCAGCAGCAGCAGCAGCAGCAGCAGCAGCAGCAGCAGCAGCAGCAGCAGCAGCAGCAGCAGCAGCAGCAGCAGCAGCAGCTTTTGTAGGAGCAGCAGCAATAGTAGAAGTGGCAGTGCTAGCAGCAGCGGTAGCCGTGCAAAGAAGTACAAGAGGTAAGCTTTGCCTTTGGAGGCGCAAGGGCTGCACACTGCGGCAGACGGGGGCCGGTCACACCTGGACGAGGTGCCGTGCGCAAAGCGGTTTATTCATATCCATTGTTCCCAGATTCCCAGAGTCCTCAAGGTTGACGACCACACGCGATTTATTGCAACGTTGCAGCATTCAAGGTTTGAGGGTTCAGGGTTCAGCTGAATCTGGCCTGAAGTTCGCATGAACTTTGTTGCAAGAGTTGCTTTTGTCCAATGCCAGATCGTTGGTTTGCAGAGCCTTATCATTCACGATTTGCCAGCATGTCGGCGTTATCAAACCATAACTACCAGTTGCGTTATCAAACCATTATCATACCATACTTACCAGTTGCATAATGAAAGTGAAGCTCTGGACAGATCCATCTGAGGAAGTTCCACGGGCAGATGCCGACCTTGAGCGCCTTCGTGACGAGCTCCAAGCCATCACGGAGCTTGCCACACAGCGCGAGGAGGCAGGTCTTGTGTCAAAGTGCGCCTTCAGCTCAGCTGCGTTCGTTTTGTCCGTTTTGTCCGCTTCTGTATTTAGGCTGGATGTGGCGTTTTGTTTTGGTGCTTTGTTTGTCCCAGAAATCAACTTCTTTGGCAGCTGCCTGTCGGCAGTTGTGAACTGCTGGCTTAACCGACTGAGCATGTAGGCAACTTTCAATACCTTCAAGCGAGATTTCGGGGTTGTCTCGATGAGCGGACGTTTTCATGACACCTCCTAGTGGTCCACGGACCAGGATGTGCTACTAGGCCTTAGAATCCCCAGAATCAACCCTATCAAGGGCCTCTTTAAGGGGTTATCCACCCTATAAAGGGCCTCTTTAAGGGGTTATCGGGTGTAATAGCCCATCCTGGAAAGGATGTAGAAGGGCTACCTACAGGTCCCTCACAAAACAGAGTCGCAACGCATGTCCGTTATATCATGCTTGCGCCGACATTGGGCCTCATCTTCGGCGACTTGCATGACTCCCTTACAAAACTGTTTAGGGAGGGTTTAAGGTTCAGGGTTTAGGGTTTAGGGTTTGCGGTTTAGGTTTAGGGTTTAGGGTTTAGGGGTTTACGGTTTAGGGTTTAGGGTTTAGGGTTTAGGGTTTAGGGTTTACACCACCCAAACGACCTGAGCTGTAGTTTTTCGGCTGCTGCATGCGGTGGGAGTAAGGAGGCTGAGCTGGGGGTTACCAGCCTGGCAAGTACAGCTTAAGTACGTATCTCCTTTCCCACGAAGCTTGGCTTTTCTGGGTCAATTGTGGAAAATCATGTTACATGTTTATGAATACTTGAACCCAATATAAGGAACAACAATGATCATTATTTAATAGTGTCCCCCAACAATGGTGCATATTCTTGGGGGGGGTCTCTGTTGAGGAGCTGAAGCGGGCAGAGGATGAGGTGGAGATCCTTGGAGATGAGCTCCGCGCCATCACCAAACTCGCCACACAGCGGGAAGAGGCACCGGTTTAGGGTTTAGGGTTTAGGGTTTAGGGCTGTTCATCATGTCACTCACTCGCTCAGGATTGGGTCGGACGGAGTGTTGACGGAGTGCAGTCAGAATTCTCAGGGTGTGAACGGTCTTGTGGGAATCCTTGCGACAGACATCAAGAGCTGCTGAACAATGTCAGACGCCTTGGAACTGTCGCTCCGTCAGCGAAACCCGTATCGGAAAACAGAGGCCCAGATCAGAAAATGTGATCTGAAAATGCGGAGGGCCCGGATCAAGTCAACACCAGGGACCAGATCAGACAACAGGGGGTCCCGGATCAATAAACGCGCTTGGCCTTTGAAGACAAGCTTCCATCTCATGCAGTGCTCCGCGGGGGTGGTTGACAAGCACAAGGATTTGGGTGAGGGCTGGAGGTTTGGGGTTGAGGGTGGTGTCTGCAAGCCCTCCAGACAAAGCCATCCTCAAGGACCGGAGCTCTGAACCCAAACCTCGGAGCCCAAACCCAGGTCTTCTGGGCTCAATTTCCGATCCGGAGCCCTCTCCGTTTTCCGCTCCGGCCCTCCGTGGTTGCACATCGGGTCCCTGCATGTCCCAGCATTTTCCGGTCCTGAGTTCTGAACTGGTCCGTAGTTTATGGCCTCGGTTGTACGAGGTGTGGAGTTGAAGAGGAAGGCGTGAAGGATAAACTGGGCTTTCGGGCGAAGTGCCCCCAACCAGTTCATCTTATACCAACATCGAAAAAGTTTGCACGTGCCTGTAGCCTGGCTTACACCGGCTTCTCAGGAGCTTCTGCGAGCCCACAAGGAGGTCCTCCGGCTGGAGGAGGTGCCTAATTATGGGGCTGCTTCTACAAGGTATCCTTGCAGAAGACGCTTTTTGCGCATCTCGATCCTACAACTTTACAACTACGTCAACTACGTGTCCGCAGAGGTCTGGCATGAGATGTGTCCGAACCCTGGTTTTGCCTGCACCGCAGGTAAGCTTCACAAGGTTCACGTCTTTGCCAACATGTACGTTATCACAAGCTGGTCACACCGAGTCACTGACTCACCTTGCCATCCTTGATGCCGTGAATGGCAAAGCCCCGAACCCTAAACCCTGAACCCTGAACCCTGAACCCTAAACCCTAAACCCTACACCCAAAGTTGGCCCGGGCTTTGGCCGCAGGAGCTGCTGCAGGCGAAGGCCGAGGCTGATCGCCTTCGCGATGAGCTCCAGGCCATCACTGAGCTGGCCATGCAGCGCGACGAGGTGCAAATGGGTTTAGGGGTTAGGGGTTTAGGGTTTAGGGTTTAGGGTTGCGGTACGCTCCGTTTTGAAGCCTTTGCACCTCAACAGTGAGGGCCTGAGGCTGAGGCACAGTAGCTAGGCACCTACATTGACATCAGCTTTGCTGCATGATAATCTGAATGGCAGAGACTAATTTTGGGCAGCCTGGTTCTACACTAAGCACATCCTGGACACTGCCCGAAGATTACGTTGGACAAGGGAGCTTCACCAGCGTGCGAACGCAAGCTAGCAATGTGACAGCTGATCACAAAGTGCACTTTGGGAACGACTCCGGAAGATTCTAGTTCTTGGTGTCTTGGCTTCACTGCACCCAGGCTCGAAACAATAGAGTGAAGTATGGTGATGGCTTGGATCATCGGAGCGTCGGTATGTGAGAGGTTGTAACTTACTTGGCACAGTCCACATGGGACACTATGTGAGTATGCAGAGACCACAATAAGCTGAACTTTGCCTCTCCTCCATCTGGCTCAGACATCTTTCAAGTTCATACAGCTCTCCCATTGTCTCCCTTTGCTGCTGGGCTCTTTTCTGTTTGTTTCCTCGCTTGCCTGTGAAGCTGTTCTCTCGCGAAGGAGGTCGCCGACATCCAGGAAGAGGTTGAGCAGCTGCGTCGAGATTCGCAAGCTCTTCGCAGCCTGATGCCGGCAGACACGGAGGACTTGGCAGCATCTTGACACGCATCGTGCGGCATGTCTTCCCTGCTCAAGGTTCCGCTGCAAAACCCTACACCCAGAACACCACTTGAACTCAGGAATGTAAAAACCTTGAGGAATACCGCCACAGTTTCAGCATGTCCCAGCATGTCCCAGTGCAGGAGGAGGCGCGGCGTCTGAAAGAGCAAATGACGGCGGCCCTGGCAGAGGTTGCGGGGCGTGGGTGTGGGTATGTGTGTGCGTGTACGTTTGAAGCAGTCGCCATGCATGCGATTTATAACTCAACCAGTCGAGCGCAGCAAGGAGGCACAGAGACACAGGCCAGTGGTGGATATCCGTGCAGCAAAGTGATGGTGTTAAGCATCGAGTAGCATACGCTGTGCATTCGTGTATCCTTGCTATAAAGTATCTCGCTGTCAGACCGAACGGTTAGTCAACACGCTCAACACCGCTCAACACACTGACCATTCATCTCTGGAGCGAGATGGAGCGAGCAAAATCTTGGTCAATCAATAGCAAAGCACTCGAAGTACCGTGATGCAGAATGAGCATGTTGGTGTGAAGAGAGAGATCTTTGTGCAGCAGTGACGACTGCATGTGACCTTCTAAAAGAGCAGTTCGTTGCCAGGTAAGCATTCAACAGCAAACCCGACCCTTAAGACATGTTCGTTCACAACATCTCATGTGTTCACCGTCAACCTCCACGAGCTTGCCCCGCTTCTTCTATCAGTTCACTTCCTCTCCCTCTGGCAGAACAAAACGCGTTCAGTACTTGTGGCGTGGCACGGAGCACTGTAGGTCACTGTAGGTCTACAGGGTGTTCCGACAACAAGTGCCCGTTCCCCGGAAGGCTGGGCTCTGAACCTTGACAAAGTCAGCAAGTGGCCTGGCTGCACTTTAGAATTTTGGCAGGCAAGTTACCAAAAGCTTCAAGTTCCCTAGCGGAGAACCTTCCTAGTGAACCGAAGTTCGAGCGAAAATGCCACTGTGGAGTGCTACTACTGTGGAGATGGAGTTCAAGGAGCCTTGAGCTTTTCTTGAATTTCGAAGTCCCAATGGTCGGACTGACAGGTCGGCAGGAGGCCCAAACTGGCCCAAACACCAAACATTCGACCCTGCCTGCCCCCCGCTCCCCCCACCCCTCCCCTCCGTTCTCTCTCCGTCGTTCTCAGTGACGGGAGCGGACTGGAAGCCTAGCGGGACCAACCCTGGCACCCCAAGTGCAATGCCATTTTTGGGGTCTGCACTCCCATCCACTCCCTTCGAACTGGTGTCTGTGGGGCACATGCCGGGAGCAGCGAAGTCCATCCACCGATGGTCGGGACTAAGGAGGTGTGGGAAAGCGAGGGGGTGTGTCGATCCTGCCCGTGGCCCGTGGCAAGCTAGCAGATAATTCACAACAGCCAATGCTACAGCCCGTTCAAAAACCCTCACAAAGGTACGGTTCGCTGTACCACGGGCACCGTGCTCGACCTTTGCCCTTCTCGGTGGAGCTTCCAGGTGGGCAGCCCTTTCGCATGGATTGTTGTTTGTTCAAGCTATGCTTACATGAAAAATGTAGCTACATTACCGTCATAATAGTGAGCTACTTGCCAAAACCCGGTAATCGAAACAGTTGCTTGTGGAGGTCGCGGTTTCCCTTTGCAGTTTGCAGGGCCTTTGTTGGCATGACGGTCGAGGCCCTGACAAGACATGTAGAAAGGCCGATTTAAACAGCACTACTCCTATATTGAGAGCCGCTTCTGTGTGCTTGCGCCGTTCTGCTGCCTCGCTCAGTCTTGGAGACAGCGTCTCCCCTTCCCAAACTCCAGAATGTTCCTGAAGACGAAAGACACCGAAAGCGACATTGTGACGGTCTAGAAAACCAAAGACATGTGAAGAGAGCCTAAACGAAGCCCTGAAGAGCTCGTTATCACGAGCCAGGATCTGTGACTTGGGCCGCGGATTTGCCCCAACGGCGGTCGTGGACTTCCAGGCATGGATGAGCTGCCCTGGGTTTTGGTTCAGGGGTGAGGGGCGCGGTTTAGGGTTTAGGGTTTAAGGTTTAGGGTTTAGGGGAGAAGGGCTCAGGATGGCGCAGGGTTTCATGCGGGACTTATACGAACTTCAGGGGTTAGCATGTCGTGTTTTTTGGGATTGTGGCACAGCATGTGTGTTGGTGTCGCGGGACCTCTGAAAGCTGAATATCCTTTTAGGTTTGGCTTTCGTAGGATTGAATGAGGTGTTCGCGAATGCTTTTGTTGATCTATTTCTTCTGGTGCACTAGCTTGCACCGCATGCTGTACAACTGCAACAAATTGCACAAGAATGCCCAAGGATCTGTGTTAAAGAGTCCCTGGCCTTTTTGCAAGACCGTGCCGTTCGGGGTGTCATATTGAACTTGCATGGCTGACATACGTGGCGAGAGCATGTCGTTACTACTGCAAGCAGAAACGCATCTCATGCAGCTCTAGTTGAACTTACCCCTCCAGAGCACAAGCTGTTCCAAATCGGCCGGCCCTTCCATGTCAATTGCTCATATAACTCTGCCACATCCCGAGGGCCTTAAACATGCCCAAATCCAGCGGCAGCTGCCAGGAACTGGAACCTTTTCGCGGGCAGAATTTCTTTTGCAGCGGCTGGCGAAGGCAGGATTGGCGAGGGGAACCCAAAAGCTTGTGAAACCCGGTCATGCGGTGCAAAATAAACTGAAGCACAAACAACTGGTGGTAGCATGGCAGAAGCAGCTTACTCACTGACTAACAGCAGCGAAAACATGGTGCATGAGTTAGGTCCTATCGTACTGCTGTTGGTGAGAGTTAAATGTATGGTTCCTTATCCAGTTCCTCATCCATACTGTGGGTATATGTGGGGTGCCCTTCGGGAAATACTAGTAAACGGGACCCCGCTTCACGACGATAGGCTTTTCGGATCTGCGCCACGCAGTGAAACGACTTCTTTGGCCAGGACAAGGATGCTACAGAAGAGACATCGCTACGAGCTGCTGGCACGCAGAGTCCTGAGCCTGCAGATAAACCCTAAACCCTAAAACCCTAAACCCTTGGCTAAACCCACTCTTCACAGGGAAGGTTCAAGGTCCACAAACTTAGAAAACCCCTTCACATTACGCCCCAGTTCGACGTCTGTGAAGTCTACTCTACAATGTAGACATAAGCTTGGTAAAGTATCTTGTCATGGTAGTAAAAAATGCGAGCAAAAGCTGCAATTTGAACCAATAGCCATCCAGCAAGGTTAACGTACAGGCGTTATTTTGTGGAGAGCTATGCGCATCATTATCCTCGTCATGCTTTTGTGATGCTGAAGCTGCCAGGTGGTGCTGGTCGCAGGCATCGAGTATCAGCATGCCTTAAGAGATTGACTTGAGGGTTTAGGCCTGCCCAATCCCTGGAAACCTGCAGCATAGCCCCTCAAGCAAAACAACTTCAGAACGACTACTGTACAGTAGCCTCTGAAACCTTGATTGAAACGTCCGAAGCTCGACCCAAAAACCCTTTAGCCCTCTGTCCGCCCAGAGATTCACTTTGTGGAAAGCACGAGCAGTTGCTTTTCCAGAGCTCTCTGCCGAAGGCGAAAGAATCCGATGAGCAGCAGTACTCGCATCCCGAATTCGTGCCCAGAGCCTGACGGACAGTACTGCGCAAGCCACGGTGCACGAAACTAGCGCTGCGCAGCACCGAGTATCGAGGAAGCTGCGGAGCAGCGCTCACAGTCCTTGGAAATTTGTCGGGATCGACGTGTAGAGTTTGTAGTCCCGCACAAAAAGGAGTTTCGTCTTCTTGGCGAAGTTCACAGAATGTGAAAGATAACAAACGAGCATTGGCGAACGATTGCTCGTGCGCCACACTGGCCCACGTAGGCAGGAGAGACCAGCGCAGCGAACCGCGCGCTATTGGCTAAGCATGAGAGGAAAATTTGGGAATGTTTTTGGTGCAGACCGCCACCATGCACCTTAATGAGCATTCGAGATGCTTCCAGGAGGATGCAAATCTAGCATTTGCGGAAGGGCGCCAGAGTGATCTATCCCTTCATGGCATCATGACCACAATCTGAAAGCTACATGTCGTCTTGCGCAGGTGTCCAAAACCTTCTGGCATGGCCAGGCTGGCACCAAAGCATCCAAGGGGCTGCTGAGCTGTTTCTGAAGAAAGGCTTCTGCAACAGCAAGGAATGACAATCTGCTGCCCTGTTCTTCATGTCGAGATAGAGATTGAGATGCGCACCCGGAACCCTGCCTCGGTTTAGACTGGTAGGTGGCTGGGCTGCTGGTGAACTTAGATCCCAGCAGCCCCAACGCCTGCAGCCCAGTGTTCCAGAACTTAGCCATGAGGTTGCCGGATGAACATCGAGTGAACTGTGTTAGTATATTTAGTATATTTGTTAGTATATTGAGTATTGTTGTATATTTAGTATGATGTTACATGGCAGGGCATGCAAGACATCCGCGGCCCCGACTCTAACCCAGACGACGTCATCGTCACTTTCTGGGGATCTTCGTATCAAGGCCAACACGGTGAGCCTCTTCATCAATGGAGTTCGGGCATCACAGCTTCTGCCTCAGCTTTCGTGTAACGTAAAGAGAGGGCGGGCCGAAAAGAGAAAAAGGTATGACTTATCAATCTGAGATGTCCCAGAAATTTGAAATACATTTCGTCCTTGCGGTTCTTTTCAAGGGCCGAGATGCACCCTAAACCTGTCCTTGCTCCTGGGAAGTTCTACCCGCCACCCTCGTCCGCACAACCACATTCCAAACGTCCAAGCGTCGTTGAGAATGAGAACAGGCGACCTGGTGTGGTAGAATAAGTACTGGCAATACTCCCCTATGGTCCCTTTATAAATTGTACTCGAAGAACCCCCCAAAATCCTATTCTAATTACTCAGGCCCCTCTACCCTAAACCCTAAATCCTAAACACTAAACCTAAACCTTAAACCCTAAACCCTAAACCCTATATTACATGTGTGTTTGATGCACTGCCCGCTCCAGGCCACAAAAGCTGCCCGAGTCCATGCTCGGCAAGGCTGGCAAGGGGACCTGGGATGTTGAGTTTGGGTTTAGGGTTTAGGGTTTAGGTTTTAGGATTTAGGGTTTAGGGTTCAGGGTTTAGGGTTCAGGGGTTCAGGGTTTACCGGCAGCTGCCGGTTTCAGGTGGTAGGTGGCCAGGTGGCTCCTTTTGTTTGCGCAGGCAATGTTGCGCAAGAGGTAGGAGGGCAGAAGGGCCTGGTGCAAGGCCGCAGGCTTTGCGAGGGTGGTGCTTAAAAGACTCCGAAGTCTCAGAGCTCCATTATCAGACCCTGGGCCTTATTATATATATATATATATATATTGCAACTTCATGCGCGAACTTCAGCCTCCACATGCGGGCAATCGGCGCATCCTGCAGTACGATATCAAAGAACTATAAGCCCTACAAAAGCATACTCTCGACCAGTATAGACAGACTTGTAGTTGTCAAACGAAAGCCTTCCCAAGTACTGGCTATATTGAAGCTCTTGCCATACGGTGCCGGATGTTAGATTTGCGGTGATAGGGCTTTAATGGTTTCAGAGCTCTTCAGGTCTGGGGCACACTGCAAAAGCCAGGCATTGTTTCCTGCAATCACGTTCCGCAACGTCACGGTGCAGGCGACCCGCGGGAGAGAAGGTTGCCAGAGTGCATGTCAACATTTCGTTCCCTAAACCCTAAACCCTATACCCTAATTTTAAGTTACTTGCACCAATGAGAAGAGGACAGGTCGAAATGTCTGGAGTCTGGTGTGTCTACTTAACTGGTACAGGCCGTTCAAGGTCAGACCGAAAACCTGGGTGACTGCTTTCGTGCTTTGGTTGGCTCAGTGTTCAAGCCTGGCTAGTGGGATCGCTTAATGACCGTGTAACTGTTGGTTGTACTTGCCTTTCATACTTTGGAGATGGTTGCATAGCAGGTCCTGCGCTGGATCTGCTGTATTCCGAACAACAGCAGCCATGGATGTCTCAGCGCGCAGGAATTCTTGCTGCATCTAACACGAAACCTTTTTCGCCCTGCAGCCTCTTGGCACCGGCAGAAGGCGTCCAGAGCATGCCGAGGCTGCAGGTGAAGATCTTGCTTGGCCAAGTGGAAGATGAAAGGCCGCTTTGGAAGGCGAGAGCGCGTGCCGGCGGAGTTTGAGAAGAGCAAGCTTGTACACAAGTGTGGCCTCCTTCTCACATCTGAATTGCAATTGGACTCAGCTCAGTAGGATGGCCTCCATGAGACGCATGTTGCCCAACAAGGGCTGTGCTGAGAACTGGGCAATCGGCAGAGCTTGGGTTCATGCCACGCGGCATGACGCCTTCATGATACCTTCATGTTGACGGCCACCAGGGGTTCCCAAGAAACAAGTGGGGCGCTGCAAGCACCATAATTGCAGGCAAGGATCCTTCCATCGATGAACAGGCATGCTGGCTGAGCAGCCTTGGACTGTCATCGTGTGGGTGCATGCAGGGTTTACGAGAGACAGCATCTACCCCCAACCCTTCCCCAACCTCCAGATGCTTTGATGGCAGCTGCCGTCTTGCAAGGTGCACTTCGGCGCGGCTCCTTTGAGGCCTGTTTAGGGTTTAGGGTTTAAGGGTTAAGGGTTGAGGGTTTAGGGTTTAGGGTTTAGGGTTTACTATACACGAATCATGGCAGAGGGGATGCAAGAAGCAGGGCTTGGCTTTTGTAGTGGCAGAGCAGTTGTGTGAGGGCTGAACATGCTTGACGGAAGTATGTGTCGCCTCGACCATAAGACAAGTCCCGTCTCTAAACTTGGCCCTGTCCAACACATGAAGTGAACTTTCCAACATCCTGCAAAAAAAACCTTCAGCCTTGCAGAATTGTCCTTGTCGTGTCAGAGTGCCTTCACCCTGGGCTAGGCCGCTGCCGTTCAAGTGCCACACCTGGCAGGAGGTGCAGAAAACACACAGTGAGGCAGGAGGGTTCCCAAGGGCTCCCCCCTCCACATGGAGCTCTTGAACATCGCTCAAGTGCAAAGCCTAAGCCCTAAACAGCAGCGCAACTTAACATCACGTGTGCTTCCGACTAGCGAGGCCCCACCATGTGCACTGGCCAGCCCAATTGCTACGCCGACCTCCGGCCTGAACCGAAAGTAAGCCCTCTTCCACCAGGTGAGAACATCACCTGTGCCCAAAGATGGCAAATACCAGGCCGGAAGATCTCATTTCTGTAAGCGGGACTGCACGCAAGGTTGATTAAGCGCGACCAGAACCCAGAGCAGATTTTTTCGGGGGGCGGGGGATCAGTCAGTGAGTTAGCGTGCCCGAAGGTGTCCTACAAAGTTGGTTGCCTCATCAGCTCTGCGACACATAGCGAGGGTCAAGCTTGCCACAGACACTCATACTCAAGCACAAGTGTTGCTCGAAGGTGCTCTTGCCAGTGGGCCTACCGGACGAAGCCACTTTCGACTGGGTGGACCAGTTCTTGTCCAAGAACAAGCCGGGGCCTTTTGGGGGCTGGACGGAGGAAAAGTGGCGCGTGGATGGCATAGGTCATGCTATGGTGGTGGTCGTGTTGCCTAGCGCCATGAGCTCCAAAATGAGGAGGGGGGGAGGGAGCTGCAACCAGAACAGACTAATTCAAAGATGCTGAGAATGCTGAACTTTTTTGCCGGCTCTGAAGCCCAGCAAGAGTGCACGGGGCAGGCTGATGATGTTCGTATGGTTGGTCGGCTCAAGTCCAAACCGCACAACGCTGAGAGGCTTTGAAGGTTCTGAGACCCGAACTTGTTGCCCACAGACCCTGCAGCCGAAGTATGCCCCGAAGTGCTACATCAGCTGCTGAGGAACTACACTGAGATTAGCGACCGCTCGATCCTCGACTGGGCCGCCCTTCCGACACGCTTGTGGCAGCTCTTGGCCGGAAGAACCCGGAATCTCTGACTCTGGAATCTGTCGACTTATTGTTTGCCTTGTCTTATACCAGCTTCTCCCTGGGTGAACTTGGTGCTGTCTCCAACCCTCGCCAGAACAAAAGTGGTCTTCAGCGATCTGGCGGCTACGTGAAGAGGTCCCTCAAAGTCTGGGGGGGGGGGGGGGGGGGGCGGGGGGCGTGTTTCGAGCATGCGTCCGCGCGTGAGCTCATGTGATCTGTTTCCTCGCTGGAGTCATCACGTCAGCCAGGGTCGGCAAGTTCAGTCACATGATGATAATCATTTATGAGCAATAATACAATATCAATAGTAATAGTAATCATAGCAAAAAAATGGTATCAATAATAATGTTGCCTCTGAAGTCCCTCAAAAACCGGCCTTGTTCAGACCCAGAAGCTGCCGAGGAGCTCCCATGACCATCCGGAGATGAATTTCGGACTGCCGCTGATGGATGAGCCATGGCTGGATTCTTTAGGGTTTAGGGTTTAGGGTTCAGGGTTTAGGGTTTAGGGTTTAGGGTTCAGGGTTTAGGGTTTAGGGTTTAGGGTTTAGGGTTTAGGGTTTAGGGTTTAGGGTTTAGGGGGGTGACCTTCTCGTTGCGGCTGCAT
The DNA here is from genome assembly GCA_905221605.1 of Symbiodinium natans. Taxonomy (NCBI): domain Eukaryota; class Dinophyceae; order Suessiales; family Symbiodiniaceae; genus Symbiodinium; species Symbiodinium natans. Next base: position 590,934 of record CAJNDS010002108.1, read on the forward strand.
GGGCTTCCAAGGACTACAGTGTCAGCAAAGCCCCGTACTCAGAGTGCATCCGTTGAGCATCTCTCTGGATAATTCGAAATTATAGGTTGATTCTTTATGCATGTTTGGGGGGGCACACACACACACACCCACACCCACCCACCCACCCACCCACCCACCCACCCACCCACCCACCCACCCACCCACCCGCCGGCGCGCGCGCGCGCACTCGCTTAGACCGATGGCAACGCCGAGACCAGGTGCTGAAAGCCTTCGCCACAGTTTTGCCTCGCAACTTCATCATTGCTGAGGCCAAAGCGTGTTGCCAACAAAAATCTGCGTTGCTGAGAGGAGCTTTGCTTCTGAACACGGCTGTAGGATGCTGCAGGAGTATGGACAGTGTGACGTCAGGACAGCCCCTCACCATCTAGTTCATAATCAGCAGTCTACCAGTCTGTGTCAATTTGAGCCTTTTTGAGCCTAGTACATTGGGATGTTCCCCTTAAACTAACAGTCCTTAAACAGGACTATGGTACCCCTATTATCATCCCTATTAAGGACTGTTAGTATAATGGAGAACATCCCAACTTGTACAGGTGAAGAACAACCTTCTGGCGGACGAGCGACAGAAGACCCTGGCACGCTTTCCGAGCCACTGCTACACGAAGGCAAGGCATGTCAGCACAGAATGTCAGGGGAGGGTGTGTACGATGCTTCAGATGCTTTGGAACCTCCTCCAAAGACTCACAGATGGGATGTAGAGTGATGCAGGGCTCAGGATATGGCCCTTTCCACAAGAAAGAATCGTGTTTTTGTTTGTGCTGCAAGTGCTGAACCAAGCCAGAAACTCTGCTTTTACACAGCCTAAAGCCACGAAGCCTCTGACAGTCCGAAGCGCATTTGCCAAGCTAGCATTCGGTTAGAGCCCTTCTCTTTGAAGCAGGAAGTGCGAGTGCTGGTTGGGGAGCCAGCCGCGGATTACAAGACCTTCATCCAGGAGGCCATGGGAGCACTCACTTGACAGAAATCTGTCAGCTTCATGTACCGGAAGGCCTTCTGTTGAGTGTGACCCCTCCCTGCGCTACTTGGAGGTCATGCTGAAAGAGAAAAAGGAGAAAGCTGAAGCCGAAATGAAGAGGAAAAAGGCACCAGGGAATCAGGAACGTGTCGTAAGTTGGAGACGTATAGATCTTAGGGCCTGCCGATGTTGTCGACTCGGTTGCATGCGCATCACTGCTCAATTCCCACAAAGCCTCAGCAAGCATCGCCTGACAACGCGGCATGCTTGTGGCCGCTACCCCAAAATGCAGAGCCCACGGGAAGTCTTCTAAAAAGTAAAGTATATCCTTCTGCTCCAACTTTCTGTTTTCGCAACCTTGATGTTTCTCACGGCTCGTCCCTCTTGCAGGCGGAAGCTGTTGCAAAGCAGGCTGAGGAAGAGAGGCGAAAGAAGCACCTCGCTCAGTTAAACTCCTGAAAGGGTTTGCTGTGACCTGGAGGTCTGCTGTAAACAGCAGCGTGGAACATGAATGGCAAAGGTGTGAGGAGGAACTAAGCTCGCAGAGTGCTATTTTAACACTTTTGTTCCTCAGAACCTATCAGACTGAGGCGTCTCGAAGAGCAGAAGCAGCGTGCCGAAGCTGCGAAGGCGGATGCTCTCATTGCTCTTCCCTGTCTGCGCCCCTGAATTCCCCTGAGATACCGTGAGCCAGGGCTTTTATTCCATAGGCAGTTCTGTGTCAGGGGCTTCCCGAGGATTCTCTGACTAGTTTTAGTAGTAACAGCAAGTGGGTTAGTAGAGTAACAGGAAATGGACGCAGAAAGAGCATGCAGCGGAGATCGGAATCGTCGTTGTGTTCGTTGTGTTGTAGTAGTCGTCGTCGTGGTAGTGGTCGGGGTCCGGGTAGGGCTGGTGCTAGTGCTAGTACTAGGACTGGTCGTTGTCGTCGTCGTCGTAGCAAACAACGTTTAACACGGTGCCATGCTCGACATGCTGGACATGGCGACACACGTTTGAGTAGGATGCCCCGTGTCATATGTAGCATTCCTGGCGCAACTGCCCGATTCTGGCCGAAGAGTCTCAAACCAGAATAGTTCTGATACCCTTCTTGGCATGCTTTCTGCCTCAGGACGGAAATGGGGCAGAAGGCGCCCTGCACCATGGCGTAGCCTAGGGCCTGGGTTGAGGTTGGAATCATGCTTAAACATCTAGATGGTCACTATCTACAGTCCCAAACTAACTTGCGCAAAGCCCTCGTCGAAGTGTCGCCTGGAACGGCTGCTGAGGTGAAGAGTTCGGGCTAGCGGTCTCAAGCTCCGGGTGGTGTCCTCCAGGGTGTCGGTTTAAGCTCGTGGCAGGAGGCGAAGAGGAGCCAAAAGATGAGAAAGAGGAGGGCAAAGAAGAGGAGCAGCAAGAGGAAAAGGAAGAAGCTAAGGAGGAAGAGAAGGCAAATCGAGTGTTGACATGACAGGGTTTGCCTTTGAGATTTGTGGTGTCGATGGAGTATGACGGAATCTCCCACAGAATGCAGCTGACGTCGCCGTTAGTTGAGAGGAACATCTTTGCCAGAGGTGGCAAACTTTAAACAGAGATCATACCGGCATCCTGGCAATGCTTTAGATGAGAAGTGGGTCGCAATGAGAGCATCTTACTTGTCCTGCACGTGGTCGATATAAATTTTGCAGACTGCCCATGTTATCTCACTCATAAGCTCACCACATTGATGGTGTCGCCAGGCGGAAGAAGCGAAAGATGAGCCCATGGAGGAGGCTTGATGTTTAGCTATGCACTGCATGAAGGTTTGTCCCCCCAAAAGATCAAGTTTCGCCGCCTGTAGTGCCCAGTGCAACCTGTTTAACGGCAGAATGCTGTGTTCTGGTGGTCCGTATGCCAGGTCCAGGTGGCTCTGACGGAAGAGGAGAAGAAGACGCTTTGTCGCATGCAGCTACCCAATACACATGCCAGACCTTTCGGACGATTGACAATTTGTATCAAAGGCAGGAAAGGCAGGAGAGGTAAGAATACTGCAGGGCCCGACGTGTTGTTGGCGCACTGCCATCAAGCATTTTGACTTACCGACCATGCTCCTGCCTCCTTGTACTCTACATGGCAACACTCTAAACTCTAAACCCAGCCTCCTAAACAGCAGGCCGCTGCATCGGCCAAAGCCCCCTGAACCCCGAGGTTCTGGTTCCGCCGCAAGGATGTTCCGGACCTCACCTCGAAGGTGCATGTGGGGATTTGGGTTTCTAGATTCAGAGTGTTGATGAACCAAAGTCAAGGCACACAGTTGGCGGTCTCGGGAGGGCCCGAAACCCCGACAGATCGGCGGAGACCCAATACAAGTTTAGAGCAGGGACCCTAGCTTTCGCAGACTTTGCCTCCCCAAACCTGAGGACATGTCCTCATCCTACGAGAAGTTCACATTGCCGACTGCAGAGGAAGGCAAGGATGGTTGTGTGACAGCCAGGATGCGCTGCGCAGCTCCTACGGGACATCACTGGGGAGTCGGATGCGCAGCGGATGAGTCCAACCAGTTTTCCCCTAAACTTCTCTTATACCAGTGTTAGCAAGTAGGAGCGCAGGCAGGGAGCACACATTATTGCTGCCCATGTTCGACCCTTTTGCCTTTCAGCCCGGGCGTAATATGACAGCGACGACTTTTTGTCAAAGCTCCTGAACAGCGGAGGGTTGCTGCAAGGCATCATTTTTCACTGCCCTCCCTTGCCGCAGGGTGCGATAAAGTGACCTTCCTGTGGTACAAGGAAGCACAATGCAAGGAATACCTCCAGAAGTGGGCCGTGCCCTCATGTCACGATGCAGTTGACTTGCGGAGCACCCTGTTCCATGCTTGTCAATGTTTCAGGGGAGCCAAATCCACTGCAAGCGCCACACTCAGGTCTTGGAGCGAAAGATGACCCAGCGTGTAGAGGATCTGCAGCCGGTAGCCCAGGTGGGCCTATGGAGTACTCGAAGTTCAGGAGAATGTGTTTGTGTTGGCGGCGTTAGCACAGTTTCTGGCACAGCCGTGTATTTCTGTGTATCCGGCGCTCTCACGCGGCAGTGCGCTGTCCTCCTCGCCACCTTGTCGCCGCCAAGGAAGCAGGAGATGAGAGGTATCGGAGGAGCCTATACAACCTTGAGCCGTCATATGAGTCATATTCATCCGGTTGCATCCGAACCCTCCGAAATCTCCCGACTCCTTAAGACCAGGTAATGTATACATGGGGCCGGGACTGGGACTTCACTCCATCCACATTCGTGGTGGCGGTGGGGAGCACAAGCGTTTGTTGTTTAAGTTGCATAGCAACGCTCGTCTCCATGAGTCGAGATGTCGCGCCCCCGTCTTTGAGCGCGCAGTAGTGTTATTTAATTACTGGAGTTTGGTGCGGTCAGGACTCCCCACCCTTCTGTAGAGAGTTGCACATGGCTTCGTGCAGGCAGCAGGTATTACTCCAGACACATGGGATCCGGCAACATCCGTAGGGTGGATGCAACGGGACACCTAATTTTTCACTTCTATCACAGAAGCAAATCTGAAGCATGGATCTGCGCCCTCGGCCAAGGCCCTCGGAGTGGTTCCGGCAAAAGCACAACGAGTGGAATCGCATGCTGGGCTCATGGACTCTCGGCTCTGGAGTTGATGACTTCAGGTTCACAGCTTTTGTTGCTGGAAGCTGGGGCATAGGTCTTGGAGTTTTAGGGATGGGTTTGTGCCAGCTGTTTGCCAGGCATCTTCGCAATTTGCTCAATGCTGTCGTAAACCCTAAATTCACTTCGACAGGGTTTAGGGTTTAGGGTTTGGGGTTTAGGGTTTAGGGTTCGGGGCCAAGGAAGCGAGCACATCAAGACTTCAAGGACGCGCCATGCCTCATCCAGTTAGGTGCAAGGGAGCCCCTCGTATTCCGAGCCGTTGGCGCATGCGCACCGAACCGACTGGCTGACTAGCTGACTAACTCCCCTCACCCCTTTTTGGTGCCGCTTTCCAATGGCCCGTCTCTTGTGCAGAGACACACACACACACACACCTTCGCTTGAATCAAGACAAAGCGCTTTTCCAGCCAGGACCCAAACCGAAGAAGAGCGATGGAGATGGCGAAGAAAAGACGGGAGCAGGTGCGCCAGCACCGAGGGCCTTCATGACAGGACTTGTAGCACAGCTTGGCGGGCTTTGCCTTCGATTGCTTTCTGAAGGCCTGAGTTGCCTACAAGTCCCCCATTTTGCCGTGAGTCCTCTAAGTCTCTCTTAGCTCATTTCACCTCAGCCGATGCAGGCCAAGGCGAGGGAAGAGGAGAAGAAGGTTGACGAGAAGCCGGACGAAAAGACTGACGACAAGCCTGACGAGAAGAACGACGAGACAGCTGAGGCCGGTGACAAGTCCCAAACTGTAGGCACGCTCCAGACTCAAACTACCTCAACTCAACAGTTCGCCAACGAGTTATGCGGGAGAGTGGGTCGTACGGCTTCGGGGTGAGTACCGTGGTGTTGGCTGCGCTTGTCTACATAAGCTTTGGAAGAAACAGATTAAAGAACTATAGGCAGCAGCGAAACTTCAGAGAGAACAGGACATGGGAAGGAACAAGGAGCTTTTGTTGTTACATCTTTCTGCTTGCGCTTTGGACCGAAGACAAGGGACGAGCCACACAGAATACATTAAGGTGACGCCAAGAACGAGGAAGAGAAACAAACCAGCCAAATCACAAACAAAACAGAACGAACACCAGACTGAACTGATGATAACTGATGTAATAGATGAACAGAGAACAACTGAGAAAGAATCGGACATAAGAACGAAGACAGCCAGAAAGGAAAAACCAAAGTGACGAACGAGGGGCGAACAGCGAACGTCGTGGACAGGTAAAGAATTGACAGAAATTCAAGTACAGAAGGAGGAGTGGCAACCTCAAGTAAACCCCCCAAAGCGCTAAAGCATGCCAACTCATGGCATGTACATTTCGCACGTGCCGGCCCGCAGCCAGCTGCAGCAGTTTTCATCGTCTGAGACTTTGAAATATCTTGAGATGCTGTTGTAATTTGCAGCAAAACTGAACCTGAGTCACTTCCTGGCCTTCGCTCTCGGGTTCGGAGTTGGCCTGGGGCCGCGTGGCGCAGGGGTTCAAGCAAAGGGCGCAAGTTCATGTGGCGCCATTGAAGGGTTGGGGGGGGGAGGGGGGAGGGGGGGGGGGGGGGGGGGGGGGGGGGGGGGGGGGGCATGGGGGATGCACACGTAGACCCGAAAGTGCATCGGGAACCGAAATGCACAGGAACTCTGACAAAGAGTCAGACAATCGTCGGAGGTTCCATGGCCATGGGGCAAGGAGGTCCCACAATGGTTCCGTGGTCATCCCCTGTAGTTAGGCTCGGCACCAACTGCCCTTGAGGTAAGTACTGTAAGACTCCCAAAAACGGGTGCAGAAATGACCTCCCCGGACATTTGTAAAGTAACATGCCATTGGCTGGTGTGCCATGTGAAGCTGCGAGACAACGGATGGGCAGGGCAAGCAGTCCTGATACCATGCCACATGCCAGGGCCGCAAGAACCCTGCAATACTTCCGCGCCTTCCCTTCTATCCGCAGTATCACTTGAACGCGCCAAGTTCTCGCCCCACAGCTCCCTGTCAATGTCTCGAGAGTCTCGCCTTGAATACGAGGGCGTTCCAAGATGAATCACATGCCAGAAACCTGGACTTCTACCCGTCGCAGCAGCGAGTGGCAAAGACGATACCACATTTCACAAAAACTTTTCGTCAGGTGAATTGACAAGTACCCTGAACGCGATTGCATGTGTAGACTTCTTGCGCAGAGTTCACAAGCTTGCTGTTTGCGACATGGCTATCTTTTGCACATGTAGCCTGGCGCACGCCACGCTTGCCTCAGGAGAACGGTGGTCAAGCAGAGGAGGGAGAAGAGGTCGAGAAGGTGCATCGGTTGCGGGGGAAATAGGCTTGAGGCACAGTGTTGGGCCCTCCTGTGTGAATGGCCCCCCCCCCCCACCCCATCCGGGCTTTGAGCCGCTCCGGGCTTCCTGGGGAACCCCCGTTACCGAGGAATTCTTCGGCATCGGTTCGGCTGTAATCTCTGAGACTCGGCCTCGAGATTCTTCAAAAAACTTGGCCTTCGGGGGTCGGCTGGCTATAGTTCGCGCGAAGGCGGCCGATTCGGCCCTCGTTGTTCGGTCAATCGAATTACGGCCAGTGAAATCCCTATCCCTGGTCGAGTAGTTTGATTTTCCGGTAGAGTCAGGGTCAGTTCTTCGACTTAGGTTCTCCAGCCTTACATGGTACGATTGTGAATCACTTAGTGAATAAGAAAAGAATGGGGCTGTTGTCTGTTCATGCGCTAGCTTCGTTCGCTTATTCATCCGTGAGCTCGTTGAGCATTATAAGTTCATGCTCCTTGCTCACACATTCATTTCACTCACTCACACCTTTACAAGTGCACCCCGTGAGCGGCAAGAGATCCGTTCCCTGGTCATGAAGATATCCCCCAAGAAAGGGTCAAAAGGTCTGGATTAATAGTGGATTTCCGGGTCAATTTTCCCTGGTTACAGACATGAAGAGTGAGAGAAGTGAGAGAAATGAACTACCCTAAAGACACATTTGTGCAGCCACCGCGCTGGCTCCAAAAATCCCAGTTTGAATCCTTAAATCCCTAAATCCTAAACCCTAAATCCTGGCCAGTGGCCTGCACTAGAAAAGGTGCACAGGGTTGAAAAAAAAAACCTAAACCCTAAGCCGTAAATGCAGGAGAAGCCGGAGGAGAGCAATGAGAAGGCAGAGGCAGCGCCCTGTCATGTGGAAGTTGAGGGGTCGGGGGCCGGGGGCCTTCGCGGGGCTTGACATCGAGATGTGATGTTTCGGGGATATTCATTCAGGAGGAGAGCAGTCTCAAATAATATATCCCTATATATACACATAAAATAATATATATATATATATATATATATATGGTTATATTTGGTTATATCATATTGAATTGGGCATATATGTATATACACATGTGTCATGCAAAGGTGTGCATTTTCGTAGTCACACCTGCTTGTCAGAACGCGCACCTTCGGTGCATGCATCTTCTAAAAGTCTTCGCCCGCCAAGAAGGAGCCGGATCAGCCAGAGGAGATGAAGATCGACGCTGGCCTCCCGGTGGTTGCTCGAGTAGTCCGCTTGATGTTTAGGGTTTAGGGTTCAGGGTTTAGGGTTTAGGGTTTAGGGTGCGGAGCTGCAGCTGGTATTGTAGAAAGGAGTTAGTGTTGGGAGTTGGAAGGGTCAACGTACCCGGAAATCTTTTATGGCTCAAGATGGCCGAGAGCCGTCAGCTTTTGTTGAAAAAGTACGTACGCTTGGGGTTGGGTTTAACGGGTTGGAGTAGTCCCGTCCCTTCTCCCTTATCCTGTCCCCTTAGGGTTGGGTGTTCTTGTTTCTGGTTCGATCTGGGAAATCTATATAGGCCACTGTTGAGGGTTGGTTTCTTTCCCTGTTCCCTTTCGGTTGCCCCCGTAGGTTATGAGCCCAAGTTAGGTTCCCTGCGGTTGAGTGTTCTCTTAAGATCTTTGGGATCAAGAAGCAATGCCTTCTCCCAAGCGATGGCTCCAGCCTTCCTCGGATGGTGAACAGAATGGTGGAGCTGGAAATGGTGCAGCTGAGTCTCTGGGTGAAAGGGCGGTGCTGGAAGAGGTGATGCCTGGCGCTGAAGAACATCTGGAAGAAGCCTTGGTTGCAGAAGACCCCAATGTGGGTATGAATCCCAATGCGGATATGGTTAGCAATGCTGAAGCTGAAGGCCCAAAAGGGGCAAAAAGAGGTCCCTAGAAAGGGAGTCCAGCAAGGATATGCCTGCGAAAAGGAGGTGGTTGAGACTTCGGAGACGGAGGTTGCCGTTGAGGAGGAGGTAAAAAAGGTCAAAAAGAAGAGGAAAACTGCAGCTATCGAAGATCCTTACACTCTCATGGTTCCAAAGCCGAAGAAGATGCCGGCGATCATTGAGAAGGGTGGATCATCATCCAATGCGGTGGTTTCTGCAGGGGAAAAAGCCTCGAAAATGCGCACAAAGTCAAACGTCGGTGGAAAGACGAAGAAGAAGGAGAAAAGTCAGAGCCCCAAAAAGGAAGAGGTGGTAGTGGTGAAAGGTACTGAGGAAAAGGATCGTCCCTCTGATGTGGATGCGCAAGCGTCTACCACTGTGAATGCAGAGCTGGGTCAATCTTGCCAAGCGATTGAGGACGCAAAGAGAGAAGGATTGGTATCCTCAATTCAAAGGTGCGTGCAGGATCCTGTTCTTACAGTTTCGGACCTAGAGTATATTCTGCTGCAACTTCACCTCAGTATTGCAAACCATCGGAAAAAGAAGTGATTGGATGGTATGGATGAAAGGATGGTTTTTCTCTTTCTGGAGACAGGTGCGCTGGATCGGCCAATGCGCTGAAAATGTGGTGGTTACTATTAAGGGTATGGAAATCCCTGATAGTAGAAGTCAGTAGTTTTTCGCGTAGCGAAGACCACGGTTTGTGGTGAAGAAGGCCGAAGAGTCTTCAATGATAAGAGGATCATGGTGGAAAAAGATTCTCTGTGGTTAGTGGGTTTAGCCAATGTGCTATAATTTCGTCCTGGATGACGTAAAACCATATTGTGCATTTCAAGCAGCTGGCTGCTGCCCTAATGGCAGTTTTTGGCCAAAGATCTGCACCTGCAATGTGTCCTAGGAAATCCTAGGACAGGGGGAGTGCGGAGCTGCAGCTGGTATTGTAGAAAGGGTGTTGGGAGTTGGAAGGGTCAACGTACCCGGAAATCTTTTATGGCTCAAGATGGCCGAGAGCCGTCAGCTTTTGTTGAAAAAGTACGTACGCTTGGGGTTGGGTTTAACGGGTTGGAGTAGTCCCGTCCCTTCTCCCTTATCCTGTCCCCTTAGGGTTGGGTGTTCTTGTTTCTGGTTCGATCTGGGAAATCTATATAGGCGACTGTTGAGGGTTGGTTTCTTTCCCTGTTCCCTTTCGGTTGCCCCCGTATAGGGTTTAGGGTTGCAGCATAGGTGACTGTGACGAGAATGCACGGCACAACGGGTGTAGCATATGCGGCGACAGGCGGCGCCACTGAGCGTGCGGCCCAGAATACCCCCGGAATTCTCCCCGGTCTTCCAAGGCTGCCTCGCTGGATCCTTTCGCCATCGAGGAGTTTCACGGGAGACGAAACTACAGTACAAGCTTCCTAAGTTGACTGTCTGTGATTCAGTCCAAACAAGATCTCGTCTCGTACATAAGGCCATGGACCATGCAGCGACAACTTTCCGATTCTGAAATGCGTAGCCCCACATGATATTGTTTGCTTTGCTTGTTTGCAGCCTTTGTGTTTCTACTTACTGCTTTCCTCAGCTTTTTCGGGAAGATCCCCCTTCATCCCACCGAGACACTCAATTGTACATAGTGTTGGCTGGAACGGCTGATACTGCGAGCACCGATTAATCACTTCTGTGAAGTTGTGTGTGTGTGTGTGCGTGCGTATTTGTGCTTGACTGTGTTGCCTGATGCGTAGTGATTAGTGGTTGTTGGATGCGCACGCATGGGTCGCAGACTGTTTGCCGTCCACTGCGCCCTCATCGCGCATTTCTCGCGAAAACCCAAGCAGGACGATAGTGCTGTCAAAAATGCACTCCCACCTCATCCCTTGCGCACGGTGCGTGCACAGCTGACTCCCATGGGTAAAGCCTGTCTTAGCCTTTGTCTGAACCCGGCGCACTGGCTGCGCCTGACAGTCAGAAGCATGGATGATACGCTGTCGCACGAAATTGTCAGCACTGCGCGAGGATGTCACCGACCTTGGCAACGGAGAGCCGCTCTTCGCAGAATTTACCTTCGAGGCGACAGCGTACGGGCCATGTAGAGGCGAAAGCTGCGAGGATTACTTGGGGGTGCAGCAGACAATCACGGCTGCCATCCAGAAGCATCTTTCATGGCAACGGACATCGCAGTGTGTTGTAGCATGCTGCAGCTCGGGTCAGAGAAGCAAAGGAGAAACTAGGCATTCTGCAAGTGGTTGTTACTGATAGAAATACTTAGCTCATATGTAGAGATGGCATCCTCAAGACGTAGCTGATGCTACCTGCTACCCACTCTCGACAAACAGGCCTCCCGAAAGGAGTGTGTTCCGTGCCGTTCTTGCACGCCGCGGTGCCCTTGCACTGAACTGCAGTTGGGCAGGACTGGATGCTGCTTACTCTGAGATTCGAGCTCCTGCCTCGGATTCCAACAGCGAGCTTTCTCTATGGTAGGCACCCGTACTGGCAATGTGCTGGTCGCGGCCCTGATTTTGATTTTGGTCAGGTAGGTTCCTTGCAATCTGTCACTGACTGACTTGTCATAGATCTGAAGCCTACGGGAGTCGCAGGCTGCATCTGCTTTGTCATGCCTTCCGACATGACCTGGCCAGTAGCTCAGTGCCACAGTTTTGGTGTGGACGCTGCCCCCGTGCGTAAAAAAACCGAAAGGCACTTTGAATCAGTCCCGATCAGCAAACCCTTGTACCTGCCTAGCCCTGAACTCGACAAGGCTGCCTACCCCGTCTTCAACATTCGATGTTATATTCCAGTCAACTGCATGAGTTTGTACATAACCGGCCGGTCTACGGCCGTGACTATGCATTCACAGAACTAGGAGAGACATGCTAAAGGACCACAAGAAGAGGCAACCCTGAAAGCGCCAAGAAACAGTGGCAATGGCTCATTCTTAAAGGTGGCAAAGCCAAGCTGATACGAACAGGCGAAAGCCTGGAGACAAGTTACAAAAAACCATGGCCTGGAAAGTGGGCAAGCAGCCTCGAATTAAACGTAAAGACCGGTTTGCTACGGTGGCCAGGGGCATTGATTCGAAGGTTCGGGAGCGGACTAGGGTACCGGACGGATCGACCCGGATGCACAACCTGCAAGCTGGGTTGAAGAGGCTCCTCGACACGGAGCAGTTCTTGCTTTGTGCTCTGCTGCATTCACGAAGTTACGCCCCTTGCATTGAGGACGACCCTGATCGCCCGAGCTTCAAAGAGAACCACTTCAGCTTCTACTACCAGAAGTGCCCTTTGCCCCATAATCAGGCCGAACATGGCACCGAATGTAGAGACATGGCGATGCCTAAGTCTCATCTCCCCTGCTTCGCTTCCGTAGCTGCTCGCAAGGAGGCACACCCAAATGAGTTGGCAATTCGACGAACTGAAAGAAGCCTAAACGACCTAGACAAACACCGGGGTGAATTTCCGTTCCATTCCTTCAGGTACCCCTAAAGTCTCCTAGGCGTGCTCTCTCATGTGTTGCGCTACGTTGCACTCGCGCCCCCATACCCCAGGTACTACAAACGTGGCTTCAACTTGAAGAGCTTCGGAGTGGAGTCGACGGAGGGCCTGGTCAACCTGGTGAAAGACACGGTCAGATCCTCACACGCGGCAAGGTCTGAGAAAAATTCTGATACACCCCAGCCAGCCCGTCCCACAGTTCTTGTTGAGGCTCCTTGGAAGTAGCCGGGCTAAATATTGCAATATTCCATCAGAACAGCGTGTCAGGCTGCACGTACCGCGTAGTGAAACGACGTGTCTTCCCACAATTCTGTGCCAAATCCCATGCATCGTTCAAGGTACTAGTGGACCGCTTCGGTGCCTCAAAGAGACCAAAAACAAGGAGAGTTTTCTGTAGGGTTTGGCTTTGTAAGCTAATTCTCTGCATGTTAATGTAACAAGTATTCGCCTTGCATTGAAATTAAGGCCTGTATTTTCTCTACACTTCAGTTGGAGACTGTATTTTATTCGTCAAACCTCCATCTTGGCTAGAAATTCCTTTTTTGCTTTTGGAAGGAAGCAAGGAAGGAATGAAGGAAGGAGGGAGGAGGACTGGAGGAAGGACGGAAGGCAGGCAAGAATGAAGGAGGGAGCAAGGAATGAGAGAAGGAACGGGGGAAGAGAAGACAGCACGTTTTGTGTTTTTTGTTTTCTTTGGGGCGGGGGGGGGGGGGGGGCGGGGGGGGGGGGGGGCTGCGGGGGGGGGGGGGGGGGGGGGGGGGGGGGTTGATAATCCAAGAATGCAATAGTGACATCAAGCAGGCGAATAGTATAATATAGGACAATAGTAAAATCAAGTATGAAAAGGGATGATATGGGTAATACAGTATAGGATAGTATAATATGGTATGATATGGTATAGTATGGTATAACATATTTGTACGAATATATTCAGAACAAAATGTAGTAGTAGGTTGCTATACGAACATAACAATGTCATAACATCGAAATATGTGAATGTACTGATCTACTAGTGGCCGGCCTATGAACAAGGGAGAAGAATAGAGGTTTTCCGATTGAAGTATGAGGAAATAGATCTGTCCGACTAAAGCATAGAGGGAATAAATGTTTTCTGATTCAAGTACAGAGATCTTCTGAGGTTTCCTATCAGAAAACAAACAAAATGGAGGTCTTCCTTTAGAAAAAGCGGCTTGCGGCTTAGAATATAGAAAACATACAGAGGTTCTCCTATTACAACATCGGGAAGTAGCTTGCGGGACAAGATCCAAACCTTCAAAAGACAAAAATCAAACAGACAAAATCATGTAAAAACGCATCCCGAATGCAAGGCCACGTGCCCGGCCAACTGACACAGAACATGTCCAGCATCCAGACTGGACAACCCAACACATGGGACCTACAGCACCTGTAGCAGAACCCAAAGAGGTGTGGAAGACCAGGTTTCACAGCACGAAATTCCCTAATGCCAACAGCCCTCAACCGTGAGCTCAGGTGGAGATGACCTCCAGCAGCTCACTGGAGCCCCAGTTGAGCCACGACACGCCCCTGGACAACTTCGTACGCCTGACCGAGGCACCGGGCAGGATGCCCCCAACAAGAGAACTATAAGAGAACTATGTATATATACATATATATACATAGATCTGTTTGCTACATCTCCCCCCCCCCCTCAGTTATTTGTTCCGCTAGTTGAATTACAACAACTGACTGAGCTATAACTTAAGCATGTTCTCAGTCAATCCGCCATAGAACATGTAGAAACAATTTGGCATTGGAGTCTTCAACCAGTGAGAATATCACAAGACAAATAGTCATGCTTTTTGGTTTACATATGTGGATGAATGTACATGTTACTTAGTTTGTACTTCGTTGACGTACAGCATTCAAGGGCCCTTCAGCGTCAGTAGATTTTACTTTGAGCGCCGAAGCATATCCATAGTAAAGTACAGAGACTCTGGACCTGCAAGGCTTTCGGGTTTAGGGTTTAGGTGTAGGGTTTAGGAATATGTCAATCAATTGGTTTGAGTTGGCGGGAACTATGGCTAAGCATCGACACACATCGCATTCTCAGTGCGTGGCTGACCCTTGAATTAGATACATCTCAGAACTTGAATGGTTGCGTTACTTGGGGGCTGGCGCATGAGGCGCCTGGTGGTTTCGTCGGTCTTCTTGCAGTTTCGGAACATTTCGGATGACTTCCGGGGGTTGGACCGCTACTCTACTGACTCTACTCTATACATGGGCCTTGGTAAGTTGCAGGACGCGAGGCGGGACCGCCAACTGCGCATCGACTCTGGCGACGAGCCTTTGGCATACATGTCGGGGGGTAGTGCTCCATATCCCAGCAAAGTCAAGTGACATGAGAGCTAGAACTACAAGCAGTGGCTCATCTGGTTCGCCGAATCCTTGGCCCCTTGAGTCGCACTCGTAACTGGTTGCGGGAGTAGGAAGGAAGCTGAAAGGTGCCAGGAATGGCTGGGCAGAACCCTGCCGACTTGCCCCGACGGGATGCACTCTCAGGGTGCTCGTGGACCTGTTCCAATCCGTTCCGTTGCAGAAGGGCACATCAGCGACAGTCCGGGCCAAAAGCAAACAGGCACTTGGTGAGAGAAGCCCCCGCCATCCTCCACACATCTCCACACCACAAGAGGGAGCATAAGCATCGATGTGGCCGGCTGAAGTGGACTGGCCTCTGGCTGAGCCCGCTTTGAATTGCAGGGTGGGAATGTCACAAGAAGAAGCTCTTCCAACCACAGCTGTTCGTCAAAAAACCTGAACACCTTTTGGGCCAACCTCCGATGGCCCACCGAAACAGCATGGCGCTCACAACTCCAGGGCCTCGACTCTAGGGCTCTAGGGATGCTCCCTCTATCAACCAGGATCTTCACACACTCCGCGTCAACGACGTCGCCAGCTTTGGCACCAACTGTGATTGCCTGGCAAACCCTAAACCCTAAACCCTAAACCCTAAACCCTAAACCCTAAACCCTAAACCCTAACACTGCTGCAGCTCCCCTGAAGCCCTGAGGAACTCGCCTTGCTGAAGTTCCAGCGGCCGAACACAGCCTCGGCCTCGCAGGGAGACCAGCAGGTTGTGTTCAAAAAGTTCAGGATTTGGGGATATTTGGGGATACTTGGGGATATTTGGGGATATTTGGGGATACTTGGGGTGAGTTTTCAGCAGCTTGAAGGTTGTCACTACTTCTCGGTGCAAGCGGCTCTGCAAGTCAAGTCGTCGCGTGCCACTGGGTACTGACAAACATTGTCGCGCTTATGTTTTTTTGGACGGCTTTGCTGACACACTGGCAGCGGCCAGACACAGGCGTTCTGCATGAATGGTTGCTTCGGACTGTGCATGTCGTCTCTTTTTGCTCCAGCTTTCTTGCAACTCAAGGCTCCAGCAGCCTACGACAAAGGCAAAGGCGTCCATCCCCCAGAGGTCCTTGCATGAACGTTTTCAGCTCTACTCTGCTTGTTCCATGGAACTCGGTGATGCCCGTCGTGGAATCCAAGGCCCACCATGGCAAAGGGGTCCGGGCCCTTATCAAGTGATCCCTTCAGCTCGGCAAAAGGGCTTTTCTGGTGCTGAGTAATTTAGGGCTTAGGGTTTAGGGTTTAGGGTTTAGGGTTTACTCTGGGGCAGCACAAAGACCTGATCGAGACTCTCATGATTCGGCTTTTCGGTCTTCAGATCGAAACACTTTGCAGACACAGGAATCCAACGCGTCAGGCATACAATAGAGGCCCACCGCCTCCGCCGCCGACGTACGGTGCTGAGTTGGAGCTAGAAAATTTATGGCAGATTCTTGAGGTTAGGAAAGTTTAAATTGTCCTGTGGGCATGTTGTTGCTTGCTGTCCGTGTGAGCAGCTGCCTGAAAAGCAGCTGTCTGCTGGCACGAGGCAGGGACGACAGCCGTACAACAGCTATTCAGGCCATCCGATCGTGCTGTGTTTTTAATGGTATGTTGAGCTGCAGTGAATGGTAGTCATGGTGGTTACCCTAAACCCTGATGATGATGAACGTGCTAGTAATGTTCAGAAGAAGTAGCAAAGAAATGTCAACAGCAACATTAGCAACAGCAGCGGCAGCGGCTCGTCCTAGGAGTAGGAATAGTAGCAGAAACAGTCGAATCAGTGGTAGTAAGAGCGACCATAGTATAGAAAAGAATAGTAGGCTTACGGCTGCATAGCAACTCCAGCATATCACTATGGCAGACAGCCGAAAAAGTGCTGTGATGTTGGAATCCTTCGAAGCTTCAACATGTCCTGTTGAGGGGGGAGTTGTTTTCGATGGCTTTTCTTCAAGCATTGCTGGCCCCTGGCTTTCGAAAGCAAGTACTCATTCGTTTGGCTCAGCAGACTCTCCCAAGTGGGGGTGCATGTGTTTTCCCATCACCCTCAACAGGAGAAAGAAATGAGGACTCCCTACATCGATGCATCTCATGACCTTGTCTGTGGAAACGCCGCAAAGATATGCACAAGTGGATGCAAGCTCGATTTTGCGGAGATCCTTCGTATCACAAAAGCTCTACGAACCGAAGGACGTGCTGGAATTCGGCAATGCCTTGTCATATCGTGTCATGCCGTATGCGTCAACATCCTCTGATCTCTAGGGGGATTAGAGATCTTGGATTTTATTGCTTCCTCTCTTTCTCTTTCGGCAGGCGCAGGCCGCGCAGGCACCACGCCCGCGCAAGGCCAGGCAACATATGCGCCCGGGAGCCTGGGGGCGGGGTCCTAGGAGGCCAGCCATGCCTGGTGCGTACAAGTGTCTTGCAGGGGATTTACGATATATGTGCATAGGGTCAATGCAGAGCATATTTCCGAGATGTGTGTACTTGACGGTATAGGCTTCACTGAAGTCACGAGCTGTTCGGTTTGGTTTGGAGGTCTGCGATCTAGGATTTGGTCTTGGTTTAAATCGTACCGATGAGGCGCAGCTCTTCCGGAGGCTTTGAATATTTTGTCAGAAACCCCTGCGCCAGCTGATGGTTTTCGGGCAGCTTATATGTTGAACGATTACATGAGGCGCCAACGGCTAGTTTCAGGAGGGCTTGAGACAATGCCCTCAACAAACTCAATTGCAATAACGTTCAACATCCATTTTGGTACCTCTTGCGGGTTCTGCTGCCTCGCGGTTCTGAGAGAATCGATGTGACACGATGTGGCTGAAGCGCGTCTGTCTGTGTACAATGTGCACGAATCCACTTAGCCACTCGGTGGGCAGGAAATATTTGCTAGAGCGTCTTGTGCGAGCTGCATTGTAACCCTTTCTTAACTGCCATCACGTGTCATGGTCAGACACACCCGCCCCATGAAAGCAGCCCTGTATCATCTCTGCCAGAGTGAGGCAGAAACGGCCGTACAACGAATCTGGCGGCCACTATCCACCAGCGAAAAACGCTAGGACCGGGTGAGTTTACGCTGCATGCATCAGTCAAGTTCGATTCGGTATTGATGCTTGCAACGCTCGTGTTCTAGTTTTTGCAGCCTTTGTAGCTTTTGCCCCAAACTCCAAGCTGCAAAACGTTTCAATCCGGAAGCCGGAAAGTTCAAAAAGCTCCCGCTTGATCGGGCTCCCTTGCAGGGCCTCCTACGGCGGTGCACCCTCTTCAGGGTCTTCGTACTCCGGAGGCCCTGGCTTTGAGGAGCACGCAGGAATGCACGCAGAATGCATGCAGAATGCACGATGCTTGCACACGATTGCAAGGGGGCGGCGGCCAGCATGGGCAGCGGTACCAGCAGCGTGGAGGCGGCAGTTTTCAATCCTGGTCAAAAACCGAAGATACACGAAGATCTTCACAAGGGATGTTCATTGTTCATGTCAGACCGCCTTCTCGAAAACATGCAGGGCCACTCAGTTGGCAAACCACTCTGGTTGAGCACGAGTCAGTGCACGGCACAGCTTGTAGAAGAAGGTCCTGCTTTGAGTGATGGCTAGGGCTGTACCGCTGCAAGGTTGCTAGTAGTCGCAGCCCTGCATTGATTCGAACTGTTGCAGGTGGCTCGTACGGTGGAGGGGGCGGCGGCGGAGGAGGCTGCAATGCTGGCGGAGACGTCGCATACTGTAAGCATGTTCATGGATCCCAGTTCAGGACGAACAGGTCGCCGTCAGCGCATGTCAGGGGGTCTTTCCTCGGCCATCGCATTGTTGAACCATGAATTCTTAACAAGTACCCTTCACATGACTCAATGAAATGACAAAGATCCCCAATCTTGCAAAGTCGTACTCAATAGCTATAGACCTGTCAATGCCTCAACATCACCAGAGCCGTAATACGATCCTGAGACCCCCAAAATTCTCGACGCCAAGTTCTTGACACAAAGTTGGCAGGATACAGCGCCTACTCCCGACGGTGACGTAGCACAGGAGGGCCAGGAATTGTCGTGCAGTTTGGCCTCTAGATCCAGGAATTGCAATTGTCGGTGCTGAGGGCTGTTTGGTAGTGGCCATACACGATATTAGTGTCATTATTTTTATTCTTATTAATAGTGTTGTCACTAGTATACTTGCTGTCATTTTTCATGAGATGTCCATGAATGAGAGTGACTCACAGCCCATGACTAGACGCATTCGGCCGAAGATCCTTGAGCATCTCCAACACCATGACTGGTAGTCCCGGAGGTCAGCTTAAGCCGTTGGGTGATTTTAGTCACTGCTTTCAATCCACGTCTCCACATTGAAACTGCTCGGCCCTGGCAACCTGGTCGTAGCGAAGATTTCTGCAACACGGCAGAAATGCCGACAGCAAGATCAGCTATCATCGTGCACTTCAGGATCAAATCCACGGCATGCGTGTCACACAGTGTCTTGGCCTCATGCCATGGCAACACTATATGTCATCATGTCCTCATGGCCATGTCATCACGTATCATATCGAGCAGCAGTACGGGTGTGTGCGTGTGTATATAGCCTGCACCCACTCGAGAGGGTCTGCGCGTGCCAAAAAAAGTGTCAAGGTGAAGGAAAGCGGTCGCAGAACCCTTAATGCCTGTAGATTTGAAGTCAGTGCAGATTATGCAGCAAGTCAGAAAGGGCTGATCGAGTGGGCATCGCAAGTGCTTATCTGGGCGCAGACATGCGCAGACTGAATTGTGTCGCTGTTGGTTAGTTATCTTCGTTGATAGCCGCAAGTGCATGTCTGGGCACAGACATGCGCAGACTGAATTGAGTCGCTGTTGATCAGTTATCTTCGTTGGTAGGCTTGCAGCCTTCCAATCTGACCACATCATGTCAGCAGTTACCACCTTTGCCAGAAACTCCATGCTTCCAAGCGCCAGTCATGCTGAAACACATGTTCTGGGCAGGCGGGAGTATTCTTCAGATCGAGAAGCACTGCGCCAGATTGCACAGGAGCTTTGTGAGCCGTTCACTGGAGAAGGATACCATGATCTTGATCCATATCGGAGCCTTGCACAGGAGCTGGTGAATATCGGCAGGATGACCGAGGCCGAGGCAGCTGGTTTTTGGGAGCAGAATCTTACGGAGTCTTCAAAAATGGGCCTGTGTAGATGCAGCGTTCCAGTTAAAGTGGGGAAGCCATGCCTATTTCGGCGCCTGCTCCTTAGGGGTGAAGGGGGGTTGGTGGTGGGATGGACGATAGAAGGGAAGAAGGGCAGGGACAAAAACAAAAATCCCTAAGGCTGGAAAGAAACTGGCGTCAGCCCCAGGCTCAATGGGCTGGCAACAACCCGATGCAACAGCGCATGCCCTTAGCCAGCCGAGCAGTTCACAAGAAGAGCCCAGGCAGTTTTTTTCAACAGTCCGCGATTTTCGTCCGCAGCTTTAATAATTAATAGCCGTGAAATACGCACCAAGAATTCATTAAGCCTGCGATCGGGCAAAAGACTGTCATTAAGTAAGTATCATTGGGAAAGAGCCCAGAATATTTTGTACTTCTCATAGGGCCTTAAGAATCAGATGTAATAAGAATGGTGTTCACCCGTGCACGAGTAAGAAGTTTAAGCACGGATTTAGCAATTTTGTGCCTCCTGTGTGCCGTTCGCAAGGTCACTTCTTCCTAAACCCCAAGATGTAACCTCACAAATGCTCCCGTTAACAGACCTGTGGACTTTTCCTGGCTTGCGACTTTCCTTTCATCTGCAGTTCCAGGGTGGTTTGGTGGTTGCACAACTAACTCCTCTTGCCCACGGAAACTGTCGATTCACTACAATATACTACAATGATAATGAGATTTCTTCGAATTTGGAGTCGGAGCAGGCTCCTATACGGGCACTGTTGTTTTCGGTTGTTGTGGCAGGTACAGTACATTTTACGTCAATGAAAATTGCCCACGCCCCAAACGTACAGGTTCAGTCGTTCACAAGAATTTTGACCTTCTTCTTGTAAATCCCGAACCTTTCGACAGTTTACCCGAATGTTTTGGCAACAACCTCCCTGCTGACACATTCGGAAGCCGGATGGAAAAACTGTCGCGAAGGATCCACGAGGAAATCTCCTGGGCTCCATGAACTTTCCCGTATCTCCAACCAGGGAGGGTGGGCGCACAATTTCCTAAACCCTAAACCCTAAACCCTAAACCCCCTCAACTCGCGGCACGGCTTCAGACTGGAAGTGCTGTTGCCCTTGCCCATTTCCTCTTCTCAACCAAAGCGTCCAAGCGCGACTGCAACTTCCGCAAGCCCGAATACCTCAGCAACCCCTTCTGGTTTTTTTTTTTTAGAGGGCCTTGGCGGCCCACAGCTTTGAACTGGGCTCCTGAGTGGGCGTCGGTGAAGTGAAGGCCGTCGCCCACCGACTCCAGAAAGCCGAAACAGCTGCATGGTGTCCTCCAAACGTCGGAGATTCTGTTGCCGTCCAGTCCTTCAACCCCTAGAACTTCTGTCAGTTTGAAGTCCAAGCTTCGGGTGTCCTTCTGGCAACAAGTCCTCAGATCGGCAAGATAACTTCAGATACCTCAAGCGTGGAGGCTGAACAAAGCAAGTCATTCACAGACACAGCGCGATGCAGGGTGCCCGTGGCAACAGCCCGGCAATTGCTTGCCAAAGGTACCTCGAAGGAATTGAATTGTAGTCCTTCAGGCCGAATGTTGCAACCATGCGAGATTGTGGGAAACAGTCCATCACGCCAGGCTTGGGTAGATCTCCTGGGCGATGATGCAGGGGGCATGAGTCTGAGCCGCACTTCAGGCTAAAGGCGACAATGCAACGCGAAGCCTTGAGCCACAATCCCGAGCCTTGAAAGCAGCTCACTGCAGCACTGCCAGCCCCGAACAGCTTTCAAACATCATCTAACCCTAAACCCTAAACCCTACACCCTACACCCTAAACCCCGACTCGGTGACACCACGCCTTCTCGGCAGCCCTCAAGTCCCGGAAAGTTGGCCACACTGGCCAGTGGCCTGCACTAGAAAAGGTGCACAGGGTTGTTAAAAGAAAGAACTAAACCCTAAACCCTAAACCCTAAACCCTAACCACAGATCTCGGGCTCCCGAAGCCGAAGCGACCAAGGATTTATGACAGCCTCTTGCGCGGCTGGGCACAGGCTGGATGGGTTTAGGGTTTAAGGGTTTAGAGTTTAGGGTTTTGGGTTCAGGGTTTAGGGTTTAGGGTTTAAGGGTTTGGGGTTTAGGGTTTTAGAGCGTAGAAATCGAGCGGGATACGGCAGTAAAGAGCAGTACCAGAACCTTCGTTAAACTTCTTTTCGCAGGGCTGAAGAGGGGTCATGTCCAACGTGTAGCTGTTGCACAACAAGATCTATGTATAGGCTGTGTGATTTTACGGGTGCATGTTGCTCCTGCAAGGCTGCTTCTAGTCTGCCAAGCTGATACCATGGACAAGCTGCTTCGTGGCTGCCACAAGTCGAAGAGTCTGAGCACTTCGCGGTCAGGTGGGCAACATCGACCAAGCGCTGCGCTGGTTTCGGGCACCTTGGATTGTCTGTACATCTTGGTACATGTTCATTCTTGGGCCATTGCTGTAACCATTAACTGAGCTCAGAGGGTATTTCCCACCGGGCGCAAGGATTCTACATCCTAAGCGTTCATTCTGGCAGCCAATTAGCATGAGAGGCTGACCCAGTCGCTGTTAAAAACACATGCAAAGGTCATTCGCAACAACGACAAGCAGCCAGCGCAGGTCTGCGTTGGTTGGACTTTCAGGTATTGTTGGGATTTAGCATCGTGGAGGTGTTTGCCGCTGCAGATTGGAGTTCAGCTTTTGGGTTGGGGCAATCGCGTGAAAGTGTTCGTAATTGCCCACCGACGACACTAAGCGACTATGTGATTAACTTCACTTGGTTCAAGAAAGTTTAGATGTCCACAAATATCCCTTCAAAAACACATTTATGCGACCCCAACTCATCATCAACAGATTCCCAATCGGCAGGTGCAATTCACTAAAGAAGGATCTCGGCAAGCATCGGTGCCTAAACCCCCCCCCCCCCCCCCCCCCCCCCCCCCCCCCCGCGACCCGCAGAATCTGGGAGGTTCGGCGAACAGCACGCATCAGCACGCAAGAAACGAAAGCCTGTCAAGTTCAGCAAGTCAAGTCCTTCAGGTTCGTTGAAGCCTGAACGGTATAGGCCACCAGCCATTTTCAACCCAAAGCTTGCCTAAACCCTGCGTCCTGAGACCCTGACCTGGCTTCTACCGTTAGGATGCCTCGATTGCCCTCATCCAGGCCCTGGGGAGGCGTGAAACGGCGACGGGATGTCACGGGGTTTTGTTTGGGGTCTTGCAAGTTTGTAGGAGCTGTGAAGTTGTGAAGGCCTATAAAACAGAGTATGATCAGTTTTTGTTTCAGGTTGAGGGCTGCGATGGAGTCATGAGTTACAGAGGATATCGATGAATCTACGCTCGGTCCGCTGCTCGAAATGGCGTTGGGGCAGCCTTTGCCAGACGCGCACATGCGAATCGCCACAGGAAGGGGTCAGGGATGACTGGCACCATACAACCTTTTGCCAGGCGTGGAGACCTTTCAACTGCCGTCAGCATCCCAGCATGTCTGCAAACCTAAGGATGGGTCATGTCATGGTACATCAAGAGTCCTCATCATCTCATGAACCGGCTTCTGCCCGAGTCTCTGTACGAGTATTTAGAAGAGGCACCAGCGATCGACCCATAAACCGTGCTTTTGGAAACAAAGATTCACGGCCCAAATCATGGAGAACCACGGTCTTTTGGCCCAGGAAAGCCTTCTGGACGATCTCTCTTACTGCATGTCCGGATCCAAGCGTTTCGGAGTGGCTGCCCTGAGGATTGGCTCCTGTAATTTCAGTGGTTCCGGTGCTTGAGGACATCGTTCCCCTAGCTGCGGCAACCGTGTCATAGTGTCCTTTCCTGCATCTCGATGTGTTTAGGATCTGCCTCGTCTCGGTGCATCTGTGTTCAACGAAGCATGCTCCTGGACAGTTCTCATGGCTGCAATGTCATTGTTAGCCTTCGACCCGTTCTTCTGCCACTGGCTGTTCGCGTCCAGCTGACCCCAACCGAAGTCCGATCCTCTACGGTGCAACACGTGGTGCAAGATGTGGTGCAACACACTGCAATGAACCTGACAGGATCTCCTAAGACCACCGGCCTGAATGTCAATGTACCGTGAAACTTGTCTTTACATCATCTCTTTGCGAAAGACCGTACACCATTACTTCAAGTATCTCCAAACAGTGCTACTTGACAGGAGCTTTCCTGTATCGAGCGCGAATTCTGCCGAAGCCGAGAGTCTGCTTTGAATGCCGCTGATGATACTCTAGGTATCAAGGTAGGTCATGCTTCCTGCAAAGCTGCCACCCTAAAACCGAAACCCTAAACCCGAAACCCTAAACCCTCAAGCCCCGGTAACTTGAAATTATTCCAAAAGATCCAAAAACGAAACTCCTCGAAACTTTCCGCGAAACTTTCCTCGAAACTTTCCCGGACCTGAACCCTGAATAATTTCAATAAACACTAAGCCCTAAACCCCACACACTCTAACTATCAACATCCCTGAAGACCGAAGGCCTCCCAAGTCGAAGCTTCGAGGCCTTGGCCGTTCCCCGCTCTTGTCAATGCCGCGCTGCGCGGCTGCGCCGAATCCGCGGACGTGAAGGGCGCCAGGCACATGGGGGTTTAGGGTTTAGGGTTTAGGGTTTAGGGGTTTCCTGAATTCGGGGTACCTTCTTGGGGTTCTGATTGTAAGGAAATCCTACTATTTTGGGATCTATATTGGGGTTCCCGTATTTTCGTAAACCCCACATTGTTTCTTAGGCAACTTACGCAACATTCAAGCGGCCAAGAGTTGCAGACCGGCTGCAGCTTAGTTTGATGGGTGCCATACTGTGTATATTGAGTGATCATTCGAGGGTCTCAGACGACTCAAAAGAAAGTTCGGAGGGGCCCAGTGCTGTGGCCAGAAGCCCTGTGAAGCCCATGCGGAGCCAACCCGCCGATCATTCTCTGCGGCTTCTCTTCTCCTCGGCGGAGCCAGGGAAATGACGAGCGCTTCTTCATGATCTGCACCACGAAGTCACTCAACAGCTTTGCGCATGTTGGGCAAGCAGATTCTTGCCCTAGCAAGCTCACTCGTTCCTCTTTCGTGTACTCTGGCAGTCCAACATTGGAAAGAAGGCAGTGGACCCTTGGATCCAAGTGCCCAATGTAGTCTGCCAAGGCGCAGGGCCAGTCGCAGTGATGCGCAGTGGTGGTGCCATTTCAGTACCGAGTCCAGTCATCCCCTCTTGGGGGATGCTCACGGTCCGATCATTCTGTAACGGCAGTGAGACCGTCTGCAGTCCATGCATCGCGGTGGGCCCCGGCAATTGGACGGCCACAGCGCCATGTTGGCGCCAGATCCATCAGTGCTTTGGAGCGCAACGCGGGCCCAGCAGCCTCACATACCCTCAGCCTCCTCTGCCATTTCAAGCATCCTCCAGTGCGCTCCTGGCAGTTCAGCAGTTCGTTGATGACTCTTGGGCGGCGTTCGGTGTCCCAACCCATCGGGAGTGCTTGAGCTCACTTCCTCAGTCGCCATGTTGGCGAAGCAGGCTCTTCAGCGACCTCAGGCCTCAAGCGCTGTCGCAGTGGAGGTCGAGGGTACAGCTGTTTGCGCAGGATATGACCTGTCTCTCCAGTCCTCATACCATGAGTCATGAACTATCGTCCCAGGCACCACAGTCACCATTATACTCTTCAGACATCGCCATACATAGTCTTTCCAGTTCCACTCTGCTTCGCTTCCTTCATTCCAATCACTCTTCAATGACTACACACAGTTTTCGCTTGCGGACACTCTTTGCTCCAGAGACTTGGGGCCCACAAGTGAACAGCCATTTCCAGTGTTTCTGCGCCTTCGCGCACTTCCTTGGTGCCATCCTTTGAGTGCAAGGTGTCTGCTTTTGTGGCAGCCTTGGATGGTCAGTAAGTCCTTGCAAATGTGGATCTGAGCTACATTCCGTCTTTTAGGTGCCGTGGCAATGCTCCAGTAGAATGAAGGCTGCGTTCAGTCGTCTTGTATCAACGCCCCGGCGGCCTTCTCATGTCGGTTCTTCCGTGAGGAAGTCCTAACAGATCAATTTCGGAGTGTTCCGGCCTTAGTCAAATTTCCAAGATCTGAGTGGGCAAGTTCACACTCTCAACCCCATTGCTTTCTCACACCAAATGACCCCAACACGCCCACCCCACCCACACGTGAAACGACACATTTTATGCGGAGAGATGCGTTATCATCCTGCTCGTCTCAAATTCTTAGAATGCTAACAGCCGTAAAATCAATACATCATCAGTGCTTGAATGCTTGAAGAAGTGAGTCTGACACGGCTTGATGATGCTCTGCTTTCAATCTAAAGTGAACTTCTATGGGCATGTCCCCAAATAGGGGTACCCTGAATATGCCCCCAAATAGTGTACTCGTCATTGTAGGAACCCCCAAAAGGGTACCCCTATTTTCGTCAAACCCCCGCCCCTTGCTAGAAGTCCAAAATGCTCAACATCCAACAAAGGCAAAGGCTTCAATTAACGATTAGCAACTTAGAGTTTGGAGAATCTAAGAGGCTTGTAAATACGTTCAATAGAAAGAACGCAAGATGCCTACATGCAAACCTTCGAAGTGGATAATGAACTGTCTGAATGTCTAAGCTGACTTTCCATCAGCACCTGCCGTTCAAACAACTTGCACGGGTACCTGCGGTAATTAGGTTCAGACTTTTACAATACAAGTACTGTAGGACGAAATGGAAAGACACACAAGATGGCAGTTCCCGAAGCAGATGTCGTTTCATCTCCGCTTTGCTCTCCAAGTATGACATGCTAGCTAAGAAACCCTAAACCCTAAACCCTAAACCACAGCTGCAACTCCGCTGACTTACAATTGCCGCTGAACCAGAACCCGCTCTTCCCAGGCATAAAGCCCAAACCGCTCCACGGTTTCTATTACTATAATTACTATAACTACTATAATTATTATAATTACTACAATTACTATAATTACTAGAATTACCACAATTACTATAATTACCATACTTACCATACTTACCATAATTACTGTATCTACTACAATGAGCCTACAGGCATTGGATGCAGCTGATGTCAGACCATGGAAGCAAACCTGATGGCTCCAAGCTCAGAACAGCATACCCTTTGACACGAAGCGGCGTGCCCCGTACGCCCTGTTCTTGTAGTGTGCGTTCAGTTTCCACAATGTGCGTTCTTCGTTTGCAGAACATGTGAATTGCGTGCAGCTGACTTGTTCCGGTCAGAGCGCAGTAGAAACACACAGCCGGCCGTGTTGGCAGAACGCTCAGTCGTTGCGACTGACGACCACTAGTTTTGTTCTGGTGACCGTAATGATTTGAGACGTTCCCCCTTGTACTAACAGTCCTTCATGAGGATTATAACCGGGGGTACTACAATCCCTATTCAGGACTGTTGGTATAAGGGGGAACATCCCAAGTAATGACATGTTTCTGTTTTTTTTGTCTGTCATTTGCGGACATGGGCTGCTGACCAGGCTCCTCCTACTTGGCTGCTCTCGAGGGATTTGCAAAATGCGGCCGCTCCGTCAGGACACTCAGCGCCTTTTCTTTGTTTCATGCCGGCAAAAGCCAGGGGTTCTGCGAATGCTGCAGGTGGACGTGTGTTTCATGACAAATGAATACAGATATGTATAACTTATGTATATAGTATGTATATTTTCTTTTTAAATGTGTTTTTTTATTTGTTGATTTATCTACATATGTATATATTGATGATCTGGGGCCACCCTGCCCCCCCCCCCCCTCGGCCTCCTGTGTGGCTGTGGGGTTTGGGATCAGGGTTGGCCGTGCTGTGGTAGTGGGGTTTCGCGATGGGTATGTTTGAGATTCTAGGGTTTTGGGACTAGTTCGGCCCGGAAGTTTTGCATAGCAAGGCTTAGGCGGGTTTACCTTATGGTTACCTGGTTTTGTCACGTTGATAGGTTTTGGCTCATGATCTTGACAGGCCCGGGCGTCAGAGCATGAAACAGTTCGTGATGTTGACTGGTTCATGATGTAGGTCCGTAGGTATTGCCAGAAACCTGGAGAACACCAGTGGCCAGGCTTTACTTCGAGGGCTGAGCGTTTTAGAGGAATGGGGCAGGACTTCTCTTAGGCTAGGGTTGAATATTTCCTGGTTGTGATGGCTTGTTGACGGCATATCTCTGAATACGACACCCCACTTATTTAAACCCAAAACTCGACCATGGCCACGGGCTCCCAGCCCTGTATAATTGTAAAGTAGGAGCCACCGACAAGCGGGACCCTCCACGGCATCGGTTTGCAGCTCCTCCAAGGGATTGGGGCGGGTCCCACAGGGCGGGGGGGGGGGGGGGGCGTCAGAAAATTTGGTGTGGGGGGAAGGGTTGGGTTAGGGGGAAGGAGGCCCGATCCGGGTCTGCTTGTTCCAGACGCTTCTCGGCAGGAAGCCGAGGCGAATTCTTGGTCTCTCTATCCTTCTTGCGTGACTGTTTGGTGTTCTCTGGTGGTTTGCTGTTGACCAGACCGGGCTCCTGAAGCAAAAAAATCTTTGCCACAGGCAGGTCTTCAAAACAACCACACAAAACACTTGATACCGATCAAACGCTGCTTTGTTTCCTTGAGCCGCTTGTCTTGTTCTGTTTATCATTGTACGACTATTCTGATTACTATCATCATTCTTGTTCTTTTTAGTGTTACGGTTCTTGTTATTGTTGTTGCTGTTGCGGTTGCTGTGGCTGCTGCTTTTGCTTCTGCTTTGCTGCTGCTTTTGCCGTTGCTTGTGCTGCTGCGTTTGCTTCTGCGTTTGCTGCTGCGTGCGCTGCTGCTTTCGCTGCTGCTTTCGCTGCTGCTTTCGCTGCTGCTTTCGCTGCTGCTTTCGCTGCTGCCGCGGCTGCGGCTGGGCTGCGGCTGCGGCTGCGGCTGCGGCTGCGGCTGCTGCTGCTATTCTTCGACTTCTTCGACTTCTTCGACTTCTTCGACTTCTTCTTCTTGTTCTTCTTCTGATTCTTCTTCTTCTTCTTCTTCTTCTTCTTCTTCTTCTTCTTCTTCTTCTTCTTCTTCTTCTGCTGCTGCTTCTTCTTCCGTTCCTCTGGGATAGGTTTTCTTGTGGACGGAGGAGTATATGAGAGTCTCCAGAAGGGAAGTCATTGAGGCCCATACCTGGCGGCATAGGCTTGGCGGGGGGGGGGGGGGGGGGGAGGGAGGGAATCATATCTTTGCACGTCCCGAATGACAGCATGAAACTTCCGAACGTCGAGATGCCAAGGACTTGGCGCAGAGCTGGTGGGACCAGATGAAATCCGAGGGCTTCTTGCCCATATGCTCCTCGGCAGTCTTCTTGGGCTTGGGGTTCAAGACCCAGGGGTTCAGGATTGAAGTTCCGGGCTTGATAACGAGCAGAGGCTGGGTTTAGGATTGCGGCATTTGGCCCACGGAACTTTGACTGCAGCTAGGTTAAGTCTAAGCAAGCTTGGAGCTTGGGATCTGGTGACCGTGGGGGGTGTGGGGCTTCAACTTTTTCAGGATTTCTGATGCGAAAGCTTTCAAGCTGCACTTGGGCAGCCGCTTGCTCGGCTATCAAAGCCTAAGGCGGCCGAAGCGGGGGAGGCAATCTGAGGGAAGGACGCGCGGTCGTGCTGACAATTCCTGAGCGGCAAACAAAAGGCAAAACGGGCACCCTATTTTGGGAAAGACGCATATCTCACCGTAAAAGGCATGGGAGTCTCGGCTGTTCTCACACCAAGGTGAGCACTACACAGCGATGATGAAAGTGCTGCCCACAGAAATTGTGGTCAAAGTGCTGCATGTTCTGGCTATGCGCAGGTGTGCGCGAGTAGGTCCCAAGTATTGGCAAGATTGAAGAGAGATTCCCGTAACAGTTCCGTCGACTCGTCATTTTGGGTAAGCAATCACAAAACTCCGCGAGCGGAGGCAAATTATGTATACATAGTTGACGGCTTCCCACTGACCTGAACGTGATATGATCCGAAATGTGACTCCTAAGCTAGAATTCTCCGGTGTATGCGACCTTGATCTCAGGCCCTGGCTTCAAGTTCATCACAGGACCCATGACCCCCATGCGCTTCAATGACAGTACTCTGCCTTTAAAGTACAGCTCCAAACCATTCCAAACCTGGACTCGCGCCTCGAACCCTTTGTGCCCCTCATCCCCCTCATCTCCATGAAGGGCTTCTCGTCGAGGGTCCTCGTGGTTGATCTTCTTGGGATTTGCAGCCTTAAACAGAGCATCCAATGTCGCCCGTGTCTTTGGCCAAGGCGTTGGATCGCGAAGACTTCCGCGGTGCAGAGTCCTGGTGGACAGCTCAGCTCGCCTTCCCGGCATCAGAAGCCCCTTACTGGTACTGCCTGTATGCCGATTGGAATCCGATTGGAGCCTGGTACAAGGCATGTCTGAACCTGCTTGTGGGCACTTGTGGACGCTTCCACGCCACCCCAGCTCTGAGCGTATGGGCGCCAGACGGTACACAGGCACGATGCTTAATCGCAGTTGCGGTCTCTGTCCTCGCGCAATTCCAGTTCCGACAGAATCTGATGGCGATCGGTACGGTAACATGCAGCCCTTGCTTGCTGCGCCGGTTTCCTGTTGACTTCGAAGTTTCAAGTGTCAATCCTGAACCCTATCCTAGAGACTATCGACTGCAGAAGTCCGGTGGATCTTTGGCTTCAGATCGGCCGCTGCAAAGTTGTCTCCGTGGCATGGCGCGGCGTGGGGACGCGCTCAACGGTAGAGAGCTCCACGCTCTAGTTCTGGTGGGGATGAGGGTAGGCTCCCTCTTTAAGCATCCAGAATTCGATACTTGAGTAAATATGAGGCCTGCGCTGAAGAGTTCCGCCCTGAGTCGCATTCCCCCAATATCAAAACCCCTCTCCCACATTTTTCTCCCTAACTCAGAAATGATCGGGGCCGGAATTTCTTGGGAGGAACGGGCAAGAGGGGGGGGGGAGAGGCGAGCTACTCTGCACCACGTTCAAGGTAAAGCAAGAATACCTTCAAGTGGGGCAAGGCTAGCTCCTAGGTGAGGTGGGGGGTAAAGGGTGGAGGCATTGGGTGTCCGTTTTTTGTTTGGCGGCTTTCCTGATGCACCGTCCGCTCCCGCATCGAAGCACGCCCCGAAGCCTCGGCGGATAATGGTATTAAGGCATTACTCAACATATGATTGGCATGCCATGCCATGCTGTTTGGAGAAGCCAATCCGTAAACCCTAAACCCTAAACCCCAAACCCCAAACCCCAAACCCTAAACCCTAAACCCTAAACCCTGAACCCTGAACCCTGAACCCTGAACCCTGAACCCTGAACCCTAAACCCTAAACCCTAGCCAGAGCTCACCGGAGGTTCGTCCGCATGGAAGACGCAGGAGTTGCGCCCGAGGCAGGGTCGGCAGGGTAGGTGGTGATGCGCGGAGCGTGAGCCAGCTTCAGCGCAAGCAGGTCCCTCGGTACCTCTACGAATGCGAAGACTGACGAAAGCACAGGATGAAGCCCCTTCTAGAGTAGGTTCGTTTCGCAGAGGGAGCCCGAAGCCCTGCATCTGGGAGGCAATGAGCTATGCGGCAGTGATTGAGCGTGCAACTTCTGAAGGCGATGTTTTCATCATCTTCGGTTGCAAGTACATGTGCAATCCTGTGCATGGATGTGTAGAGTGAAGTGTTCTGGTGCAGAGAGTCGGTGTTGCAGTCCCGAGGCTTAACAATAGATCCTATGAAGGGCTTCGAAGCGAACAACCCGAAAAGCTAAAGTCTGCAAACTCAGATTACAAGGCACCACCATCCGACCAGCTCAACCCAAACACTTAACCCTACCCTAGGAATTCCACGCCGGACTCAGCTTAACCCTGACCCTGGTGCGAAATACCACGCTCTCAATGTTTGAAGGACCAGGATTATTATGATGATTGCGCTGGGACTGGAATCCCGTATTCCCACAGCCCCACCACAACTCCTACTCTCAAACGAGAATCCGCACTCCTGTCGCTAGCAAGAATATTGTGCTGCAGTCGTGACATCAGTACGTAGTGAGTAACACAGCATCTCTTTCTGAAGGCCCCTAGAAGAACGTTTGGTTCTCGATTGTTCGGGTTTCCTATCGTCTGCTGGAGTCTCCGGAAGTAGGACAGCTTTGTCCTCGGCCATTCCTTGGTTTTGCTTAGATTCGCTCATTCATTCGCTCCATGAATAATAAGCAAAATGCATACAAGAAGCATGTGAACGACTAGATATTGTATTAGAAGCGTTTTTTGGGGGCATGTATTCATTCGCCCATACAATCAGCGATATTTACTGTTACACTTATGAGAACTATTACCTTCACCGTCATCATTGTTACTATTCTCTTAGTTGTAGCGTCATTACTTTCTGCGGTGATGCGTATTACTTCTATTCCTGCTATTGTTAATGTTATTTCCGTTTTTACTATTGCTACTATTGTTGATACTACTGTTCTTACTTTGCTTATAATTGTTACTAGCATGACTATGGTTCGAATAGTGCTATGTAAGCACTTTTATATTGATTACCATGGTGACTGTTTTGTTACTGCGATTACTGTTGGTCCTATCTCTATGTCTTTTTTATGGTAGTATTTCTTTGGCTGCTATTTTTTCTGCTGTGAGTTGTAATTGTGCATCAGCTTCAATGCTGTTTCTACTATCACGTTTGATACGATCATGACGTTTCGTCGTTATTACGGTGGCTACTTTTGTTGCTAGCGTCAAACATAAAGACGAAGAACGTTCCTTCACTCTGTTTGGACGACCATTACTACAACATCCTCTGGTAACTAAAACCTAAACCCTAAACCCTAAACGCTAAATGGAGGCTCCCATCCCAAAAGCTTCAGGCAGGGTCGGCGGGCAGCCAGCCACCTTTCCCGGCCCTGTTCAGGGTGAACCCTGCGCTGCCAGCTTTTGGGATGAAGCCTTAAAGGGGGTTTAGGGTTCAGGGTTAAGGGTTTAGGGTTTAGGGTGTTTTACCTCCAAAACACTAAGTGCCACAGGGCAGTGGTGGTTCCATTTGGGGGACATGAGGGGGGAGTATAGAACCGTCTTGGGGCTCTCTTCAACAGTGGGCAGTGGTTCGGCAAGCTCTTTGTTCTTTGCAGGCGTTGCGCTCTCGTGGTTTGACAAGATGCTCACTGACGGCTGGGCGCGGGAAGCTCAACAATGGTGTTGAAGCCATGCAGGTAGGGGGAAGCTTGCGAGATTCCATCCACCCCACTACCAAAGGCGACCGCTCGCATGTGCACTTCGAAGTCTTCTAAGGCCTGACTTGGACGCCTGCAAAAGCATGCTCGTGGCAGGATCCCCGGGAGCGAACGGATGTCTGCCATCCTTTGGCTTGAATGCACCAGCCGTCCCTGAGTCGCAAGACCCTATACTTCTCTGAACACCAATCAGAAGCACAAATTTTCAGTGGCAAATTCGAGAGGAGTAGAAATTCCGTATTAGGACAGCACCTGTCTGCGGCAGGGCTTGTAGAGTAGTCGCTTGGAGAGAGGTGGAATGCAACCAAAACGGAACACCTTTCGGCAGCGGCAATCCTTATCCTGGTGTTTGGCGCGACACCTTCTTCAATTCTCCAGGCATCTGAGAAGTTCGTCAAAGACACAAAAGGCATCGGCACGTGGGCTGGAAAACCTCCACGAGGAACACCCTTGTGGGAAGAGCGCGAGGGTGTGGTATCCATGCGCCAGTGGGTGTATCTTTGCCAGGTGCGCAAGGCAAACCTCTGGAGTTGGGGGGGGGAGGCGGGGGAGCTCTTAGTTTTTTGGCAGAAAATGTGGAACAATGTCATCCCATGGCACGGTTCCATAAGAATGCTCACATGCTGTATGTCCGATCTGTGTGGAAGTCTTGCCACCTGTCCTTACTGGTATGTTCGTCTCTTGCGCCCTGAGTACACAAGTACTAGTTACTAGTACAAAAAGACAGTCACGCTAGTCCTGCCATAATTCTCCTGCACCTTATGCCCTTTCACCTAGCCTTCAACCATGAGATAGCACTCTCCGAGGCCATCGGCCGCACCGCGCCCGCGAGAGCTGTCGGTTGCTGAGATTCATAGACCTGCGGGTCTTTGGTTTCTCGTAGGGTTCCCCGCAAGAACGTAAAAGAAAGCAGGTTTGAGTTGTTTTGGGGGGCCGAAGGGATCCGCACTGGAACGCTCGAAGAGGAAGCCTGTCAGGCGTTTGCAGGGATTTCCACGGGGTAGGTGCGGTTTGTGAGGGGATAATGATAATGGGTTAAGAGGGTCCCCCAAACCCTAAACTCCAGAGTCTTCAGGGGATGTTCCTGGCAACCCTACACATTCACTACGTTTTTTTCGCACAGAGGCCCGGAAGAGACCATGCAAGTTGGCACAATCTGTTGTGAAGAAACCTGCCCACATCCTTCCGACGTATCAAGGAGCGTTCTGCATGGGGGGGGGGGGGGGTTCTCCAGAAGGCTTGCCGAGAAAGTTCCAACGGACCATTCAGACTTTCTGGCAGCTTATTTGCCCAAAGCGGCAGCATCGGACCGTTGGGGGGGATTCCAGAGATGCTTTCGAAGGATTAGTATGGGGTTGTGCCAATATCAAACCCGGAGACCAGAGGGCAGTGGCCTCGGCGGATGTGGAGGTGAGGTGAATTATGTTTCTAAATCTCGGCTGGCCGTTCCAGCTGATCGAAAGACACAAACAAGTTACATATACCTATAAAAATATGTGTGTATGTATATACATATGTATATATATATATATATATGTACATAGATATATATATATATGTATACGCAGAAAGCTATATATATATATGTATGTATATAAATATGTATGTATTCATGAATGCTTGAATGCACTCAGATCGAGTGGCTGCGCAAGATGGAGATCGTGTTCAACCTTTTCCCAGATCTTGCCGAGTGCCCAGTAGAAGGTCCAGAGAAGTCTCGTCTGAAGATGGGACCAAATGCGACGATGTTCTGAAGGCTGATTGTGCCTCCTCAGGAGTTTTGCCGCTGCGGGCTGCCAACAGCAGACTCGCGAATACTGTCGTACTTTAGTCCGTTGGTCTGGCGTTCAATGTTTTGGGAGGGGTCTTCTGATTCTCATGTCCTTCAAGCGATTGCAAAAATTAACCCTGCCTGACAGAAGAACTCCTTCTCTTGAAACAACAATGGAGGCATCTGCTTGTAGGCCAGTCATGTAATGTTGGGCACAGCGCTTTGCCACGCGGGACTGTCGAGGTGCAACGAATAAGTCTGCAGTACTTGTCTCAGTGCCGTTTAGTTTTGGTGAGGCCTCCTTCTCCCAGAGGGGCAGGAGGGTGAGAAGCTATGACTACCAATTGCTGAAGAACCCCCAAACAAGGAGAATGTTCTTCCTTGTAAGGCGAATATAGGGATTATTAATTCTATTTTTTGGGGGTTCTCAAGCAAATAGTAGATGACCCACACCTCTTCAGGCCTGCTACAACATTGTCCTCAATGCCGCGGCGGTCTCCCCAGTTCTGATGTAAAGAGTTGGTCTGATTCTTCCGCTCTTGCAATCAGCTAGAAGTGGGTCTGCCAATTTGCCAGTGAAGTTGGAAGGGCAAGCGATTTCTTGGCGGGTTCCAAAATTTTTCGGCGCCGTGGATGTTTCGGGCAGCGTGCCTCTAAACGAACCTGTTGCCGGGCCCCCTCCCTCCTGGGGGTCGGGGTAAGGTGGCCCTGGGGAGCATGCAAAAGAGGTCCCAAAATGCACTAGACATTGCTGGTTTGGAGGGTGCTTTTGTTTCCGCCGTGTGCCTCGTCGATCAGGTCCGGTCGAGAGCAGACATCCATCCCGAGAAGCTGCTCATGGAGATGCACGAGAGGTACCTCCGGCCTGGGCCCTGAAGTGTGGGCAGCAGTGCCTTTTGGAGCCACAGGGGCCTTTGTTGCCTCTCTAGCATGTCTTACTTGGGTAGCCCGGGCAGGTGCGGTGTATGTGGTGGGGGAGTAGAGGAGAGGTCACCAATACCACGAAGTTTGACGAAGGGTTCTGCACGATGGCTAGCCCGCCCATCATGGCAAGGATGGAGCCATGAGCCGCCCACACAGGACTTTGTGATGGTGTGTAACACCCTGGTGGTCCAACTGGGGGTTTTTCGAAAACACGGGACCCCTAAAGCAGACCCCCAAATAGTAGGATTACCTGATAATAAGGACCCCAATAAGGTACCCTTAATATCGAAAACCCCAACTCTCTGCAGCTCTTAGCTACGAAACATCACCTGGAGCACTCGCTGACCGATGGGAGGCCTGACGCCGTCAGCTTCAACACCGTGATCTCAAGCTGCGCAAGGCGCGCCTGTGCACGAGGGGGTTTAGGGTTTAGGGTTTAGGGTTTAGGGTTTAGGGTGACCCAACATGCCTTGAACTGGAAGAGCCTTGAAGGAGGCACTCGACAACCCGCACGCTGAATTTTCCAGATCGCGAACTCGAAGTGGAATTCTCTGATAGCCTACAACCATCCACATCTTTGAAGTTGCACCTCGGCAATTCTATGTGGAGAGGTTGCTAGCTAGATTCTGCTAGATCTTAGATCTTGGCCCCTGGAAAAATCCCCAGGACTGGCGACGACGAAGGCCAGGAATGGAGGGGAGTTCACATAGCTGTCACATAGCAGCTCACGGCTGCCTGAAGAAGGTGTCTCCAGGATTCAGATTCGTACCAAACGCGCTACGGCTTGTCGTGCGACTCCAGGGCGTTCGAATCTGAAGCTTCAGCCACTTCAGGCAAAGTGTCCACTTATAGCCGAGGCAAAGTACCAACAAACACATCCGAACATCGCTATGTGAAATTGCAAGCGCCTCCCATGGAACAGCTGCAGCCTCTGTAGAAGGTTGTAGGACGGGCTGTCCGCAGCATCAGCAACTCTTCGGTGCCTTGGAAAGCCATGGAAGAAGTCCCCGAGAAACATCCTGCAGAAGGCACGCGATGCGGGTGCCCGATGTCAACAGCTGATCGGTCCCCGATCAAGTTCACTCTTCCGCCTTATCCTGGCCACACCAGTCCGGCTAGCGGCTAGCAATGGCTAGTCATGGCAAGCTCAGTCTGTGCAAGTCATGTGTATGTCAGTGGATATACCTTTTGTGTGCCCTTTGTGAAGGCGCCACCGCAGAGATCACGGAGCTCGACCCAATGGGCGACGCTTGGGCTCCTGCTTAGCGCGATGCCTTGTGTGCTTTTTAGGCGAAACTCTAGCCTGATACCTTCCTGAAACACTTTAAGTGTTCCTGTATTGCTGCAACTAAGAGGCTGTATTCTATAGCTCATATTCGCAAGGCACCTCCCGCTGCAACGCAGAACCCACTTGTTCCCTTCGCAAGTCACACACGGATCCCGTTGTCGTCAATTTTCCGACACACATTCGCAAGAGCTCTCATCTCAATATGGTCTCTTGACCATATCGAGACTGCAGGATCTTGTGACGTATCACCTCACTATGGTGGATGGAAGCGCCTCTCAGCTTGCAAAACACTCAAGCTCCGAGGGTCTCTGCAGCCGCCCGAGCCCCCAGGAAACCGAGCTCTCCTTGAGCCGAGCCGCCTCCGTCTTCGACGCCATCACCGCAGCCGCTGACTGGAAGGGGTCGACAGCCGGACGCATGAGGCCGCTTGCCTCTAGGGCCTCTAGGGAGTCTCATCGGGGATCTCCTTCTTCGTTCAATAACTTCACGGGAACCCTAGCGGCTTCGGCTTCCGGGGCGAAATCTTGCGAAAGGAAGAGGTTTGATGGCTTCCGGGTTGAAAGGCTTTTGCAGGAGTGTTTCTTGTCCATGCGGCGCATTTGTTTTCCAGGAGTGCTCTTTCATGGCTCTCTAGAGGTGTGAGAAGGCATGGTGGTTTCTTGAGGGTTCTTGCCTTGACTTAAGGCTGACGCGAACCATTACTGTCTTACAAAGCTTTAGTTCCCTGGAGTCTGGGCTTAGGGCACCATGGCCAAAAGGGCTTGCAACAAACTGCAAGGTGTCGAATCACAGAGAGGTTTGATGGTCTGTCCTGTCCTGAGTCGAAGCCTTGAACAACTGCGCAGGCTAATCGTTCGGGGCCAGGGACAGCCCCTCCGGATCAGCCGCGAGACAAAGCTTTGCGACGTGACAGGCAGTCGGGAGGGGGACCTTGCATGCATTGTGCTGCCTAAAGCTCAGTCTTTCTTGTCAATGCCCTATAATGCAACAGGCCTTTTCTTTAAGCAATTTCATGATTCCACTTCGAACACCCCCACACTGCAAGCTAGGAATTTGCGAGCTCACTCTGCGGTGGGGCACTCCAGGAACACTCAGAGGATTCTCTGGGGATAATCCGAGGTTGGGCACTGTAGGGGTTATCTGTGGGGATGGTCTGGGGTTGGGCATGCCAGGGAATCTGCAGGATACGCTTGGGTTGGACACTCGGGGGATACTCTGGGGCACTCCATGACGCTCTGGGAATACTCTGAAATACTCTGAGGCTCACAGGGGATGGCTAGGGGGGAATCCAGGGTTCGGGGGGGGATTCTCTGGGGTTGGACACTTCCGCGACTGGTTTTTGGGGTATTCTGCTCTGGGGTGGGATGCGTGTGATGGGCGTGGAGTAGAGCGGGAGGAGCAGAGTTTAGTTTGAAATCCAGCAACCCCGCACCTTGCTTCAGTTGCGAAATCTTCCTAGGGGAGCTCCAAGGCCTCTCGGTTGTTGCACCTCTCGAGTAGAGACCGGGGTCTCGTTCACTGCTTGTCTGGGCCAAGAGAACTCTGTTACAGTCCTGTGGAGGCGCATGAATTGGACACACAGTTTATGCCTTCAAGGCGCCGCTAGCAGATTTTAGGAATGGCATCGGCACTTTGCCAATTTGCCGACGAGCGAAGCAAGCACCCACCTGGCACCAGGACATGAAGGTGTAGGATTCCCTCGCAATCAGGACCCCAGCAAGGTATCCCCAATATCGTAAGCCCCCCCTTGGTGGTTCTCAAAGATGTGCAAAAGGTGTTGCGCTCATGTCCATGTCACGTGGCAGGAGGTGAAACGGACCTCCTGGCTGTGCTTCTTGGCTATGATCGCGGCTATGGCTATGACAGCGAAGTCATTTGTTGAGAATGAAAGCTGCATGTTGAATGTTGACTCCTCTGGTCCAAATGTGTTAAGGTCTTGCGAAGCATTCGTCAAGACCTCATTAATGTGGACCTCCGGAATTGTGTTAAGTGTTTCGGTCATGCGAAAGCTTGGCGAGGAGGCAATGCGAGCCACTCCTGAATCGATTTTGTATGTTTCTTGCGAAGGTAAGAAAGGTACTGATAGTACATGCTTGGCTCAGGGGGTTGAGGCTGACACAGGAGTAGAGTTGTTTCCTTTGTAGATGGAGGGAAGGTGGAGGGCAGCGAGGGGGAAAATTCGTTCATAGACCCGCCTTCGGTAAGGATCTCCAGAGTGTACGTCTTGGGTGAAGGAAATGGTCCTTTGGCATCGTGCTGCATGAGCACCCAATTTGAGCACTACCCACTGTCAGCCTATACTTCTGCGCGTACCGGTGACGAGATCGAGATGGAGATTTGTGATGGACAGCAGGTAACATTCCAGAAGGAGCCAGGAGCCGAAGAGCGTGGGATATTCGGCGGTGACGCATCAGGTGTGATGTTCGGCTGCTCCTCATGTCCACCCTTGTCTGGCCGAGTGCTTATGCGTATCCTACTGCATTCCCGGACCTATGCCTTGGGTATAGGCATCGGGTCTTTGCAAGCAAATATGACTACGGATCCAGAGCACGATCCTGGTTTTTTGGGCTTGTATCACGGCGGGTACAGCACAAACGTGTGCGCATATGCACAAAGAACGCACACTACAGGAAGCAATTCCGATTGGCGTGCGGATTGTAAACTGGCGATACTTCTCGATTTCGACGAAGGAACCATGCAGTGCTATGAAGGGTTGTGGCCCTTTGGCGATGCGGTTCCCATTACGAGAGATAACTATTGGCCAGTGGTGGTTTTATGGCGCAACAACGATTCTGCGAGTATTGCCGTGGATTTC
This sequence comes from Symbiodinium natans, assembly GCA_905221605.1. NCBI lineage: Eukaryota > Dinophyceae > Suessiales > Symbiodiniaceae > Symbiodinium > Symbiodinium natans. The sequence goes on from CAJNDS010002108.1 coordinate 630,632, forward strand.
GTGTAGCTCCCGCTGCCAGCATGGCCTGGAAAATGCACGGCACATGCAGGAAAAATTCTGGGGGTCCGATTGCCAGTGCCTTTTTTTGAGCATATCGTGGTTTTGAGCAGCCCACATGTGCGTTCTGTGTCACAAAGACGTGCATCCTTTTCAGACGTAAGACGTAAGCTTATGTCGCCCAATGCAGTCAGGCACTAGACCTTTCCCAAAGCAAGTGGTGTTTCGAGCTTTGGTGTTGATCTGCGGGCTCCAACTCACTTGCGCAAGCAGGCGATTGACCCAAGCCCCATCCATTCAGACGGCCCGAGCCCGCGAGTGCTGATCTTGTGTGTCACGCACCCCCCTGGAATGAACCCTTAAACCACGGCTGAGCCCATATGCAACCGAAGCCAGGGCTCCACGCTTAAAACAGCGTTCCCTCCGAAGCATCCTCATCGGGAGCGGGGCGCAGGCATGCAGAGGTGGCTGGCGCAGATGTCCGAGGAAGGCGAGCGGAGCAGAGGAAGCATGGAGTTGACTCAGGAGTTCTGGGAGACCCCCGACTTTGGCTTCACGTAAGTTGGCAGTGTGCATGTGGCAAGGGCAGTCGCCATGTTAGATTAAGGCATTGTAAGTGCATACCTGTCATCCTCGCAAGAATCCCAACTCGTGTCCAAACCGTTGCAAGACAGCATCAGCATCACTGCAATACTACAACAGCACACAAACACCGTAAACGGCTATGCCCTAAACCCTCAACCCTCAACCCTAAACCCTTTGCCCTGCAGGCCTCTCTCCCGACCTTGCTACCTTCAATTCCGTCATTGACAGTTTTGCTCGTCGAGGCTTGGTGGCAGCCTCAGCTCGTCGCGAGGGCACGTGGTTGCTGGGAGTGGCTGCGTTGCTGGAGGATTAGGGCGCCGACTTCAGGCTTTGTGTTTGTTCAGGATACCTTTCAACAAACAAAAAGAACGCGAAGTGATCAGATCATTCATCAACCCCTGCACCAGTCATAAGACGGTCACTGGAAGATGTCACCATCTTGCATCATGCTACACTGCAGGAAGAGCAATGTTTCAGCTTGTAGACGAAGTAGATTGTCTACTTCTGCAACGCAGGCAGCGCAGGCTGTGACAGAGTCAAGGAGTCCAGGCGGCGTAACGTGGGCATGCAGTCCCCTCTCCGTTTCTGAGTTCGCCGATGCTGAGCAGTGGCTCCAGAGGCTGAAGGATGCAGGCCTGAATTGATGGCATGCGTTGTGTGCTGAGCTTTGTTGGTGTTTCTACGTGTTTCTGGCAGTTTCTCTTGAGCGGTTCTTACAGGAGCGGTAGCAAGAGTTGGGTTCCGTGTATATCGTTTTTTGTTTTCAGGAAACGGCATGCTGGCATTGACACTTGCACCTTGTGCAACAGTACCAGGGAACGGATGTTGCATGGACTGTTGCCGCGCGCTGCAGCGACAGCAAGAAGCAAGACTACTCTTGCTTGCTTCAGTTTGCCACAAAGACCTTGCAGGTTTGCGCCCGAACGTCCGCTCATATGGTCCACTAGCCGGGCCCTCAGAAGGCGAGCGGTGAACCGGCTAAGCGCCAATTTTTTCGCAGACACCTCTTGGGCTTTCGAGCGTCCTATGTTGCGGGCTTGAAAAGTGAGGAGGTCATGGCTGAAGAAGGCTTCACCAACACCCCGGCCCCAGAGACACCAAACGTACTGATAGGATTGTACCGAACACCTAAACTTTGCAGGCTTTCAGGCCCTAGGTAGGCCCTTGAAACATGTAAGGTTTTCCCTTTTCGGGTTTAAGCGGGATCATATTCAGGAATATTATTTCAGGAGGGGCTTTTAAGGGGCCATCCTCGGGCCGAAAGCACGAAGTAGGGAAGCTGAGACCGCGGGGTTTGTGCCAAGACCACCGCCTTGGCGCAACGTGGGGACACCGTGGCGGCCGCACACTGGCTGAGGCAAAGTGTGTTTCGAATGCTGCTTTGCGTTTCGGGTTTGAGCATGATGTACTAAGTTTGATCCAAGGGTTACGTCCGGTATAGGAAAACAACTGGAGTGATGGTGGACTGCCTGTGAGTGGAGATCGTGGGCACGAGACGTTTGTGTACTCTGCATGCTTCACGAGGTGGTGTGTGTCTGTGTGTGTGTGCGGAAGCCCTGATTCTAAGCTAGAGGGCAGCAGGGAGTCCACAGTTCTGCTGATGACTGTGGATACTCCGCGAAGCAGATTGGGGCGCCAATCTGTGTACCTGCAATATATAGTGTTTCAGAAAGTCGAGACCTGTTCCATTTAGCCAAAACCGTATTCCAAAGTCAGGCGCTCTGAAAACAGCAACATGATCATGAGGTCTCTTCCCGACAACCAATACCTGACAGGTTTCTAAGGCTACCGAACGCTCGACTTCCCCAGTTCCATGGTCGTCAAGGAAAACTGGACAGTGGGATACCACAAGTACTCCGTGTGCGGCCAGTTTTCCGGGAGGGTTTCGCCCTTCCCTGGAACCGTTGCCATTAGGCAGGACCTTATTTTGGACTGCCTGGTCCTGGATTGGACTAATATGTAACCGGTCCGGCTCATCCGCGGAATGAGAGCCTTACAGCTTCCGGACAACCACATTCCAGGCCGTGTCTTTTCCTTTCAGGTGATGGCCAAGAAGGCCTCAGTGCCAAAACGGAACGGATAAGACCCATTTCTGCGGAATGTCAGAGGTCGTTTGTGGCTCGGGGGTGAGGTGGCCCCCGCCGGCCTACCAGTGGCCAGGTTGCCAAAAAGTGCTGTCGGGGGTGTGGAGGCTGCTCGGCTCAAAATAAAGTGGAGGTGCACTGCGTCGCTGTAGACAGCTGTGGTCTCTCGGATGCCCGTTGTGGCAGCTGGGGGGGGTCCACGACTGTGGCAGCTGGGGTTTCCCGGGACGCTCCTGGGCCTTTCATGAGAGCTGGAGGTCCCTGACAACGACTGCGACGACACAAGCTAAGGAACTGTCAGCTCGTGGTAATGTGATCGCCGCTCGGCTTCGGTTTAGTGGAGGTGCTCTGGGTCGCTGTGGACAGCGGGGGCCTCCTGGGCTGCTCCTGGGCCCGTTGTGGCAGCTCGGTCTTCCACGACAACGACATGGCGGTGGAGTTGGGGTCTTTCGGACACTCCTGGGCCTTTCATGGCTTCTGGGACACCGGTGAAAGGGTGCAAAAGCAGGACTTTCCCGCTTCGGAGGGTGTGTGCGCGGAAGCCCTGATTCAAAGCTAAGGGTTTTTGGAGGACTTGGTTGCCGTTGAGTGCTTGAGCTCATTTCATGCAGGGGGCAGCAGGGAGTCCACAGTTCTGCTGATGACTCTGGATACTCCGCGAAGCAGATTGGGGCGCCAATCTGTGTACCTGCAATATATAGTGTTTCAGAAAGTCGGGACCTGTTCCATTTAGCCAAAACCGTATTCCAAAGTCAGGCGCTCTGAAAACAGCAACATGATCACGAGGTCTCTTCGTGTGTGCGCGTGTGTGTTGGAGTGGCTTCGTGGTGCAGCGTTTATGCTCTGACGCTTTTTCGCTTGTCTCAGAACGAGGGCCCCGCCCCCCACCCACCCCAGCCATCTGCCCACTACATCCCCCCACCACATCGCCCCAGCCACATCCCCGCCCCACACCACATCCCCCACCACATCCCCCCACCATCCCCCCTCCAAACCCCCGTCAAAACCTCTTCTGCGAATGTTTGACATGTTTCCCGCACTTTGATCTCGATGTTTTGGGAATTTGCGCTTGCGAAGCTGGCTCATCTCCACTCTATGCTTCGGAGACGCAACCCCGAATTTTCGTCAAGTCTTTAGTGCGGCCCACCGGATTGAAAACCAACCTATTCTTTCCATCATCGCTTCCAGCCTGAATCCCAAAAAAACACTACGCAAACGTTATCCTCTAAGAAGCCACATTACGCACAAACGTAGAATCAATTGGGGCAGCCATGCTCCATGGATCTCTATGGCAACATTACCATCATGCCCCCCCGACCGCGCCACCCCCCCCCACCACCACCACACCACCCCCCCCCCCCCCCCCCCCCCCCCCCCTCGACCCTAACCGAAAAAGGTTCTCGAAGGATTAAGTTGTAAATAGGGCGTTTGGATGCGTTTGGTACAGGCTAAACAGGCGAGTTCAGCTTCGATGCTGAATGCTGCTGATGCAGCAACGATAAAAACACGAACCAGCTAGCCTAATGCAGAGGTGTGCAATCTTTTTGCGAGTTTGTCAAGCTTCCCCACAAGAAAGGCGAAGACCTATTACCAACAAATTATGTGCGATTTTGCGCTTGAGTTCGATGCATGCCACAGACATCCGCGGACGCACCGCGCACTGCTAGGGGGTGTATAGAGCTGCTCATCTCCATCTGCCGGAAACGGGACGCCGTGAGCACGCATCTCCATGTAGCAACTGCAGCGCCTACATGGTGCTTGCCCAGGAACATGATCGAGGATTCTGCCACGGCCTTGATAAGCGACGACAATTGACAGGTTTTTGGGTTCGGGTTGGAGCCATGTTTTTCTTTCAGAACTGGGCACGCCACAAGCACCCTGCTGCAACAACAAAAGCTTGAACCGTGCTCAGAAAGCAGCAAGCCTTGGCTAAGCCCGAAGTGGATAGGTCGAAGCTTGGCTGAGCACCTCCACAACTTAAGCGTTCAGCATCTCAGAGCAGCAGCTTGTAGCCCGTGCAAAGTTCCTGGAAGTACCAAAGCCGAAAGTCGAAGCAGGCCTGATAGGTTCTGATAGGCTGACAAAGGGTTTCCGACCCTGTTAGCACAAAGCCTCAGCGCCTCTGCATCCCACGCTCTGAACAGCGCCTCTCACCTAAGAACATCTGCTCAGGTGCCTCCAAATGCAGTGGCCCATTCTGCTTTGGTCGATGCATATGTGCGGACTCCGAGTGTAGGGCTTTGAGCACTTGGCTTTACCCGGAGGCATCCCAAAGTCCTGCAACTCGTAGAAAGATGGACTTCATGGTAAAGTGGCAGGGTTTAGTTGGAGGGCATGGTCGAAAGACCAAAGCGGGCTATAGTGGTTCCAGCTGCTGCAACGTTTTGTCTTCAGGTTTGCCTAACAACCAAGTCCCAACGGTGCCTTGACCTGGAAGGTGTCCCAAGACAACGCAACAGGCGCCAGCGACATGCTGAACAGGCTGGCGCGAAAAGCAGGGCAGGTAGGACTCTTCAGAAACTTGGTCGGCTTTTGACACCTTTTGATTCTGACTGCGGGACAAGCTGCATGCATGCAACTTTTGCCAGAACCATACAGACAGCTCAGAACATCTTATGAATCCATTACTTACAATAGTTTCCGTTTCATTACATGTCATCAAGCCCCACACAGATCCGTGAAGCCCCCACAGCCCCCACACTCCCTGCATCAAAGTCCTAAAGACCCCCTTTATCACCCGAAAAAGGTTTTTTGGAGGTTCGCGAGGTCTCGGGGGCCCGCTAGTGGTTTGTAGTCCACTGTGGATCTTTCGTCAGGTTACATTGCCCATGACACGCGTACTGCTCTCTAGCATTCAGGCCCCGGCTCTCTGCCAACAGAGTTGAGCACACCTGCTCAGACCAGAGCACGAATTGCTCGAGAGTTTTTCTTCTTCTAGCTTTGCAGCGAGGCTCCTGCAGTCACCTTAAAGAGTTCCATGTTAATCAAGCATTGGCCTGTGAAGATCTCGCCCCTTGCGAGGCTGCTCAGCGCGGGAGCGGACACGGACACGCGCACCATCAGCGCCGTGCTTCGCTGCTGCACTCGTGCGGGTGCACCCTCTGGCTCCTCCTTTTAAGCCTTTGTTTGTAACCGTTAAGAAGCCCTGCACACCATAGGCCGTTGACTAAAGCCCTTTGGGGCTGAGGGCTCATGGGCCTCGTATGGAGAAGGGGCTTTTGCAGCGATCTTCTCCAATGAAGGTGAGGAGGAATTCAGACCCCTGTCCGTTTTTAGAGGTTTCCGGGGGTTCCAGGGCTGGACTACCCTGGGAGGGCAAGCAGTGGGGGCCGCCTAAGCATGTCCTTCTGCATGCCAAAACTCTCTCTGCATGTTCTTTCTTACAAAGCCCCACCCTTGAGAAATTAGCAATAATTAGCTCGTCGACCCCTACCACCGTGGCTTCCTGTAGTCAACTGTTTTCTAGGGCATTCTGGAAGCTGAGAGTACTGTTTGACATTCTTCGACCCCCTTTGCTGTAAAGCAACATTCTATTTCTTAGGTTCATTGGCACTCGACAGGGATCCGAGGCAGATAGTGCCTGCAGTGTTCGTGTATGGTTGGTTGCTTGCGACTTCGCGGTGCCGCCGCTGCATGCCTCAAGAAGTGCTCCTCACCAACGTCGGCATCAGCCGGAGAGGCCCCGAACATGTCACAGGGCTTGAGGTTGATCTCTTGGCTCGACGTCCTTGACCCGAGATCCTTCAATCCCAGCTTTTGCACCCTGAACTCTCTGAACTCTCTGTGTAAGTCCCCCCCGCCTCTTTTCTTCTTTCAACTTTGGCTCCCGCAGATCTTTCGCCAGAAATGCTCCGGCAGGAGCCACCAGAGGGAATGCCCGCGAAGCTGGACTGTTTCGGCCCATCGCTGCATTGTCTTGGTACAAGGAAGGCCACAGCTGGCCCCAACACACCGTATAGAGTAGAGATGCTTAATGTGAACACCCTGTGAGGTTGGACCTTCCGTACATGCTGCACTGTGCAGTTGAGACCTGGAGTTTCCGGTAGCCAGAGAATCTCTGCAGCTCGAGCCAGAGATGGGCTTCTAGGCTCTTGAGTAGGTGCTCATCACGCAAGTCCTGAGGTCGGATCCATCACCAGCTGATGGGCGACATGAGCCGTAGAGATCAGATTCGCGATTTCGCTGCTTGACTGAGACCAGATGTTGAAAGTGGCTGAGTCGTAGGATTGTCCTATAAGTTCGACTCTTTTCTCAGAGCCACATCTCCCGGATCTCACTACAAAGTGATTCAGTTGGTAAAGCACTAGAGCATGGGGGGGACCCCTTTCCGATACAGGCGAAAGACATGAAAGATCCGCCGCTTCACTGCATCAGTGATCTCGGTTTTTTGGCTGAAGTGCCTTGACCAAGAACTGCAGTTTGGCATACAAGTGCAAGTCTTCACTCACAGCTCATGTCACCGTCTCACAGGCCAGTTGCTCCATTCAGCATGGGTTGCACGAGATGTCTCAATGTGTCTGAGAATCCTCTGCGCATGTAAGGTACGAAAGGAGAGGGTTCAGCACATTTGCGCTTCAATTGTAAACGCTTGCGCGCGGCAGCCGGGCCGGCCCCAGGACAGGAAAGGAGGAAAGAGGGTTTCGCAAAGTGAAAGGGGGGGGGGGGGGTGGGGGGGGGGTGGTGGGGGGGGGTGGGGGGTGGGGGGGGGGGGTGGGGGGGGTGGGGGGGGGTGGGGGTGGGGTGGGGGGGGTTGGGGGGGGGGGGGTGGGGGGGGTGGGGGGGTGGGGGGGGGGGGTGGGGGGGGGTGGGGGGGGGGGGGGGGTGTGGGGGGGGGGTGGGGGGGGGGGTGGGGGGGGTGGGGGGGGGGGGGGGGGGGGTGGGGGGGGGGGTGGGGGGGGTTGGGGTGGTGGGGTGGGGGGGTGGGGTGGGGGGGGGGGGTGGGGGGGGGTGGGGAGCGGGACCCTCCACGGCCTGGGTTTGCAGCTCCTCCAAGCGATTGGGGGGGGGTCCCACAGGGGCGTCAGAAAATTTTGCATGAAGGGAAGGGGGTCTGCTTGTTCCAGACGCTTCTCGAAGCCGAGGCGAATCAGATTAGCGCTCTAGCCGCCGAAGCCCTCCCTAAGAGCAGAGCTGATTTTCTAAGCCTTGTGTTTTGAATCTCAAGTGTTGTTCTCAACTTTGTGAATCTTCACAGGGCGTTGGAAGATGCTGGCATTGTTGATGCTGCCAATAGCTTTGAAGACACGCTGCCACTTGAGCCCACTGTGGCCTTGGTTCGATTACTCGGTCATCCCTAAACCCTATAAACCCTATAAACCCTATAAACTCTATAAACCCTATAAACCCTGTAAACCCTATAAACCCTATAAACCCTATAAACCCTAAACCCAGTTAGCTGCGTCTAGCCCACAGGCACTGCAAAAGGAAACATACCATATGCCATATCATGGATAACATACCGCACGGAACATACAACATATTCCATATATACATATATGTATATATATATATATTGTATATTTATATATACATAGACATACCTTTGTTTATGCTGTTGTTCACATATGTGTTGCTTGTGCATCACTGGCCCTGGCAGGAGAGCTGTCTCTCGTGGCGGAAGATCGCGAAATCTGAAGAATTCACAGTCACTGCCAGTGGCATGGCACGGTCAGAAGGGCGATACAGCAGTAAGCCGGTGCGTGCGCGCATGTGTGTGCGTGAGGGAGGGAGGGAGGGAGGGAGGGAGGGAGGGAGGGAGGGCAGTTTTGCGTGTGTGTGGTGTGTGTGTGTGTGTGTGTGTGTGTGTGTGTGTGGGTGTGTGTGTGTGGTGTGTGGTGTGTGGTGTGTGTGTGTGTGTGTGTGTGTGTGTGTGTGTGTGTGGTGTGTGTGTGTGTGTGTGTGTGTGTGTGTGTGTGTGTGTGTGGTGTGTGTGTGTGTGTGTGGTGTGTGTGGTGTGTGTGTGTGTGTGTGTGTGTGTGTGTGTGTGTGGTGTGTGTGTGTGTGTGTGTGTGTGTGTGTGTGTGTGTGTGTGTGGGTGTTTGTGTGTGTGTGTGTGTGTGTGTGTGTGTGTGTGTGTGTGTGTGTGTGTGTGTGTGTGTGTGTGTGTGTGTGTGTGTGTGTGTGTGTGTGTGTGTGTGTGTGTGTGTGTGTGTGTGTGTGTGTGTGTGTGCCTGTCTCTGTGTGTCTCTGTGTGTTTGTGTGTCTCGGACTGATGGCTCCTTGCTGGACCCATGTTCAGATTCTGACGTCGTAACTTCTACTTTAAAGCTTATTTCAGGGAGAGCGTGTGTCCCAACTCCGGTTCGCCGAGAACAAGGAGCTAGTCTGTCGGCAGCGGACCGGGAACCTGTGATAGCATGTCCTGGCCAATGAAGACCAGGTAACACATATTTGTCATGAACATCATCATTTGAAGTGCAGAACGTCCGATAGCACGTAACCGACCGATATAGCGAACAGGCGTAGCCCTGCGAGCAAGTTGGTGGGCATAGTGCCGCATTCGCAAAAAACACCTGCATGCGGACTTCTGGGTACCTGCTTTATGGTTATTTGATTCCTCGGCCCACCCTGTCAATCCACGTGCCTCGTTGCTTGTTGAGGAAAAGATCTAAGGGACCGTTGAACTGAGCTTTCCGAATAGCTTGGCCGGCCGTCCCAAGCAAACACTCACGAACCCCTCAAAGAGCGCCTTCCAGATCTCCCGCATCATTGCAAACGTCAGGGCCTACACTGTGGCACGAAGCCTATGCGGCGCTTCTGGGTCTCGTGCCAGGTGGACCACGGTCCCCTCAGTGCTTTGACCGAATGTCTGAGAGCAGGGCTTTACCGGTGTAGGGTGACGGATGAAGTGCAGCTGCAGGGAGGAGTGGGAGACATGTCACCTTGTTTTTTTTGATTTGGATGTTGAGGGGCTGTTTTTCGTCTTTAGCCAGACACTGCTTCTCATGGATTCTCAACGCAGTCTCGGCCTTGGCAGGAACGCCCTAACTTGAAGCTCATTGACACTGAAAAGTTGATGCACTTTGGGTGTTCAAGTGCTAGCCTGGTAGGTGCGAAGCTCTGACAGCCTTCACCTTTCAGAGTCTGTGGTCGGTAGTCCGGGTCCTGGGCCGGAGGGTGAAACTCCGAATGTCCGAGATCCCTGAGCTTTACTCTCCACCGCCTCTGCGAATGCAGCGCAGAATTGTCAAAGAAAGCGTGTTCAGCTCCGTAGCAGGAGTTACGCCATCCTGCAGAATGGGGCTTCTGGAGCTGTAGGTCTATCAGAAAACTACATGGAAGATTGCTCCTTGGCATCCGCACATGGACTTCCTTGTTGCATGGCATCAGAGGCTCTCTCCCCGACCACAGCCAGCGGGGACTCTCACGGCAACCAGCACGCGCAAATACCGCACCAGGACCATGTGGGGATGAGGGCAGCTGCCGCACATCTGCTTTGACGATTAATTCGAGACAACAGGTCGCGACAAGGTGTCATGGTAAGCATAATTCTGAGTGCTGTTCTCAGGTAGGACTTTTTTGACGTAAAAAATCCCTAAACCCTAAACCCTAAAAGGGTCTTAAACGTTAAAAACCCTAAACCCTAAAAGGGTTGTTTACGTTTAAATTCTTTTTGCATGACCACCTTTAGGACGCGTCCGATCGAAGCAGCTGCTTGACTGCACAGGATTAGGAGGCGCAAGGACTTCACAAAACCTAGCTGCTAGCTGCCAGAATCCCTAACAGGGTTTAGGGTTTAGGGTTTGGGGTTTAGGGTTTAGGGTTTTCAAAAAGCGTGCAAGCAAAGCTTTGGGAGCCCGGTGGCTGTGCCCAGGCGGCTGAAGTCAGTGACGCTGCCAGAGGCACGAGATGGGATAGCTATGGATAGCGGGCTTCGACGACTGAGGCTTGACGAGCTTCGGAGTTTAGGGTTTAGGGTTTGAGGTAGTGTTTGGGGGTGAGGCCAAGAGCCCTCTGAGCCAGTCTCATTTTGGGACATTGCAAGCAGTGATCTTTGAATTCCACGCCTTTGGGCGCCTCCAGATGTTCCGGCGCACGTGTGTTTGGGGGGCTCGAAACTTTGGAGAGTGGTGACTGGATTGAGTGTCCACTTTTAAAGGAGCTCCCAATTTGGAGAGAGAAGAGACTCGGAGAATAGAGGGCTCGGAAGAGTAGACTGAGTAGACTGAGTTTATGCACCTGGCCTCGACAGTCCGAGGAGCGGTTGGAGCGGCTGTCGTACGGTCGAGGGTCAGTTGATGTCAGTTGCACTCAGTGTTGCACCCTCCTCTGTTGTGCAGAGGCTTCCTGAAATCGGCTGAAAGCATCCTTAAACTATCCTTAAGCCATCCTCAAACCATCCTCAAACCATCCGTAAACCATCCTTAAACCATCCTAAACCTCTCACTCTTGTGACCGAAGGTGCCTGGCGCAGAAGCGACGGAAGCCACAGAGGACAGGGCTCCCACCGGTTCAAGCTTGTGCAGGCGAGAGGCCTTCGGAATTTGGGGAGTCCTACTATTTGGGGACTCTAGTACTACTAGGGTGTCCCTTATGTTCGTAAACCCCCATGTCGATGCGGATCCGGAGGTTCGGGGCGGGGGGCAGGCTTTTGGTAAATCTTTGCACTGGAAAGTCTTTGCACTGGGCGTTGCCTTTTTGGTCCTATGAGTGTGCAGGGATGTAGACTCCGAGGCTTTGGTACTTGGGGCGAGGTGGGATTTGGAGCTCCGCAGCGCTTTTATCCGTGTGACGTGATTACCTAAAAGGTGTTGTTTGAGTTTGACTCTTGGGGGCTTTTGAAGGGGGAAAATCGTGGGTCGCTATCGGAGCCGTGTGCTGGGAAAGTCTTCGGCTGAGGACATCGACATTCCACCGCGGCCACAGACCACGGACAACTCAGGTCAGATACCTATCGGGGAGGGTGTGGGGTGTGGGGCAGTGTCTTGGATTTGGGATGGCCGCCAGTCCTCGGTTTAACAAGGTGCTGACAAACCCACACCTTGCAACTTGTCAAGCTACGTATCGTGTCTTTGCTGTAGCTTTGTCAGGTATATGCTTTCGTCGAAATGTCGTGTCATGTTTGTTTCATGTCCACCTGCAGGGTAGGACCGGGTAGGAGGAATAGTTGCAAACTCAACAGCGAACGGACTTTCGAATTCTGTGGGTCTGGCATCCTCGAAAGCACTGGATCTTGGAATCTGGGAAGCCGGGGCGGGACTGCCCAGCTCTGGGGACTAAACAGGGCTGCGTACAACCGGCACTTGAGGCCACCATCAGCCTCCTCCCAGGGAGTCCGCGAAGATGGCCCGGTTCTTGGAGCAATCTTTGGAGCACACGCACCGGGAAGCAGTTCACAGTCGTGCAAGGTAGCGGATCTGAGTTGCATCACGTCAGGCATGGATTGCGCGAGCAAACCACGTGCCCTTGGACACTTGTGCGTGCCTCAGGCATACTGCAGGCAGGCTGTGTTCCTTTGCCTTTCTGCCTAGATTACTTACGGGGAGCCATGCACTATTGTGGATCGACGATTCGGGACACTGCTTGCAAGGGCCCACGACAAATCAAATCACATGCTGCGCGTACCTGTAAACCCTGAACCCTAAACCCTAAACCCTAGGCTTACAAGCTGCTGACTTGCGGGGGCCTTAGATGCAGCATGTCAAAGTCCGGGAGTCCAGCCTAGTCGGGCCGTAGGGTTTGCGGGCTTGGAGAAGCTCCTGTTCTCCTCTTGAGGGCTTCTTGGTGCTTCTTGAGCTTCGCACAGGGTATCGGCAGCCTGTCTACTGTGAAATTTGACTGAAGAGGGCTCTGAGTACTCGTCACACTCTCGGTCCGGGTTGAGCTCAGGGCTCCTGGCTGGGGCGTAGCCATCTGCTAGCCTCAAAACGGATCGTTGTCTTTGAGGGGGATCTCCCATACACCGGCTTCTGACTGTTCATGAGCACTTCCCCCCAACAGCCCATGGACCCAAAAAGCTTCACCAACCCTACAAAGCCCGATGAAATGGGGCCTTCATGCTCGTTCAATCTGGGTATTTCCAAAAATTGGGGGGGGGGGGGGGGTACCCTTAGTATACCCCAAAACAGTATGCTAGTGCTCCTTATTAAAGGTACTCCTTAGTAAAGGAGCCCCCAAAAGGGTACCCTCAATACACCCCAAAATAGTATATATGTATATATATATATATACTCCTTAAAGAACCCCCAAAAATGTACCCCTGTTCTCGGAAATCCCCCCGATCCGATGCCCCGGAGGTTCCTGGAGCAAGTCGCCGGCCTCGAGAGAAACTTGAACATCGACCAGCTCCTGGGGTTCATTAGGGTTTAGGGTTTAGGGTTTGGGTTTTGGGTTTAGGGTTTAGGGTTTAGGGTTTAGGGTTTAGGGTTTAGGGTTTAGGGTATTTCCCCATTTAGGGTGTACCCATTGTTTCATACCCAAGTAGAATCGAATGACGGACACCCCCCCCCCCCCCCCAAAGAAAAAAAGTACCGGTATTTTCGGAAACCCCCATATGCTCAAAGCATCTCAAAACCTCAAAAGACCTCACCCCCCCTGTGCCTTTACCTCAGAAAACTGCTTCTTACTCCCAATACACTCCCCAAAACCCTGTTTGATCTCAGGGAACACAGCAGGTTTGCGTTGATCGACTTATTCCTTTCTTTCGGCTCTGAGAATTCCCTCCGTGAGATTTTGGGGTTAAAGCATTTTGAAGCTTCCAAGGTGTGTCAGGTTTGGCATTTTGAAGCTTCCGTGTCAGGTTTGCAGGATTCCGACCCCCGGTGAGGATGTAAAAGTTTAGGGGGCTTAGGGAACATGAACTGGCTGCATGGGGTTTGGCCTCGTCTCTGCCAGGTTTGGCAAGTGCCGCTTGACAGCAGGTAGTCCAGCTATCTGTGCAGGACGCGGCATATTTCCAATAGCCCCTACACCATCATCAACCCTTAATCAGCAAAGGTCAAGAATTGATGTTTTCAATTGATATCTTCAACCTCACAATGCCCTGAGGCCTATTGCACTGCACTGGTATGGATTCCCTGGACGAGCTGCCACAGAATCTGTTGCGCCATGCGTTCGCAGTCGCTGACAAAGATAAGACTCCGGGCGAACTTACGGCCACAAGCAACTCCAGGGTTTAGGGTTTTGGCTTCTTGAGAAGTAGACTGTCTGCAGGGCGATCCCCAAGTTCAGTTGCTGTGGTGTATGATTTCGTTTAACTTATTTTCTGGGTGAATATGGGTATAGTTTCCTAAGTTAGGGTCCCCTTTTGGGGACCCATTATGAGGCGTCACCCCTTAAAGAGGGATGCCAAAAAATGACCCTAATTTAGAGAACTACCCATACGGGTGACTGCCAAAATGATAATCCCTTTTGGGGTACCGGTCTTCTTTGAGATCCCTAATATAACACGGCACCAAATATTTAGGGTACCCCAAAAAGGATCATAAGTTTGACAGCCACCCACATGAACAAAACCCTAAACCCTAAACCCTAGACCCTAAACCCTAACCCTTTAAACCCTAAACCCTAAACCCTAAACCCGAACCCCCTAAAGCCTGAAAGTGACGAAGCGCATCGTCTCATCCTGCTCAGCCGACTCTAAGCTGGACTGCCCTGCAAATGTTTTCGGCAGCCACAAGTCTTTAGGTTCAAGTCTTTAGGTTTAGGGCTTAGGGCTTAGGGTTTAGGGTTTAGGGTTTAGGGTTTAGGGCCACAAGCATCACATGCCCTTCAGGACCGAGTCCTGAACCAACGAGTCACTGTAAACTCACTATATTCCTAAACCACTGAAATTCCCAACCTTGCAGACTGCAGCAAAAGGGAGCGGCGGTGACATACATGAGAAACGAGCCCCAGCAGGGTCCTAGCAGCTAGGTTCAACATCGAAAACGAAGCTCGCTCGAAGTTCAGAGGTGCACTAGACAGCCAAGGCAGAGCACGGCTGGGGAGCACTTTTGAGCTTAGCAAATCCGAACAGGAAACCCCTGAAACCCGTTCGCAGAGCACCTAGGAATGGCTCCATCTCGTTTCCGGAGTTTGTGACCTGGTTTTCTACGGTCCGGGGCTTAACGTGGGGCGGAAAATGAGTGAAGCGGAAGCTGCATCTTTAGGCAGCTTTAGTGGTGCGGTGTGTTCGCAAGAGCCTTCTGAGGACGTGCCTAGCGCACCCCAATCTGAGGTAGGATTCAACACCAACGTCACCTTATCAGCCAAAGAGCGCGCGTTTCGCGAGTTCTGCTCCGAAAACGAGCTTAGAGCCTTGGCGGCATCGATGATCGACTCCAGGCAGTCATGCGCAGGGAACTCAGATGTCGCGTGACATGTGAGATTGAGGTCTTGTCGACATGGACAGGTATAAAAAGTACTTCGCACCCTGTCGGCACAGAAGATTGCCTTGCTGCAGGTTGCCAGCATCTTGCGCTTATCGCGATGACTAGTAGTGCTGAGGGACGTAGTTGGGGGCTTCGGATCATGTCAGCCGCGAGACCCTTTGAAACTTCGGGCCAGCGTACCCGCTCATGAAAGGCCTTGGGCGCAGCGAAAGTTTTGGAGGTCAGGGCTTCAAGGTTGCTAGAGGTTAGACTTAAGCCCTAAACCCTATAAACCCTGAACCCTAATCCTGGTAGACTGACACTGTATCGCGCTTGCCTCAGATGCGGTACGTCTGAAGCTGCAGGCAGAGTACGATATGGACGAGAGTGGCGAGATCGACCAGGAAGAGTTCGAGGCTTTGATCAGGACCTCTTGGGGGATATAGCAGGCATACTTTACATAGTCCGGTGGTCTCTTTAAGTAGGGCTTCTGTCTTGTAGGGGGTTCTTATTGGGGTTTCTCGGGGCTTTTGTGAAGGTATAAGGGTAACAGATAAATGATAAAGCGGCCACCGGCCGTTTTAAGGCATACTAGACTCGGAGCTCTTTCAGATGTCGGTGGCTCTCCGCGCCATCCATGCTGCCACAGTTTTGTGCATCGCAAGCATTGGGACTGCACCCTTCCCGTGGCTGCAACGCACAGGAGATGCGCGCGTGTGCCGCGGCACCTTGAGATTCCAGCCACGCGCATGAAGCAGCTTTGGACTCAAGCTGCGCCTCTGCAATGAATGGACCTCGTTCATGTCCTTTCCATTCCGTTCCTGCTCCACCAATCTTCACCACATCCAGCTACATCTCACGTAAAGGGCATACGAAGCTCAGAAATTTGGCAGGGTTCACATTTAGGATGTCAAGACCCAGTATGCCTCAGCAACTTGCCTTGCAAGCTTGACACACAAGTCGCGACAAGGATTCTGACCAGAGTGGCTCCATAGACTTCGCCTCTTGGCTCAACAAGCCAGGTCAAGCAAGTTCTACCAGATCATGTTCTTCACGGAACCTGACTTGGCATCGTCAAGATAGGGCATGTTTCCCTATGCGCACGACATGCTAGGCCAAGTCATCTCCCGAGCCCATATGATTCTTCTAGCACTGGAAGTGGCACATCGCAAGCATCACACCCAGCTCCTTCAGGGAATTGCACATCAGCCCGCGTCGCAACACAAACCTTTCAGCCACTTCGTACCACAACAGTTATCCCAGGAGGAGTTCGCCCTCTTCTACAGAAAATTCTTCGAGGCTGATGGAGTCGGCGGTTTCGCCGCTTGTCTATCCTCATCCTGTTTGTAGTGAATGCTGGATCCTATGCTAGCCCTGATAAGCCCCGATGCTCCCCACGTACTGTGATCTTTAACTTACTATTTGCACTGGGCAATAACTACGAGTAGGCACTGCAATGGCTAGCTCACACTCGCCCGTATGCTTTCACCATACAAGGAGTGTACTGTCCCTGCATCCTCACCCATATCAATACGGCTCTTTGCAAGCCACTCCATCCCCAGCACACCATACAACAGAAGTTACGGCAAAACCATGAGGAATCGATTGCCGAACTTGCGCCGAGCTGAAGAAGTAAGGAATCAAGACCTTGTAGCCCAGTATGCAAAAGTCGTCTGTGCCAGAAGCGATACTAGCGGCATCATGCGGCATCAAGCCTACACAGAGACCGTAGTGACGCCATAGTGGTAGAGTGTTAGGCATATGGTCTGCATGTTTCAAAACGTCTCCACGAGTTTTTGCCTTTGTTGAGAAACAAAAAAGTGGAGGCACAGGCCTTTAACTGACCTCCCAGCCAAAGAGACACCACCCCGCCAAACGCCAAGACGAGCATTCAGAGGCGCATGGGAAGCCGCCCCCGAAAGGCCCCCGAAAGGCAGGAAAGTTCGTTCGGGCCACCGCGGCGAGAATGCGATTTTGGACCAGAGCTTGGATTTGTGAAGGTTTAGCTCGCAAGTGAGGGCTGCATTTCTTGAACGCGAAAGCCCTTCCTTCAGCAGTCCTTCGGATTTTTTCCAAAACCCTAAACCCTAAACCCAAACCCTACCGGCCAAGGAGAGTTTCTACCGAAATGTTCGGCCTCCGCTTGGTATGGTCGCATGGCAATGACAGGCAGTGGGCAGCAAAGTGTCAGCTTAAGACTCAACTACTTGTTGGTAGTGAAACCGAGCAGATGGAGCAGGTTTGGCCAGAATATGCTAGGCCTACATCTTTGCGCCAACCCGCAGTTATACGTTTCCACGTTCCTCCGCTCTGTAGCAGTGTAGCAGAAATGCCTCTTGCAACCACGCAGGACTTGCAAGCGGTCAGCCACGCGATTATTTTTGCAGATGCGCCTTGGGTGCTCCAGGCTCTTGCGAAGGGGAGTTAGGCTCACGTTAGGCTGTGAGGCTTATATTGGAGAGCCTGGGCCCAACCATCTTCAGGAGCTTCAGTGCTTACGGCATGGCATCTTTGGATGTCAACAGCGAGTCGTTTTCTTTTCTTGCTACTCTCTACAGGCTCCGCGCGACATGCCTGCTACACTCTTACGACGAGGTTCGTATGTGACTAGTGCCACTATGACGACCACCACTACAACTGCCAATGCAAGTACAGAGTGAAAAAGCGCGGTAAAACGACACCGCAAAGAGCTTATACCCCTCATGCGTTTTGGCGCCTGGTCCCGGAGATGCGCAGCATCATCGCACTTGGCTCGCTCCCTGGGATCCCCAGCATCAGCGGCTCCGGCCCCAAGGCCGTGATCGCCGGGGCTCGTAGCGGCTTGAACACGGGGAGCACCCGGTATTCGGAGGCTCCGGCCGCTTCCGAAGCCCCCAGGCCCGAGCCACCGATGCTCATGATGCGGGTCGGTGCCCCCCGAGGAAATCGGAATCTAAACTGACTCGTTTTCAAAAAAAAATGGGAAAAATGATGCGCGCCGGGGGTCGCTCAAAGGACCTCAGGCAAGAGCCAAACTAGCCTGAGTCTAGCATGAAAAACTTAAACACCTTAATACAATTTCACCAGCAAAGAGGCCCTTTTTGGGAGGGCTTGTTTGGTCCCGGATCCTGGCTTCCCAACCGAGTCGGCAGCTCGTGGCACCCCCGCCCATAAAAGTTAAAGCTAGGGCTCGCGTCGGACCACGGGCCTTTTTAAATGTTTGAGAGACCACGACTGCCATGGTTCCAGGAGGTACCTCCGTTTCCATGCAGCATCCGCGAGCATCCAGGTGCCTACCTCCGACGAGCGTGCCATCTCTAGAAAAGAGACAATGTTGTGCAGGAGCGTCCGCGTGCTTCAGCGAACAAACTTGACCCATTTGCGCCGGGTGGTTTCCCAGGTCCTGCAGGATTTTTGTCTATCCGCCGTCTGCCCGTCTGCCCCCAAGAGGTCTGTGCGCATCCTTGCATCAGTAGCTGTGAGTCGTCGCCTCTGGCAGTGCTCGTTTCAAAGGACGTGTCTAGTGGGTGCGTTTGTCGAATGACTCCGAGACAAAACCCCGTCTAGTGCATAATGAGCCGCTTTTCTTCGTTGCTCGCATGCGCGCACTGATTTTCATTTTGTTCGTACGACAGTCGTCAACCACCCAGCCAGGCAGGCGGGGTTTCAGTTTATGTTCCAAGATTTTTGCCATGGTCTGTTTTTGTCCAGGCGCCCCGGAAAAACGAGCCCATCCTCCGCAACACAGAAACATGGTGCGCCCGCCTTCCAGAGCAACAAAATAAAGCCTGGGAAGGAGGGCCGCGCAGGCAGGGCCGGCAAGCAAGTGGGCCCGCCCCTCCCCAGCAAAAATCGATGCGCCCGAACATGCAATTACAGCTAAACAGAGCATGCGGGAAAGACAGGTTTTGGTATGAGCACATCATATGGGAAACTGTTGATTAACATCTAGCGGAACTTCTGGATCTCCTGCTCAGAGAGAAACTAGAGGATTTCTCTGCAAGTATGGAGGAAACGCAGGTTCTCCTAGGAGGAAATATTCCGGTTTCTCTTAGGAAAACCCAAGGAAACCTGCTACCCCCCTCCCTCCCCCTAAAAAAAGCAAAACCTACCCCCACACCCCCCCCCCCCCCCCCCACCCAAAAAAAAAAAAAAACATACCCGCCCACTCCCCAAACAAAAACAAATAAAGGTAAACAAATAAAAGCAACCCTCTACCTTTGTAATGTACCTTGGTCGAACAGAAATGTTGGAGCACCAGGAACGCCTCAAGTTCCATTTTTGTGGCGCAGTTGTTCCCATTAGGTCTGGTGGCTTAGATTTGCATGTTTGGGCACAAGCAATGTTTCTTCGTTAATCTACCCTCCATCCCCACCCCAGCCTGCCACCCACGCAGCACAGCAAAATACTGGAAAAGAGCACAAGAGACCGTGATCAGTCAAGGGCGAAGTACATCCTACTTGTACTACTACTCCTGCTATACTCCTACTACTCCGACTTTTGCTGCTACTGTTGCTACTGTTGCTACTGCTTCGAGTACATCTACTGCTACTGCTGCTCTTATTCTTACTCCCTGTTTTTGCTCCAGTTGGGCACAGGCTTCCTGTTGCTTCATACTCCCAGCCGTCACCAAGGGGCCCTGTTGCGACCATGTGTTGGAGCCTCTATATTAAAATGAAGTTGCTGTATGTTACTGTTGTTTGCAAAACATGGCCCCCGAGTGGCTGTTCAGTAGTATCTTGCTGCCAGTCGGAAAAAGATGTTTGTAAGAAAGTAGGGTGGAATTCAGCGCGATTTCTGTAGGAAGCGGCAAATGCCGACAGGAGCTTCGTGTAGTTCGAGAGCCTCGTGAGCAGTTCCACTTTTCCAAGTACCACCACTGCAAACTAATGCCCTGGTAAGCCCTGGTAATGCGGGTCCCTAGACGAAGAGCACTCCTGCCCATGTGCTGTGTGGCATGTGGAAGTGGAAGGTAGGGGGAAAGGGGGGGGGGGGGGGGGGGCGGGGGGGCTAGAACAGCATGGCAGCTGGTTTACTCATCACGAATGCTTTTCAACGTCAGACTGTCGGTTCCGATGAGCACTGCCGAAGATCCCGTCGAGCTTTGCCAGAATTCGGAGGCTAGAGATTGCACCTCCAGCTGGCGCCCGGCAGGAAGGACCTCGCAGGTGGCTTGAGCCGACATAGGTCCAGGCCAACAGGCTTATTAAGTCCTTTGCAACAACAGTTCCTTGAACATTTTGTAACAATGAGGCTGATTATCTATGGACTCATGCAATGTCTTGGATACAGCACTCCTGCAAGATCATTTGAAGACTTGAAGACATGGGCAGGCGAGTAGTCTGAATCGATCACACTCTTCCCGCACATACCCCGCTTTGAAGCCTGCGGAGAACTCCACTGGTGCCAACAGACTCAGGTTGCCAGCACCGGTCTATACTTGGAGGTTCATGGTACGTATTAAGCAAGTACTTCTATACAGGTATAATTGGTACCGTGAACCGTACCGGTCTTGAGGGTGAGTTCCGAGTACGTTTGTTTGCTTTTTTCAAAACACGCGCGAGCCTTCACTTCCTGAGCGCACTGGCGTATCACTCCTGAAGAACGGCAAGGCTCTGGCTGAGCTCCCGCCCTGAGTTGAGGGCGCAAGTACTGCGCTTGACGCATCAAACAGTTGCTTCTGCCCACCAAAGTTGAGAGAGTCGAGGTTTCAGATCAACATGGTAGGACAAAGAGCCTTGCCAGCCCAGCATCCCAAATGATGCTGTAACAGGTCACTAGGACTAGCCGCTAGTCACTAGCGATCTTCCCTTCGTAAGTCTTGGAAAAGATCACCACGCCGGCCTTGCCGCTTTTGTCCTCTGAACCAGTCGTGGAATCCCGTGACGCAGAAAAAGAGAGACGGAGGTGTGCGGGTGCTGCGTCACCTCGTGCAAAAGAGATGGTAAAACAAATCAGAAACAGCATACAAACAGCAAGGTGCAACATGGTGCAACAGTGTCTTGTACCATAGAGTCATAGAGGTCCAGCATGCTAAACGTAGGCCCGTAGGGTCGGTGGTGTCCGAAGCAGCTCCGGGAGTGGCATTTGCAGCCTGCTCCGGTGGTCCACTCTTTTGCGCGCTTGCAGCGCAGCCTCGCCCCACACTACATCTCCTCAGTGAAAGGCTCACTCAGACGTGGTCTTAACTAAGAGCGGGAGCGAGGATCAGAGTTTTCTGGTTGTTGTAGGGCCATCGGCTGCAAGGAGATACAGAGAAAGCAGCGCTTCGCACTTCACACTGTGAGTGACGCAATGTCGCCGGACAATGTCAGACACGTCGAGGGGCCTTTTTGACAAATTCGGCACGGTGCTGGTCTTGGGCAGACATTGCACCTGAAAGGGTGCGCTGCTGCAGGACCTTCCTGCTGCTATAAACCGGTATATGCTGCTTTTCTGCTGCAGAAAGCTACAGGCCGGGAAGACTTCGTGACTCCGTGACTCCCGCCCTGGGGCCCTTCTCGGAGCAGCGCAGCATATCAGGGTGAGACATGTAACGCTACCCCTGTACCTGCCTTAGAACGCAAGTGTGCTAAAGGAGAATCCTTGCGGAGCACCGCACAATGTGCAGAGCTTCTTTCATTCTGGATGTAAAAGGTAGTTCTCGGAGGCCAGCTCTTCACGGGACGCAATAGCTTACATAGCAGCCTTTACCTCGACAACCTGTCAGCCTGTAGGGACCCTCAGAAGCAAGTAAGATGTAAAGAAGTTTAAAGGTAGGTTACCCAGTACATGTACAAGGGATGACGCTGATGCACGGCCTAACGCAACTCCCGTCTGCACCGAAGCTGTCAGAAGAGCTCGTGAACGAAGCATTGGTTTCACTTCTCATGGTGGCGAGGGCCACGGATGTCACTTCGCTATAAGAGGGTGATACTAATCAGAACGCCGTTGCAGAAACCTCGATGCGAAGTGGTTTCATGTCCACCCTGCCGCAAGACGCACGATCGAAGGACTCAAAATGTGCCAATGGTTCTGGCTGTCTAACCCTATAGGGCTTATAATCGGGCTTAGAACCATCACGTCGTGGGCATCTGTGGGCATCCGCATGCCCAGCAGGCTTGAGCTGGGTTAGCGATGCTCATACTGCCGGCGGCGCATGGGGTTGGGATTCGGACTAGGAAGCTGAACTAGCAGGGGTGCACACGCTGTACCATCGATGTGTTCTGATCCTTCAGGAAAATACCAAACACGCCCTGAAGCCGCGCAAGCCGACGCCGAAGAGAGCTGAGCTAAACTCTGCAAGCACCTCGCAGGCCAGCACGCGATGACGCTGCACTGGTTCGAGCTCCCGCCTCGGTGCCGCCTAGAGTCGGTCTGGAGGGCGCCAGGTTCGGAATTCCGGAGTTCAATCGCTGGGACAGAGTTTCTCGGGGTTGGGCGCATTGAGCTTGGGACTTGGGCGACTTGGGGTTCACAAGTAGAATAAGGCTTTTTTTGTGGGTACACGTGTAGCCGGCAAGATCTCAATGCCGGCCGTATGGTGACAGAAGATCGTTGCGAGCTTTGTAGGTCTTTGCGCAAGTGTTGGACAGTTCGCTTCTCAACCTTAACATATCCTCATTAAGTTTATGCGGCATTAGGTGGCAGGGTCAGATTTCTTGAACATGTCTAAACCCCCGTGAGCCCTCTTCGGATCTCAGTTTCTTGCGTGCCTCCGGCGGCCGTGTCCTGGGAGCCGACCTGAGCGCCGCTGCGCAGAGTGCAGCCGCGAGCTGGGGACCCGGCTCCTGAAATCCAAAACCCGAATAGCCACGGTTTAGGGTTTAGGGCTGAAAGCAGCCTGGCAAGCCGAGGCCATGCCGGGTCTGGGGTGCTGTCATCGTGTGATGCTTTTCACGTTCAGGTCTGGGAGAATGGCTCTTGAGACTTGAGAGTTCTTTCTATGCAGCTTGCCCTACTTCGCTTCATGTTTTCCTTTTCTCGCATTTTGGGCGTTCGGTTTTGTTTGTGTGTGTGCGTGTGTACGAAGCGGACTTGGGTGAGGGTTCAGGGCATGCGTGGTTTTAAGTTGTCGTGGTTTCGCGCAGGCTCATGGATTGTTTCAGTCACAAGCTTGGGTTCAGGGCGTATACGGCTTTAAGAGTTTTGGTGATTTAACACGCAGGAGTTTGGATTACTCCCATCACAGGCGCCAGAACCACAGAGCCCGCCCCGTTCACCTAATTCCGGCAATTTCCGGCATCCACCCTCAGTCCCTCCACCAACGAAGGGGCCCCGCCTTCACGGAGCACCGTAGCTCCGTGCTATGCTAGTGCCACATCAAAGTTTAGGCCAGACACCACTGTTCATGCCCCAAGTTCTGAGCCCATATAGCTGACGAGATTCAGCTTGAGGCGGTAAGCCTGACGAAGCAGTTCCGGACTCAGCTTTCAGGAGTACAGTTGCAAGCTTTCCTGCATGGGTCGATGAATTGACAAGGAATGGTTTAAGCTGTAACCTCGAGTCGTTATGACTGAACACAAGAACCTCCTCACCTGACAACCAACGCGGTGTTGAAAGCCCTCCAAAGCCTCGCCCTCAACCGCCCTGGACAAAGTCTAAAGTGCTTTACTTAGGCCGCTAGGCCTTAGGCTCAAGCCCTGAATCCGAAGTTGCTGTGTCGAGGCGTCTTGGATACGTGAAGCTACTGCAGAAGGCCTCTCGGTGAAGGCCCGTTCATGGCAGGAGTGCTGCTAGGAAGAGTGTTGATTAAGGCGACTGAGCGGTGTCCTCCCTGCTTGTCTTGGCGTGTTACGGTGGATTCGTGACGGGCTCAGGACAGCAAATAACTCTGGCTAAGAAGATTTGCCCGGTCATGGCCGCGTGAAAATATGACGGGCTTGGTGGGGGGCCTGGGAAAGGCGCGCCCTCGTGAAGAAACTCTTGCGGCCGCGACCCCAAACCCTCGAAAAGAAACATGCAAAACGTGGAGCCAACCTGCTTCTCAAGCAGGAGCACTGTGGGAGGCTCTCGGTATTCCACAGACCACTCTTACTTTTCTCAGGTCGCTTCTTGCACAATCAATGTGGATCACGCAGGTGTAGTTACATGCCTGCTATGTTGCTATAGCCTGTCTTGGGACTTGGTGTCCAGCAACTCTCAGGGGCCAGGAGTCTGGCTTTTGGAGAGCTAATAGAAAAAGACCCTCCCAAACCATCCCCCGCCTTCTGTGGAAGCCCTGCCCTATAAGGGGCCCGCACCCGGCACGTGGTCTATAGGTCGAGGGACGATCTTCCACCCTGAGCCACAGAGTTTTCCTGACATAGCTGCCGCAAGCCCTGTCAGCCAGCAATGTCAGTGCGAACCCTGCAGCGACTGTGGAGCGGGAGACTTGCGCAACCATCGCGTCGCGGAGCGCCACCCCGGTTCTCAGCCTCTTTACTGCCAGGTGCGCGCTTTCGCCGCGGTGGCAAAGGCCTATGCTGCAAAGGGAAGGCCTGGCCTCTTCTTAACACATTCTGGCAGCATGCTGATGGAAGTTTAAGGAGAGGAAAGCCCACCTCAGGATTTCAGGCCCTTTGAGGGAGTGTGAAGGCATTACGAAGACACACCTTCTGCGCTGCAGGCTCGTGCTTGCGGCCCATACACTGACACAGATGCGTCAAGCAGGCCTGGCAGAGAGTTCCTCTTTGTTCTCTCTTTTTTCTTCGGACTGTAGATCCGGCATCCTGAAGCCCCAAAGGCATGCACCTCAAAAAGCACAACGCCGACTCAACAAGCCGCAAAAAGCAAACACCCGAGTCAAAGAAGCACCGAATTCCCCGAAGGTCGCACATGGAAGTTGGGTCCTTTTGGGTCCCTGATTTGAGTGTTGACTTGGTGCCTCCGCCTCCCATACCTTCAACCGCCCGGAGACTTCCCTCACAGCCCTATCGAGTCCTAGAAAGTCCTCGAGCGTGAGGCATGAAAGAGGTGTAAAGAACCCTAAACCCTAAACCATAAAAAAGTCTTAGCAGGCCATCGTGTGACAGCTGCCACCTGGGCCACCCTCTTGTCAGCTTTGGGCACCGGACCGAAGCGGTACTCCCGCCTTGTCCCACGCCGTTCGAGGGCGCAGGGCAGTGAAGGGGGATCAAAAATTAGGATCAGGAGGTGGTCTTTTATGTTATTTAAAGCTCCAAAGTGCAGTCGTTCCAGGCATTCGAGGGCGCAGGGGGGCCATCCGGGCTTGCAGCTGACTGCACCCATCTCGCGACTATTTTCGGGCAAACAACTCTCAACTCAACTCAAACCGTCAGGGTAACAGAGTCTGCTACGACGGAGCGAGAGGTTGCCGTTAGCACCTCCCTCATCCTAAAACTCCAGGCGCTGCGCGCCCTTGTACCTGATTCGGCACAACTGGGCTCGGGCTCCCACGATGCAACCACGCACCATGCCAGCATCGGCACACAGTACGTGGCACACCAGAAGCAGCCACACAGAGCTCACTACCAAAATCAGCCTACGCTTTGAGCGACAGGCAGAGTGTACGTCATGCCTACTTTGCTGTCATCTCGGTCAGCTTGTCGACCAAAGACTGCAGCTCCCGAGCCATTCCGCTTGCCGGCGCCTGTCCCTTCTTCTCAACCGCACCAGTCCCAAGTACGCCTTGGCAAACCGCTTCAAGCAAGTCATGATGGGATGGGCTGACGGCAAGGAAAAGCTTGAACTCGCCCCGATTGAAGGCTTTCTTCATCTTTGCAATGTAGACAATGTCGGCGATTTTATCTGGCGATGTCATTGCAGCTCGATGAGCAACGATGGTCTCCTTAAGGGCCTCATCGAGAGAGACTTGCTGTGTAGCAATGCCAGTATAATGGCAGCCCAAGCGTGTGCATGGAGTTCTCCGTCAGGCATGCTTCCACCAGATGTGCGCGCAAGCTTCGATTTCTCCACAAAAGATCCAACTTCACTCTTCACAGCAGCGATGAGCGGGTTTGGTTCCTTGAGCATGAAGGTCTTGAAGACAGCGCTTTGCAGTTCTCTGACTTCAAGCTCCTGACGCAGCGTCATCTTCGACACCAGCAACACGGCTTTCTGGATGAGCTGCTCATCTTCCCGCGGCGAGAGTGCTCGCACCTTGGCAGGGGGGCCATGCTGACTCCGTTCCTCCTGCCTTTTGGCGCTCCAGCCCTCCATGCTTCTGTTCGGGAAGAGCTTATGGGAAGTGGGACTTGATGTGTGTGAAACGCTGCGGTAAATCATCAGAATCATGTCCGCAAAACTTGCATATGAAGTCAGCAGGAAGAGTGGGAGCCGTAACCACAGCACTACCACAACGACTGCCAGAAGGACAGGAACCTGTGTCCAATCGGCGTTTGATGTGTTTACGCGTGGAGACGATGGACGCATGTACCATGAGACACCATGGGCATTGGTTGACATGAGCCGCCTTGCAGTAGTCAGACACAATGTTATGGTTGCTAAGACCGCTCTTGTACTGGTGCAAGCGTAAATCCCGGAGACTTGCAAACCGCTGCCCGCATGGAATCCCGCTCTCCAATGCAATGGAACACACATGAGGCAAATCATCCATTTCCAGAGGCTCCTCAGCATGATGTTGTCTTGGCGCTGGTGAGAAACCTGGCGGTGGAATCTGGACAGAGAGCTCCTGTGCCCGAAGCTCGGTAACATCCACATGGGCAAAATCCGTAGCCAGCTCTGTGAAAAAGGCCATGATGTCATTACCGGCAAGTTCAACAATCCAATGAGCCGAGTCCAGCCCAGCCAAAGACTGCAAGTCCTTCCAGTACAGCCTGGCGGCGTAGGAGTTGGCCCTTGGGGTGAGGCCCACTTCAGCATCCACAGTAGGTTCAGGATCGAAATCCATGGTGCCAAAAAAAGCAGTGATGACATGATGGTGCCGAAATGGGTCTGTAGCGAGCCGCTGGAGAAACTTAAGACGACGAATGCGAAGTTCTGTGCTGGCGCAGGCGACGCCAAGGTGCCGGAAAACGTCGGTGTTGGGCATGCTCCGATATTTGATATTGCCATCTGCTTGTGCAATTTTTTCACACGCAGTACCACGGAGAAGACGGCGACCATATGCAGCAACAATGCGGTCAAGCTTGGCATAATGCCCGCTTCCCAACACAAGAGCTTCCAAGCCACTGAAAAGAACCTCATAGACCATGCCCATGAAGACAGTTCGCGGTCCGCGCCATGGAAGCTCACGTCTGTGCCACAGGCCCTTAAAGGTGCACCAAGCAGCGTACGCAGCGTTGGCACGTTTGTCAACTTCGGGTCCACATTGCCCATCATACCTTTGCAGGCCTCCAAGGTACTTTGCAGCCGGAACCGTCTTTCCATCCAGCAGCGCGTGCCGGTAAACTTGCTGGTTGTGCGTGCGGCTATGGGGTCCAAGGAAAACGACAACGTGCTCTTGCTTGTCTGTGTTTTGCGCCATCCCCACATTGAGCAACTCGTCGTCAAGAACCTCGTTGCTGAACCTGACATGTGCAGCAGCCGACTGCGGAGACGAAACAAGAATCTTCCTGCAAACGTCGTCCGCGTAAGCGGATAAGGCCATATCTTGATCAGACAAATCCACGGGAGAAAAAGCAGTAATCCGAAAAGCAGGGCTGCGTGACTGCGTGCGCGTAGCCTGTCCGACCACTTATCAAGAACAGGATGGTAGCCTTCCAAGAAAATGTCGCCCGCTGTTGTGTCCCCTTGAAGGGTGCCACTGGTGGGAGACACAACCACCTGGCCATCACTGGCTTCCACGTGTTGCACTCTTTGCCTAAGCAGATTTTTGTCAACATCCTTGACCGCTGTATCCGTGACATTAACAATATGCTCATGGAACATCGACAGGAATGCGTTGGCAATGTCATGCAAGCATGTGACAAAGCTATACCCAGCGTCGCACAGTCGCTCTGACGCCGCATGTTGAAAAACCATGGGGGCTCGGCCGTACGCATATGGTTTCGGGCAAACAATACCAAGAGGTCAACTCAGTCTGTATTGCAGAGCCTGTATTGCCGCTAGATGTCTACTGTCATCGGGTTCCCTTTCCAGGTATCCGCAAAGCGCAGAAATTCGCAAGATGAAGACAACAAGAACCACCGAAGAAAAATGTCAAGTGCTGAGAGGAGGGATTAAGGTTTAAGCTATCATCATACTTTAGGGTTGTTCAGGGTTTGGTCCTGCTGGGGTTTTAGACTTGCTGCTGGGCCGTCATGAGCCTTTGCTGAAGACTTCGTTCGAATTTTCACGCAGGGTTTGTAGGCAAGCTCCTGAGACTATCGTGTGAACTGTTTGATGTTGTCGTCAGGGCTGAAAGCAAGTGCAGATCATGTTTCCAAGATCGGTTCACTGTACTGTTGTGTAAGGCTCGCAAGTTTGGCGGCAAGAAAGTCCAGACGAATTTAAATTTGACCGTTGGACCATGCCAGGCCTGGCGAGGCCTGGTTGCAGAAAGGGAAGTGCATTGAAGTTGAGAGCAACATGCTGGATGGCGTTACGGAGGTGTCACATCCCCCCCGCAAACTCAATGTTGTTCCGCGAAACGTGTTGTTCGCAAGCAAGGCAAGGACCCCCAGTTTCCTCCCAAACCCGGCAGAAAATGGGAAGTGGTCAGAGTGATTGTTGAGTTTTCTCCCAGAATGGCCTTTAGGTGGCTGCAAAGACATCACAAGCCACCACTTGACACACACGGACCTCGCAGCATGCGGGCAGGCCGAGCTTCTCTTGCGGCAGATGGCCAAGATAGATGTCCATATTCCAGGCGCAAGCCCTTTCTTGTTGAAGCATCAAGAGCTACTTGAAGTAGCGCATTCGTGAGGAGCGGATCTGAAGCGGATGGTGCACAGAACACGGCATGCAAAACAGCGTTCTTGCTGCGTGCAGCAGTCAATCGCAGTGCGCTTGTTCACAGACACACAGACACACGGTCAGTTCTCAAAGGTCCCTTTTTGGGCACCCTAAATTTTAGGGCCGCCTTAATGTTGGACTCGCTTTAGTGTGCCAGGGCCCCCCCCTCCCCAAACAATTTTGGGGTTTTCGGGGATCCTTAATAATGTGGGCTGGGGCTGGTACGGGGCTGGGGGTAGGGCGGCTAGGGGTCGAGGGTTGAGGGGAAGCCTTGAAGCTTGAGGGTCTAAGCTTTCCAGACTTTGTAGCTCCACGGCCGCCGGGGCTCCGCACAAATGCAGACCACCGAAACAACTTGCTAAAGCGAATCAGGGCAGCTCGTGGGCTGCTCCCATTTGGGGGCCTGTTTCGTAATGAAATTTAAAAGGAATTTACATAAGGCTGGACACCAAAAAATTCCGGAGCTTCTTATTCAAAACTTTTTTTAGTTTTTGGCTCCCCGGCCCCCCGCCCTTCAACCCCGGCCGGGACAACATCGCATAATTGTGAACCCCCCTAAACAATGGGGGGGTTCTGTATAAGCGGATCGGAAAATCGCATAATAGTGGTCCCATCCACTAAAGCCAGTCCAACATTATAAAACATGACCCCAAAAGGGAGAGAACTACCCCTAAACCCGAAACCCCAAACCCTACTTTAAAGAGGTGGCCACACCAGCCCAACTCCCAAACCCTAATCCCTAAACCCCAAACCATAAAACCCTAAACCCTCAACCCTATAAACCACAAACCCCAAACCCTAAACCCTAAACCCCCTAAACCCCCTAAACCCCTAAACCCCCTAAACCCCCTAAAACCCCCTAAACCCCCTAAACCCCCTAAACCCCAAACCCTAAACCCCTTTGCATCTCGGTGGAGGGCGCTTTTCCCTTGACTGCTTGCGGCGAGCCTTGGGCCGGGATCCTGGCCTCACAGCCCTGCACAGAAACATATACATGTATATATATATATATATATGTATATATGACCAGATATACATGTACATATGTGTATGTATATATATATATATATATGTATGTATATTTTTGTTTATGATTCTACCTATATATATGTATGGATAGACAGACATACAGTGACTAAAACAGCTCAGATTCAACTCGTGATGCAAGGGGGGTTTATTTGACTCAAGAGATCCTCGGCCACTCGTACAAAGCCTGCATCACACACCTAAACCCTAAACCCTAAACCCTAAACCCTAAACCCAAAACCGACCACTGGACCAAGGTGTTCAGCGTCTCCGCCACCTCCGCCAGTGTCTTTTTGTTGGGATAGGCCGGCCCAGATTTTTCAGAATGTGGCATGATCATGAGGGCGGCGGAGCTCCACAAAACGAAGCTCATTCGACGGCCATGATCATTTTTTGTTAAAACCCTTCCCAGGTCCACCACCAACTGCCGAGGAGGCACAGGGCGGTGTGTTGAGGTGATCGGCTAAAGAGGGTTTAGGGTTTAGGGTTTAGGGTTCATCTCCTGCTGTTCCAGCAGGAGATGGGCAACAACTGCTGGGATGCCCTCGAGAAGCTGTGGCAAGGTCAGCTTCATCGAGGCTGGGTGCTCTTTGGGACTGTTGGTCTTGCCCTGCGCAAGTTTCCCCATCCCTTTTGTTAATATGTCTACCCTGGACCCCTAAACACCATTGATTGTTGGGGAGTACGGCTTTGCCCACAAAAAGGGCTTGGTGGGTAGTGGGGTGATGGTGCCGGGTGCGTCGGCCAATTCTGAACCCTAAACAGTTTATAAACCCCTGTCCCTGAACCCGGCTAGTCAACAGGGATTTCCTGCTCGGCTTGTCCAGGATGAGCGACAGCGCCGGACCGTGGACGTCTGGCCCTGACTCCAGGCTGCTTGTGTCCCGATGCGCCCCTGGAAGCCCAAGCTTGAAGCTCCCAAGCAACCAAAGAGTCCAAAAGTCTCTGCACAGGGCATTCCCAACCGCAGTGCCGATGTGGAGAAGCGGTCCCTGGAGAAGCTCTGCTTCTGGGCTTGAGGTTTGGAGTAGGTTTTGTTGAAGGCGTCAGGGCCAAAGCAAGGTGAGAAGTGGTCCTTCTGGCATTTGCCATCTTGTGTCGCGGATCATGAAGCTTGATGGTTTAGGGTTCAGGGCTCCAGGCTTTGAGGTCATGGCTTAGGCTTGAGGTTGTTGGATTCAGAATTCAGGGTCCAGATGTCATGGGGTTCACGGTGTTTGAGTCGTGCAGCTTAAACACCCCAAGCCCGTAGGGGCCCCGAAGCCTCCCCCAAAGGCGCGTCCAAATTGTTCCCACTACGTTTCATCTCAGACGCGTCGGAGGCCTCAACGCTTAACCTGCCGCGCTAGTCAACTTCAGGCATGCCAGAAGATCGCTTCAACATCTTGCCGGACTTGTTTAAGTGGAGCAACCTTCAAGAGCCAGTTGAGATGGACATCCTTGTTCGAATTCAGGCTCTGTGGCCGATTTCCCCAGTCGACGAGCTCGCCCTGCTGGCACAAGGCCCCAATCGAGTTCAGGCTTCTGTCGTCAGGCTTTGGGGTCTTCAAGGCTTCGAGGGTTGCGGTTGGGCACGGTTCAGGATGTCGTTTGCTGGTTGAGCATTTGGGGTTCTAGGCGAGGAAGTGAGTTGAAGTTTTGTCTCCATGCAAGACATGAAGACAGCCTGAGACGAAACATACCCAGAGACCCCGACACCCCGCAATGAAGGACCATTCCTTAGTTTGTCGAAGCCCCAGCGCCTGTGTTTGTGCAAGAACGCGTCTCAGAATGTGCTACTCCGAACACTCACCAGCCCGGGTACGTGCCGGGTTTGGAATGCCTGCTGCGACCCTTTCTGCCAATGCAATACGCGCGGGCATTCCCCCGCAGAACCATCAGTCCCTACACTGCCCTACACCATCACCTCCAGCAGCGTCTCCTGTAGACATTCTTGCTTGCCACTCCATCTCCAGCTCGGCCTATTCGGCCTGTGAAGTGACAGCGTGAACCCCGAACACGTGCTTCCCATCCGCTGCTTGGCAAGGTCGCTACACTCCGAGCCTCAGGGGGGTGCACGCCCTGCCGGTCACAGGCCGCGGTGCTTCGTCGTGATGGTTTCCTGCAGCGATTGTTTGTGTCCATGTTGGTGTCTCGGATCGCTTAAAGGTTTGGGGGAGGGGGGGGGCAGCCCGGTAGGCCGGGTAGGCCTGGGCAAGTGGGGGTCACGTTTGAGATTGCTTCGGGCCCTCGTTCGGGCTCAAAAGGAGATGTTCATACTTTTTAATCCAAGGGCAGCGAAGAGCCTGGCTTCGTTGCGTTTGGCAAGGAGCAGGCCATCTGAGCACTCATGTCGGAGATCATCGGTCCCGCCTTGGGGAACTGCTGTTCCGGTTGCGGCCAGCCAGATCCCCATGAGCACCATGCAACGCATGCTGCAGCTCAAGCAGCTCTGGCGGAAGCAGTTGCTTGTGTTGGAGTTTACGAAGATGCCGCTGACGTTGAAAGTCCTTCGGCAGAGGAAGGCGTGCTGTCGCATTCAGAGGTCCGCGATCGCTTGGACCTGACCCGGAAGGACAGTCGTGAAGAGCTGATGCGAGCCATCTCGATGCGGAAGTCGTTGCAACAGGCTGCCCGGCTTTGGCGCTTGCGACCTCCAGCTTTGAGCTTGAAGAAGCGGGCACACCTCTACGACGCCTCCAGCCCGACAGCCGCCTTCGACTTGTTCCTGTCCCATACCTGGCTGACAGATGGGAGGTTGAAAGCCTTGTCGTTGCTCATCCGATTCGGCTGGCCGACTCTTCTACTCGGATGGCTTATCGGTGCAGCTATGTCCTTTCCTCTCTGTTTGACAGGCATTCTGCCTCAGTTCAAAGGCACGCGGGTGGTTTTGGATTCTGAGCCTGAGGTCCCAGACGGCTATTGGGTCCTGATCTGCTCCACTGCCGGCGCGATGCTGGGCCTCCTTGCGTTTCCTTACTTGCCCAGCCGTTCGGATCGATGCTTCCTGGACTTCGTGTCTATCAGCCAGACCGACGAGCGGCTCATGCAAGAGGGGATCGACAACATCGGCAACTTCCTGGCGGCCACGGGCGAACTGCGGGTTCTCTGGAGCGAGCCCTACCTGACGAGGATCTCGTCGCGCAAAGCCTCAATGCCCTAAGCCGCATGCCCTAAACCCCCTTGTCAGGCCTTAGGCCCTGGGTTCGGAACCACGAGCCTCGGCCCCTGAAGCGCTAAGCCCAAAGCCCTGCACCCTTCACGTCAAGTACTTACGGCAGTCCTAGGCCGTGCTCAAACCAATCAATCAACCAAATCCAAAAAGAAGGTGCATCTTATGCCCCGGACCGAAAACCTCAAACCCCACTGCAAGCCACAAGCAACAACAGAGGATTTGGTGCAAGCGGCACCTTCAAACAACAACAACCACCACAACAACAACATTTCATTTCATTTCAGACGCATGTGCGGGTCATGTCCCACACCTTGGCGGGCATCGAGGGGTAGAATGACTTGAAATGACGGCTAATTCTACGTCAACTTGAGCGCTGTGTGTAGGGTAAAGCCTCTAGCAAACGAATGCATATAGCAGGACAAGAAAAGCGCTTTTGTTGGCTGTCTTGCCCGGCAGCTGTTTCTACAACAACAACAACAACAACAACAACAACAACAACAACAACAACAACAACAACAACAACAACAACAACAACAACAACAACAACAACAACAACAACAACAACAACAACAACAACAACCACCACAACAACCACACAACCACAACAACCACCACAACCACAACCCACAACCACAACCACAACCACAACCAACAACAACAACAACAACAACAACAACAACAACAACAACAACAACAACAACAACAACAACAACAACAACAACAACAACAACAACAAACGAACAACGACGACGACGACGACGACGACGACGACGACGAACGAACGACGACGAACAACAACAACAACAACAACAACAACAACAACAACAACAACAACAACAACAACAACAACAACAACAACAACGACAACGACAACGACAACGACAACCACAACAACAACAACAACAACAACAACAACAACAACAACAACAACAACAACAACAACAACAACAACAACAACAACAAGAGGATTTGGTGCATCTTCGAGCTTGCGGCATTCCGAAAGATGAACCCGACGGGAAAGATCCGCGTGGTACCACTCCTGGTCGACAAGGCTTGTGGCCAGGTGTTTCTCTGTGCTTTGTTAGTTGCTATTGTTTACCCATCCATTCGTGGCAGTTTCCGGGACCGCAACGCTGGGTTTCTCGCTATAATATCCCTCGTCTGCGTGGCCTTCGGTACTGCGCTGGTCCGCGTCATCGTGCAGTGCCAACGATGCGTGCATAAGATGATCTTCCAGCTGTCTACGTTTGATGTCACGACCTTGCAGTGCAGCAAGCAGCGGGACTTGGAAAGCATCCACGCGGCGATCGTCCATTGGTACGGCAGCTTGGAGGCCTTCACGGCCCACGTGCGCGGGCCCTTCCGCGTCGAGGTGCTGACGCTCATGCGATCCGAGGGTATCATCCCCTTCGGCTACATTTTGGTCGGCTTGGCGTCTGCTGCTGCTTTGCCGCTAGGGAACCTGGTATCTTTACTGCTTGTGGGTGCCTCCTGGGAAAGCTGGCTGACCTATGCCTTGGCCTATCTGGTGGCTTTGGACATGATGTGGTTCCCTTCCACGGTTTACCTGACCATCACGGCCTGCGAGTATGTGCTCTGGTCGGAGAAGAAGTACAAGGTGTGCAGGTACTCGGCGATTGGCGTGATGTTTGCCTTCCTCATGTTCGCAGGCATCGTTGCTGCTTCCTTGGCGCTCAGCTCCTGGGTCCGTGTCTTGTCATGGCTCTGCGTGGCTACGGTCTACGTCGGCTTCTCCTGGCGGATTTCCAAGGCTTGCGCGATGGCCTACAGGGAACTCGAAAAGGTAACCGGAAAGGGAACCCGAGAGGGAGAACCCGAGAGGGAGCCTGATCTGTGAGTGCTCAGCAAGCTCTTTCCTTCCGCTTGGCCTTCTTTCGTTCCACTAGGCCTTCTGTTTGCTGGTACAGTCCAGCGAGCATGCGGAAAGTTGAAGCTTGCTTCTCAAAGCCCTGATGCGCTTTCACCCGCTGTTTGTTGTGCATCTTCCTGCGTTTACTACGCATCTGATGCTGTGTACACGAAAGATGGTTGGGTAGGGGCTGTACACTCATATAAGCTTTGCACATCGAGCCTGGCGTCGAAGCCATTGTGGCTTACGGTGGTCAGGTGAGAAATTTTGATCCCACCCGCACTCCCCCCTAAGCGGGTTGTCATGTGTGGGGTTGCCCACGCAAACAGTATGCTATGGCGTACGACCATTGATTTTGTTGGGTGCGAGCGTCATGCCAGACCATGTGCGAGTACCGCCGATGCGGCACGCATTCTTAGTTCCAAAGGGCCTCAGGCTCTTGACAGAGCTGCTGGAAGAAAAACAGAGCGGCTCGATGTTTGCACTGAGAGCGCAAGTTCATGAGCAGCAAGCTGATTTTGGAGAAACTGGGAGCCCTGAAACATCCCCACATCTTCACGCCTTGCGGCGCTTCGCGATGCATCTGGAATCCGGCCTTGCACGTATGGTCCTTGCTCGTCCCGATGCCCCCCCCCCCCCCCCTGGAAGCCCAAGCTTGAAGCTCCCAAGCGCCACAGAGTCTGCTCCAGGCTGCTTGTGTCCCGATGCGCCCCCCCGCCCCAAGCTTGAAGCTCCCAAGCAACCAAAGAGTCCAAAAGTCTCTGCACAGGGCATTCCCAACCGCAGTGCCGATGTGGAGAAGCGGTCCCTGGAGAAGCTCTGCTTCCGGGCTTGAGGTTTGGAGTAGGTTTTGTTGAAGGCGTCAGGGCCAAAGCAAGGTGAGAAGTGGTCCTTCTGGCATTTGCCATCTTGTGTCGCGGATGAAGCTTGATGGGTTTAGGGGTCATGTGGGTCATGGCTGAGGTTGTTTTGGATTCAGAATTCAGGGTCCAGATGTCATGGGCTTCACCGTGTTCGAGTCGTGCGGCTTAAACACCCCAAGCCCGCAGAGGCCCCGAAGCCTCCGGCAAAGGCGCATCCAAATATTTCCCACTACGTTTCATCTCAGATGCGTCGGAGGCCTCAACGCTTAACCTGCCGCGCCAGTCAACTTCAGGCATGCCAGAAGATCGCTTCAATATCCTGCCGGACTCGTTAAGTGGAGCAACCTTCAAAGCCAGTTGAGATGGACATCCTTGTTCCGATTTAGGCTGGCCGCTTGCCCCAGTCGACGAGCTCGCCCTGCTGGCACAAGGCCCCCATCGAGTTCAGGCTTCTGTCGTCAGGCTTTGGGGTCTTCAAGGCTTCAAGGGTTGCGGTTGGGCACGGTTCGGGATGTCGTCTGCTGGTTGAGCATTTGGGGTTCTAGGCGAGGAAGTGAGTTGAAGTTTTGTCTCCGTGCAAGACATGAAGACAGCCTGACACGAAACATACCCAGAGACCCCGACACCCCATAATGAAGGAACATTCCTTAGTTTGTCGAAGCCCCGCAGCCCTACCCAGCGCCTGTGCTTGCGCAACAATGCGACTCAGAGCGTGCTACTCCAAACACTCAGTCCGCCCGGCTTTGGAAAATGCCTGCTGCGACCCTTTCTGCCAATGCAATACGCGCGGGCATTCCCCGCAGAACCATCAGTCCCTACACTGCCCTACACCATCACCTCCAGCAGCGTCTCCTGTAGACATTCTTGCTTGTCACTCCATCTCCAGCTCGGCCTATTCGGCCTGTGAAGCGACAGCGTGAACCCGGAACACGTGCTTCCCATCCCCTGCTTGGCAAGGTCGCTACACTCCGAGCCTCAAGGGGGGTGCACGCCCTGCCGGTCACAGGCCGCGGTGCTTCGTCGTGATGGTTTCCTGCAGCGATTGTCTTGTCCAGCTTAAGGGTTTGGGGTAGGCCGGGTAGGCCTGGGGCAGGTCAAGTGGGGGTCACGTTTGAGATTGCTTCGGGCCATCGTTCGGGCTCAAAACAGCACGGGTTTTAATATGTTTGAAAGGGCAGCGAAGTGCCTGCTGGCAAGGAGCAGGCCATCTGAGCTCCCCGGCTCCATGTGGGAGATCAGCGGTCCCGGTCCCGCCTTGGAGAACTGTTGGTCCGCTTGCGGACCGCCAGAGCCCCGCGAGCATCATGCGCCTGATGCTGCAGCTCCGCCGGAAGAAGTTGTTTGTGTGAGCCCGTACGAAGATGCCGGTGATGTTGAAAGTCCTTCGACAGAGGAAGGCGGGTTGTCGCCCCCAGAGATCCGCCATCGCTCGGATCTGACCCAGCAGAGCAGTAGTGAAGAGCTGATGCGAGCCATCTCGATGCGGAAGTCGTTGCAACAGGCTGCCAGGCTTTGGCGCTTGCGACCTCCAGCTTTGAGCTTGAAGAAGCGGGCACGCCTCTACGACGCCTCCAGCCCGACAGCTGCCTTCGACGTCTTCCTGTCCCATACCTGGCTGACGGATGGGAGGTTGAAAGCCTTGTCGTTGCTCATCCGATTCGGCTGGCCGACTCTTCTACTCGGATGGCTTATCGGTGCAGCTATGTCGTTTCCTCTCTGTTTGACAGGGATTCTGCCTCAGTTCAGAGGCACGCGGGTGGTTTTGGATTCTGAGCCTGAGGTCCCAGACGGCTATTGGGTCCTGATCTGCTCCACTGCCGGCGCGATGCTGGGCCTCCTTGCGTTTCCTTACTTGCCCAGCCGTTCGGATCGATGCTTCCTGGACTTCGTGTCTATCAGCCAGACCGACGAGCGGCTCATGCAAGAGGGGATCGACAACATCGGCAACTTCCTGGCGGCCACGGGCGAACTGCGGGTTCTCTGGAGCGAGCCCTACCTGACGAGGATCTCGTCGTGCAAAGCCTCAATGCCCCAAGCCGCATGCCCTAAACCCCCTTGTCAGGCCTTAGGCCCTGGATTCAACCAAATCCAAAAACAAGGTGCATCTTATGCCCCGGACCGAATACCTCAGACCCCACTGCAAGCCACAAGCAACAACAAGAGGATTTGGTGCATCTTCGAGCTTGCGGCATTCCGCAAGATGAACCCGACGGGAAAGATCCGCGTGGTACCACTCCTAGTCGATGCGGCTTGTAGCCAGGTGTTTCTCTTTGCTTTGTTGGTTGCTATTGTTTACCCATCCATTCGTGGCAGTTTCCGGTCCCGAAACGCTGGGTTTCTCGCTATCATCTCCTTCGTCTGCTTGGCCTTCGGTGCTGCGCTGGTCCGCGTCATCGTGCAGTGCCAACGATGCGTGCACAAGATGGTCTTGCAGCTGTCTACGTTTGATGTCACGACCTTGCAGTGCAGCAAGCAGCGGGACTTGGAAAGCATCCACGCCGCGATCGTCCATTGGTACGGCAGCTTGGAGGCCTTCACGGCCCACGTGCGCGGGCCCTTCCGCGTCGAGGTGCTGACGCTCATGCGATCTGAGGGTATCATCCCCTTCGGCTACATTTTGGTCGGCTTGGCGTCTGCTGCTGCTTTGCCGCTAGGGAACCTGGTATCTTTGCTGCTTGTGGGTGCCTCCTGGGAAAGCTGGCTGACCTATGCCTTGGCCTATCTGGTGGCTTTGGACATGATGTGGTTCCCTTCCACGGTTTACCTGACCATCACGGCCTGCGAGTATGTGCTCTGGTCGGAGAAGAAGTACAAGGTGTGCAGGTACTCGGCGATTGGCGTGATGTTTGCCTTCCTCATGTTCGCAGGCATCGTTGCTGCTTCCTTGGCGCTCAGCTCCTGGGTCCGTGTCTTGTCATGGCTCTGCGTGGCTACGGTCTATGTCGGCTTCTCCTGGCGGATTTCAAAGGCTTGCGCGATGGCCTACAGGGAACTCGAAAAGTAACCGGAAAGGGAACCCGAGAGGGAGAACCCGAGAGGGAGCCTGATCTGTGAGTGCTCAGCAAGCTCTTTCGTTCCGCTTGGCCTTCTTTCGTTCCACTAGGCCTTCTGTTTGCTGGTACAGTCCAGCGAGCATGCTGAAAGTTGAAGCTTGCTTCTCAAAGCCCTGATGCGCTTTCACCCGCTGTTTGTTGTGCATCTTCCTGCGTCTACTACGCATCTGATGCTGTGTACAGAAGGATGGTTGGGTAGTTTCTGTGCACTCATATAAGCTTTGCACATTGAACCTGGCGTCGACGCCCTGGTGGCTTATAGAGGTCCAGGTGAGGAATTTTGATCCCATCCGCACTCCCCCCTACGCGGGTTGTCATGTGCGGGGTTGCAAACGCAAACAGTTTGCTATAACATACGACCAATGATTTTGTTGGGTGCGAGCGTCATGCCATACCATGTGCGAGTACCGCTGACGCGGCCCGCATTCTGCGTTCCAAAGGGCCTCAGGCACTTTAAAGAGCTGCGGGAAGAAAAAGAGAGCGGCTCGATGTTAGCACTGAGAGCGCAAGTTCATGAGCAGCAAGCCGATTTTGGAGAAACTGGGAGCCCTGAAACATCCCCACATCTTCACGCCTTGCGGCGCTTCGCGAGGCATCTGGAATCCGGCCTTGTGCGGTGATGTACACCTGCGGCACGCCCAGCTCTGGATCTGCAATCGCTGTGCCTGTACCCCCAACTGCTGCCATGTCTGATGCAGAGCCGGCTCCACCTGTGTGCGCACGTGCGGGTGCTGGCGCTGAATCCTGTGCCTTTGAAACCACCCGCCCCGGGAGTGTGCGGTAGCGCCCTTGCCCAACATGATTTATTCTTTTAGTGGGCGGTTAGATTTCAGTTCTATCCTCCATGCTGGAGTCTCCTGTA
Organism: Symbiodinium natans; assembly: GCA_905221605.1. NCBI lineage: Eukaryota > Dinophyceae > Suessiales > Symbiodiniaceae > Symbiodinium > Symbiodinium natans. The sequence continues at coordinate 670,210 of CAJNDS010002108.1, forward strand.
CTACCTGCCTGAGTTTGCAAACCCGCCTCTAAACCCTCACTCAACCCTAGACCCCTGTGCCCTAGAACATCCCGGCTCCAAAGCCTCTGCAAGGTGGCCGTCCTCAGAGTTGCTCCAGCGCCGACGCGAAGGACGACTTTCAACCCTTCGCCCCGAAGCATCGAAAGCCCGTTTAGGGTTTAGGGTTTGGGGTTTAGGGTTTAGGGCTTCTGGGCCCAGAAGCCTTTTTGGGATTAGTGAAGCCTTCAATCTGAAGGGGGTTGGTTGTGGTTGGGGCTTGGACTCTGAGCGATTTGAGCCGGCAACTCAGGATTTTGGGGCCCACGCAAGATAGAGGGTTTCGGGTTTGGAAAACCCGCCCAGAGACTCCAATACCCCGTCACTATGGAATCTTCCCTTATTTGTGGTGGGGATCCAAAACGTAGAACCCTCAAATAGTACCCTATACTACTATCCTGAATCATTCTTAGGATCCTACTTGTACATATTAGGCTTAGAGAATATTCATGACTTAAGGGGCTGTCCTGTCTTTGGGCACCCGCCCCCCCAAAAGCAGGACTTCTCCAAGCCGTGGTCGCGGGCACCCTCCAGGCCGTGGCATCTTGCAAGGGGTGGCTTAGGGTTTAGGGTTTCGGGTTTAGAGTTTAGGGTTTAGGGAGAGTCCCTAAACCCTACAGGGCCCATCAAGGGCTCAAGCCGGCTCGAGGGCTCACCATTGCCAAGAATGGATGATTTTGGCAGCACCCAGTATTCCAACACTAGCTTCGACACCTTTTTTCAGAGAAATCAAGCAGAATTTGCATCTATCAGAGAAATCGAGCAGAATTTGCATCTAGGACCAGGCGGCAGGCAGCGGTGCTGCTGCAGATGGAGCTGATGACCTGCTTTGGCACGCAAGTGTTCCAGAACCAGATTCATCCACCTGCCCGCAATGCATGGGTCTAGCAGTCTAGCGGCTGCAAGCTAGGGCGGTATGTCCGGCTCGATGTCATGACGATGATGGGCTTCAGTGCATCTGAAGAAGTCCAAGGAGGGCATGCAGGACATCATCCATCATGGTGCTCCATCTGGGATGTGGCGAGTCTCCCTCCTTCTGTCCACGATGCTTCAGGGCACTACTGGCCCATTAGACTTGAACAACACAGGCTTTCCGTGAGCCTGCAGTGCAATCAATAGTGAAGGAAGTATGGCTCGACGACCGTTTGGAATCCGTGAGCGCAGCCTGGAAACTTGTTCAAACCGTAAAAGCTGGACATTTCACGCGAGGTCAATGTCCTTTAGGGACGAGAGGGGTTTTCCCTGACAAAGGGTTGTAAACAGTGATTCCTGCAAA